>CAXKVX010000033.1:0-364364 GCA_964058865.1 Eleocharis quinqueflora | reverse complement strand
ATACATGCAAACACCAGATGCTGAGGTGACCGGGAGCGGCGACGATGAGGCTGATGATGGCTTGAATTGGAATACAACTATGGGACATCGCAACAAGGATCGTCAGAGGCATAGACCGATATCCAAGTTCACCCCGTCCAATTATCCTTAGTCAGGGAGTTGGTTGCTTTCAGTTATGTTATGCATCATTGCACAATGCATCATTTCAAAAAGGATGTTATGCCATCTTATGTTGAACGTTTTTTCAGTTATGTTATGTTGTTATGTTATTTTGGACATTTGTTATGTTATGTTATGTTATGTTGAATTGGACATTTGTTATTTTGTGTCAAGCGTCAAGCGTCATGCACAATGCACAATGCACAATCGTCAAGCGTCAAGCGTCAAGTGTCATGCACAATGCACAATGCAAAAGCGTCATGCACAATGCACAATGCACAATGCAAAAGCGTCAAGCGTCATGCACAATGCACAAGCGTCAATGCACAATGCACAATGCAAAAGCGTCATGCACAATGCACAATGCACAATGCACAATGCAAAAGCGTCAATCGTCAATGCACAATGCACAATGCAAAAGCGTCAAGCGTCATGCACAATGCACAATGCACAATGCAAAAGCGTCAAGCGTCATGCACAATGCACAATGCAAAAGCGTCATGCACAATGCACAATGCAAAAGCGTCAAGCACAATGCACAATGCAAAAGCGTCATGCACAATGCACGTCAATCGTCAATGCACAATGCACAAAGCACAAGCGTCAAGCATCAAGCACAATGCACAATGCAAAAGTGTCATGCACAATGCACAATGCAAAAGCGTCAAGCGTCAATGCACAATGCACAAGCGTCAATGCACAATGCACAATGCAAAAGCGTCAAGCGTCAATGCACAATGCACAATGCACAAGCATCAAGCGTCAAGCACAATGCACAATGCACAAGCGTCAAGCGTCATGCGTCATGCACAATGCACAATGCACAATGCACAATGCACAATGCACAATGCACAATGTAAAAGCGTCATGCACAATGCACAATGCACAATGCACAATGAAAAAGCGTCAAGCACAATGCACAATGCAAAAGCGTCATGCACAATGCACGTCAATCGTCAATGCACAATGCACAAAGCACAAGCGTCAAGCGTCAAGCACAATGCACAATGCACAAGCGTCAAGCGTCAAGCACAATGCACAATGCACAAGCATCAAGCGTCATGCGTCATGCACAATGCACAATGCACAATGCAAAAGCGTCATGCACAATGCACAATGCATAAGCGTCAAGCGTCAAGCGTCAAGCGTCAAGCACAATGCACAATGCAAAAGCGTCAAGCGTCATGCACAATGCACAATGCAAAAGCGTCATGCACACTGCATAATGCACAATGCAAAAGCATCAAGCGTCAATGCACAATGCACAAGCGTCAATGCACAATGCACAATGCACAATGCACAATGCAAAAGCGTCAATCGTCAATGCACAATGCACAATGCAAAAGCGTCAAGCGTCATGCACAATGCACAAGCGTCAATGCACAATGCACAATGCAAAAGCGTCATGCACAATGCACAATGCACAATGCACAATGCACAATGCAAAAGCGTCAATCGTCAATGCACAATGCACAATGCAAAAGCGTCAAGCGTCATGCACAATGCACAATGCAAAAGCGTCATGCGTCAAGCGTCAAGCACAATGCACAATGCAAATGCGTCATGCACAATGCACAATGCACAATGCAAAAGCGTCATGCATAATGCACAATGCATAAGCGTCAAGCGTCAAGCGTCAAGCACAATGCACAATGCAAAAGCGTCAAGCGTCATGCACAATGCACAATGCACAATGCACAATGCAAAAGCATCAAGCGTCAATGCACAATGCACAAGCGTCAATGCACAATGCACAATGCACAATGCAAAAGCGTCATGCACAATGCACAATGCACAATGCAAAAGCGTCAATCGTCAATGCACAATGCACAATGCAAAAGCGTCAAGCGTCATGCACAATGCACAATGCAAATTGAGATAAGTTTAAATGTCTGACCCTTATCACCGCTAATACATGCGGACATGGTATGCCGGTCAGATTTGGTTTCAAACAGGTGCAACGCGTAAAAACTCCCTCTTCGAGTAATACGTGATACTTGAAATTTTCAAATTCACCATTCGGTAAGGTCTCGCCTTGATGCAAAACTTCAAAATCCCCTTGCTCTGATCGATAGGGGTCTACTCGATGTGGTCGTGACTTGTCACCTCTCTTAATTAGTTTCTCCGTAACACTACGAGACCAAACAAAACCATCACTTACGGTTGCACCAGATGCGATTCTCCGATCATCAAACCAACTCACGCACTTGTACCAGGTACCTTCCACGATAGCCACAACTGGCAACATACGAACAGCTTTGAACACTCGATTCAAAGATTCAGATCCGTTACTTGTCATTATGCCCCAACGATATCCGTTGTCGTACCGTTGTGCCCACTTTGATGGATTCACAGACTCTTTTGGATCATTCTCTAGTCTTTTTCCAACCGTCTTTAAATACTCATATGCGCCTGGATATTGTGCTTTTATAGATTGCATGTGCTCTTTAAATCGACGAGGTTTCTTCTTCGATGCAGCACGCTTAAATAATTTCTTTAGATTATCGTCTGGAAATTTTGAGTACAAGTTCTTGGCAACGTGTTGCATACAATATCGGTGCACTGCTTCGCTGTTTGCCTCCGACCATCCATATTGGGGATATTAAAAAACAGCCTTAATTCCCTTGTGGCGGTCTGATAGTACACACATCTTACCAGGTCCGATAACTTCTCGACGCAACCAATTCATGAACCAACCCCAATTTTCTAGGTCTTCCTTCTCCACCAATGCAAATGCCAATGGTATCAATTGATTCTCTGCATCGTACCCGCAAGCCATCAGTAATCTTCCCTCATAACGACCTGATAAGAAACCTGCGTCGATACTTATCACCGGACGAATGTACTTTACTACCTCAATGCACGGTCCCCATGCCCAAGCCGCAGCATGGAAATAACGTACTTCAGGTTGATTGGTAGGAGTCGTCAGGATAGCATACTTCATTGATGGATTCGTCGATTGGATGGCATTAAAATAACGAGGAAGCAACGCATATGATCCCTCCCAAGTCCCAAATATTTTCGCAATTGCTAACTCCCTGCCTCGCCATAACTTGGCGTATGATGGATCAGCACCGGGAAATTTTGCTTTAACTAAATGTCTGACATTTTTAATTGTCATGGTTGTATCTTCGTTCATTTCCTTTTTAATAGCACCAGCAATTATCTTGGCCGTAAGTTGTGCATGATCTACTCGTGTAATCGATTGGATACAAGTGTGCGGGTATGGGTTGGTTCTTATTGTCCAAAAATTATTACCTTTAGGACATACAGCGTACAACCTCCAAAAACATCTCTGATCTTTGCAAACCATAACTAGCCTCGTCGCGCTACTCCTTTCTGTTTTAATCTCTATATTCCCTTTGATGTGATACTCACTAATGGTCCATTGTAACTGATCTTTTGAATTAAATACACGATTTTCTGCCAAGGGATCGTCTGACGATTTTTGTACTTCAGTGTAAATTTCATTGAAACCAGATATATCACTAAGCTCCTGTACTGGGTGATATTTTTCTGATCTTCCTTGTACAATTATCCGATGATTCGGATGATCGTTAGGATTATAATCCAAATCGTCTTCGTCAGAGGTGTATCCATAATCTTCTCCTGTTTCCCATTCTCCCGCTACGGGTAATATATTCTCATCGTCATCGCCTTCGTTTTCTTCAGGAATATTAGATATGGGCTCATTAAGATCTATAATTGGTGAATGTCTTGCGGGAGAGATATGAAGAGTATGGCCAGGGCTATAAGGTAATGTCTCTTGACTAACTCTCGGAGGCTCTTCATCCGTGTTAACAACATTTTCACCTGTGCGACCTAAGTTATCAGGATTCTCATTTGTCCGATTTGGCACCAGATCAACATATAATTCAACAAATCTCCAATTCATTTCTGATTGTGCCATTTGCAATATCATTCGCCACTCTATGTCATCGCGAATGGGAATTAAACAAAAATGATAAGAAGGTGGGATCGCAGTGTTATATCGAGCGACAACATTGAGCGAATATTGACTCTCAAATATCCCCAACCATTTGTATATTGTATTTTTCACATCTTCATACCGGGTGTCTTCATTTCCCGGAAAAGTAAATTTTGAATCACAACTATATTCCATACCATACGGGCCATTTCGAGTCTCACCATCCATATATACGGAAATTGGAATCATCTTTCTTCACTCCAACTGTATAAATTTCCCAATTAATAATATACTAATACTTCAGAAATAAAATAATTCTAAATTAATTTATAATAAAATAATTCTAAATTAATTTATAATAAAATAATTCTAATTTAATTTATAATAAATTAATTTACACTAATTCAAATTTTAACTCTATAAATTAATACAATTTAATTTATAATAAAATAATACCTAAAATGACTTAGCAACTCTTTAGAATTTGCAAAATCTTCACTTCACTTCTCTATCTAAATTCCTAAATAAATTCTCTAACTCTTAGATTTATTATAATTACAAAATAATAATATATTAATAGTTCAAAAATTACGAAATTCATACATAAATCATCTACAAAATAATTATAAATTAATTTACACTGATTCACATTTTAACTTAAAAAATTATTACCATGTAATTAAAATAAAATAATATCTTATATTTAAAATGTGCAAAACCTTCACTTCACTTCTCTATCTAAATTTCTACAAAATTTCTCTAACTCTTTAATTATTATAATTACTAAATTAATATTATACTAATAGTTTAAAAAATACGAAATACGTACATAAATCAACTACAATTATAATAATTATAAATTAATTTACAATAATAATAATACCTGTAATCAACTAAATTTGAAGAATTATAACAATTATAAGAATTATAGCAATTCACTTTGAAGAATGAAAGTAAATTATAACAATTCAACTAAAATTATAATTCTTATAAATTAAAAAACAATTGTAATAATACCTGAAATCAACTATCAATTATAACAATTATAATAATTATAAATTAAATCAACTAAATTGAAGAATTTAAGCAAAAATAAAATAATACCTCAAATTACTTGTTTAACTTCAATTATCAATATCTCTCTTCAATTATAAGCATCCCCTCTCTTTATCTCTCTCGGCTGGTGTATAAATAATAAGTAACTCCGGGTTCACTGTGATCGCCATAACTCCGGGATCACAGCAGCCTCCATAACTCCGGCAACTGTGATTCCGGAGTTATGGGGATCACAGTGAACCCGGAGTTACGTAGGGCGCTGTGATCCCGGAATGGCTAGAATCGTGATTTATGTCCAAATTTTGCCATTTTGGTATTTTATTAATTTATTTTGGTTAATTAAAAAAATTTCGGGGGGCTTGGTGTCTCCGAGGAGTCATCTCCAACATTTTTTAACAACTATTCGATGAAATAGCTGCAAATGCAGAAATATTTTAAAAATTATGTAGTTAATTAATTAAAAATTATCACAAAATATAGGTCAAACAAAGTATATATAACAAAAAAAAAAATGGAGCCCAATTTGACCCATTCTCAAAGTATGAATCCGCCCATAAAATCAAATGTTTACGAAACATGAAATTTGAAAATAAAAAATATCATAAATTTTATATTTCCTTGCTAAAATGTCACATGAATTTTATATTTCCCGACAAAAATATCATACAGATCTAGGGCTGCAAACGAATCGAACTCGAACGAACTAGCTTGTGTTTGAATTTGATTTGAAATCAATTTCGAACTAATTTGATTTGAAATAAAACAAGAATCGAACAAACTGTGTGAAGTTTGAGTTTGATTTGATATTGGTTCGAATCAAACTCGAACTAATTATAAACTATGGATTTTTTTTGCTGCCCAATCGAAAAGTAGTAAAATGAGATGACGAATAAGAGGAGTATTATCTAATAGAAGAGAATGAAGAAGAGGGTGTTGACAATATAGATAGTGAGTGTGAACCAACTAGAGAGTATCTGAATGAAGATGAGAATGCTAGCATTAAAGATGAACGAGCCAACTATCTCTAATGAAAATATAGTTAAGAAAGAAAGAGAAAAATATCAACAATAGTCAACTATATTGTTCGCGAACAACATTCGAACGAACTGTGTCAAGTTTGAGTTTGATTTGATACTAATTCGAAAGAACTCGTAGCGCATATCATATATATATATCAATAGTCTCGATATCATCTGACAGTTCACATCTCTCAACATTCGACTGTTTTAGATCACGAACAGTTTCGAACGAATTGACCCTAGTTTGAGTTTGATTCAAAATCATTTCGAACTAGTTTGATGTGATTTGAAATTAATTTCGAACTGAAATCGAACGAACTAATTTTGAACTTTTCTCGCAACGAACAAATTACGAAATACAAATTTTTCTTGCAGTCCTATCCAAATCGTATGAGTGTGATTTTATTTATATTTTATCTAATGTCACAAGTTTCGTAGAAAACTGAGTATTAATTTAGTACAAATTTATAAGTCATTTCTGTTATAATTTGGGCTTAGAGTTTTATCAAATTTAGTGCTAAAGCGTGTATAATTCAAAATCATGACCTTAACTACTTAACAATCTAAACACAATTAAGTATAATTTGATTATATTACAACAAAGTTATAGAAATCGAGTCAAAAAGTAATTTTGACACAAGATATAATACGATTTAGTTGTTGAACTTGCCAACATCCACGAGAACATCTGGTACCACCTTCGGACCTGAATACACTATAACAAAGAATTTTTACACTAGGTTTATCCAAAAATCCTTAAATCTTTGCAAACATCACAAGGAACTTGCAAGAGTATAACAACAAAAATCCAACACGAATCAAATATATCTAACACAAATCAATGAAGAACAAAGATCTTTCAAGAATCTTTGCGTAAAACTAAATGAGAATTAGAGAATTAACTATCTTATTCAACTCTCAAAGCTCTAACAATGACTAGATGAGGTTTTGGATGTTTGAGGGAGTAGATCCTAGTGCTCTTTTAATTGTATTTAAACTCGACAAAATGTTTTTTTTATCTTCCTTGAAAAATCACACTTGTATGTATAACAACAACTCTTTTAGCTCGAAAATCCTTCATTCCGTTATAACTAGTATGTGACTCATTATAATGCATCTTGATCTTTTCATTTTTTCCATTATGCGTCTGTCTCACTGACTTCTTGAGTCCAGCATCTTCAGATTCGTTATAACACATTTTCCATGTGTTACATCAACGCATCTCTCAATTTTTTTGGGGACTTAATCATTTTCTTGAGACCTTCAGTATTGTTTTAACGGACTGTACAAATTTGCACTATTAAGTTCCATTTCTAATGCATTTGATACCATTATTCTTCTCTTGACTTAGGAATTATGATTCCGACCTTAATCAATATCAATTATACATGTTTTATACATGCACATTAAAACTAAATTAACTTATACAAAGACTAGTACTTGATTTATTTTATCGATCACTACTACAGAAAGAGGCTTTAACAACCCTCCTTTTAAACCGACTATAGCTTTAACACCGAACTTTAATCAAATTTGGGTGTTAAAGGGGTCTTTTAAACCGGACCAATGTATAGGTCGGTGTTAAATGGGTGCTTTTAAACCGAACCAATGGATAGATCGGTATTAAAAGGGTCTTTTAAACCAGACAGCTGGACATGCCGGTGTTAAAGGGGTCTTTTAAACTAGACAACTGGACAGGTCGGTGTTAAAGGGGTCTTTTAAATCGGACCGCTGTACGAGCCGGTGTTAAAGTGTCTTTTAAACCGAATATTTTTTTACACTCCAGTTCTAAAAGATATCCCATGGATCGTATTGTTTCTTTTAATCCACAGTGTCCATTCTAGAATGATCTGACGCTTAAAAATCACTCAGAAAAAACCCATGAATCACCTCTTTCATTCTCTATATAATTCATCCCTTTCTCTCATTTGATCTCTTCTCTAACAAAAAAATATTTGTTAGCTACTTGAAAAAAAATCGTTTGTCTTTTGATTTATTTCTTTTTCTCTCATTTGAAAAGTTCTATTTCTTAAAAAATTTAGAACATGAATCAAGAGAAATAATAATCTCACGAATTGAGAGAAATTTAGATTCTAAAATATATATGTGAAATTTGAATCTAAAATATACATGTAGAATTAATTTTGAATTTGAAATTTAAATAAACAACATTAGGCTATTTTTAGAACAAATTTTAACATTTTAGGTTATTTTTAAAATTATAATGTAGGTCGTTTCTAAAAATATGAAAAGATTCTAGGTCATTTTAAAAAAAATCTTTTTGCAGCGAGCTGACAAAAGTCTGTCGGTATAGAAAAATTTGAAAAAACTTTTTAAACCGGACTCCAACTTATGGTTCGGTTTTAAAGGTACTATTTAAAAGCGGGCGTTTCGACAGGGTTCGATTTAAAAAGTCTTTTTAGAAGCGGACAACTCCGCTGTTAAAAATGTTTTTAGAAGCAGACCACGCCGGTTTTAAGGGTTAATCTTTTAAAAGCGGACGATTGAGACTTTTAAAAGCGACTTCAAGAACAGCGGCGTATAGTCCGATTTTAAAAGTCTGTTTTGTCCGATTTAAAAGGTTAAATCTATCGCAGTGGATGGTCAAATAAGTTTGAGTTCGATTCTTTTTTTATTGCAATAGTAGCAAGGTGGAGTTCTGAGAGCGAGAGGTGACGACCTGAGGTGATAGTGAGGGTGGAGATCGACCTGCTTATGAGATCGTAGGGTGAGGGCGAGAGGGAAGTGGGGCGGTGCCAGAGCGTAGTGGGTACGTGATGATGGAGAGGAGCGGGTGAGAGAGAGAGAGGCGGGGTTCGAGGTTGACAAGCGAGCAGGAGAAGAGATCGAGGGAGCTCATCGATATTTGTTTGCTAATATCGTGAGTGGATATGAGCTGCGACCGACCTCGTGCAACCCTTCGTATTAGTTTCCACTATCCCTCGGTGTCTTGACCCAAATGGGTAAGTCATAACCAAGGTTGCATGGTCTCAACGCAGACGAGAGGGGGAAAGGTGAGTGGGATTGCTTCCAAGGCCAAAACCATATAACTTATGGTGTCGTATTATCCTGCAAAAAAGAAAACAGACCCGTTAGGTCCCATACAACTTGCATACATAGGGTTGCGAGAAATTTAAGCATTTCTGGGTTCATCTGAGGTTAAACCTTGTGGCTTTTTATGTGTAAGTTAGTTTGAACTGAGAATTGGTCAAATGATTCATTACACTAGGGTTTAAAAAAAATCCGGGCGGGTCTACCTGTGGATCCGCCCGTGCCCGGATCCGACCCGATCAGTGAATCTCGAATCCACAGATCTAGCACGGGTCGGGTTGGCCCCAAATCCCCCAAACCCATCTAAACCTGTGCCTGTCTAGATCCATGCCTGACCCGTGGAACCGTGCAAAAATTCAAAAAAATTCAGAAAAATTCGAAAATATTTATATATATTAAAATAATGTGCAGTTTTAAATTCAAAAATTCGAAAAAAATTCAAAAAAAAATTCAAAATTTTTTCGAAAAGTTGGACGGATCCGACCAGACCCGCTTGGACCCACTCGGACCCTACCCGTCCGGGTTTATCTCTGGTCGGGTTGGGGGTTTTGGGTTCGGACCTGTGCATACCCGCTCCGCCGTACCCGTGGACCCGCCGTACCCGTGAATCCGTGGATCCGGACGGGTCGGATCCACGGGTACCCGACCTGCCCCGTTATTAAAACCCTACATTACACACATTCAGAGATTAATTTAAGTTAATTATTTTTGGAATCAATAAATATAAATTGTGAAAAATTTCATAACAACATTGTATACTCCTGATTAAATTGATAATTTTATTTATAAATATATACATTTATTTTGTTTTGTCTCTATTTAAATTACATATGTTCATAATTTTATTTGTTATATTTCTAGTCTTATTTATTTACGAATAATTTGGCTTAGGATATTTTATTTATGTACAAGTTTATTTTGATACAAAATTTTTATTTATTTGTATATTATTATTTGCTTAATATTTTTATATTTTTTCACTATTATATATATTTTAAACCTTTTATTTATTTACATGTAAAATTTTGTTATTGGTCTAAGTTTTTAATTCGTTCAAAATTTTATAGGTTTCACAACAATTTTGTCTTATTAGTACACAACCATGAGCTAAACACAACATTATAATACTCACCAACCGTGTTCTTCCACAGAGATAGAAGGAATTATTAGAATATAATGAATACATTGGAATGGAACCATCTAACAAATATTGATGCAATAATAGAAATGGCTAGTGGTTACGGCAAGGCCACATTTACCAAAAAAGATGCTCGAAATCACCTGGACAAGTATAGGAAAAATAAGTTAAGAAGCCTTGGAGGAGATGATGTGGTGCTTTTGTTAGAATTTTTTGAGAAACAAAGAAGTTGATCCTGACTTTTACTACTCTTATAACTACACAGATCAACATCAATTGTATAGTAAGTATCTTTTGGGCTGATGGTCATGGGAGTACTCTTTACAAGTATTTACATGATGTGATTATTTTAGATGCTATGTATTTGACCAATAGGTACTTTATTTAACCGATAATATTACAGACCTGCACAATGTGGAAATATTGTTGTGCAATTCTTTGGCAAATAATATCAACTTGATGTACCAGAAGTTGCATGCAAGTATATTTGTTTGGCTTAAAATACTTTCTTTCTCGGGGATTTAATATGTACTTTCTATTAGATTAAACTCTTCTTTGATTTGACAATTTGCAAAACAAATCAGTACTAACATTGCACAATTGTATTTTGATGAGTTGCAGGTTTATACAGGTACATTTTGATGATGCAAAGGCTCAAACATGTATGTACAAGTCAAGACAATCACATAGATATCAAGAGCAAGCAAATTCGACAAGAACAGAGGCTTGACATAGCCTTGCATTATGGTAACGCAAGAAGAACCCATCACAACGGGTCCTCCACCCGTCACAACGAGTTACCAATCTGTTGTAACATATTGAAGAAGAGAAGATCTGGAAGACATGAGATTTTAGCAGATTGACAGAACCATGCATTACGCTAACGCATCCCACACTCATCACAACGGGTTGCCAATCCATCATGACGGGTTCTCCATCCGTCACAACAGGTTCCTATCCAAGAAGGCTCAGAAGTCAGCCATAGATGCATTGAAGGGCAATTTGGGAAAAAACCAATTCGTTACAACGGGTTCTATAACGGATTAGGCATTTGCTATAACAGAAAGCATACATATCAAGAATTCAAGACGTCAAGATATGCCCGACCTATATATACCTCGGGAATTTAACCATAAGGATCATGAAAGTCATCCCCAAGTTTACAAGCATCCAGTTGAGCATCAGAAAAAACACAAGAGCATTCTCCTTCAACATCCACACCTTGAGAGTGTTTAAGATAGCTAATTCTCTAATTGTCAATCCGAGAGAATATTTTGTTGTTGTTTTAGTTTGATGAACTACCTTGTGTTGTCAAGTAGTTCATTTCCATCCTTTTGTGTTGTCAATCAGACACGTTTATCTTGTAGAGCGATGTAGCCTCTTGCATAGGTTTAGAAACCTAAGATAGATTGTCTTGTTGATAAGAAACCTAAGATAGGTTTCTCAATTGTAAGAACACTTGTGATTTTGTGGATCGGTCTAGAAAGGCATTTTGGATCCTGGAGTTCCGTGGATGTAGCCTAGTCTGTTTGTATGCTGAACTAAGTTACATAGCATGTTCTTTTGATCACTCTTGATCTCTTGCTTTTTACTCTCTCTTTTACAATCTTTGCACTTTATTGCTTGAGTTTCGCAATTGCTATTAGTACTTGTTTGATTGTGATTTTAGCTAGGTGATTAGAGTTTAAAGTTTGAATTGAAATTGTTAAAACACTTTCACATATTGTGTTTGACATTAGAATCCCGAAATAATACTTTCTTCTCCAAATATTAAGACCTCAATGTTTCAATATTAAGACTTGTGTTATTCTATTTAGTTGAATCTAATTTTAATTTTTAGACAAACCTGAATGCATGGAAGGTCCATATATATGAAAGAAAACACCAAAGTAAAGCAACCAAGTTGATTGTGCAATCTTTATGTTGTGTTATGGGTACGGTGTTATAACAGATTCACCAATGAACTTTACGCTAGTAATCTCTGAATGACTTTGGGATTTCAATGAACATACTTGTTAGTACAGATATAAAGACTTTGCTGCTATACACAATTAAACTTGTGCATTTCACTTTGAACTTTATGACAGTTTAATTATGTAAACTATTTTTTAATGACTTTGAAGTTTAAATATAAAGACTTGGTACTGTTTTTTTTGTCAAATGACTAAATTGAAGAGAGACATTACAAAAGAGAGGTTGCTGCTAGCATGTCAATTGTTAACTGTTGAAAGCAACGACGAAGTCTATGTTTTGCAGTGATCAACTTGTCTCTTTTTTTTATTAGTAGTTTGTATTAGGAATGAACTTGTTGTTATTTGAATCGATCAAACTTGTCTATGGATCAGTTGGTAGTTTCTATTAATGGGAGTTGTCTATCAAGATATTAAAATATTTTGTGCATGAAAATATTCATGTGCACCAAATTTATTTTAGTGAATCATGTTTTACTTCATTGTGCACTGAATTTTGAATTGGTTGAGTTCTGCTTGATATCTCTCTATATTAGAACATGCAAGTTTTTATATTAGAATTACAAGTCTTTATAACACAAGTCATTATATTATAAAATTCAAGTCTTTATAGTAAAAAAAGAAGTCTTAATATTGACCTGCAGGTCTTTATATTAAAAAAAAAAAGTCTCTATATTAGAACAAACAAGTTTTTATATTAAAAAAATGCAATAAAATTATTGCAAAATTCTAGAAAAGTTGTGATATAAAAAGACTCGAATACGAAAGAAATAGACAAAAATCGTAATTAGCGGAGCTATTAACTAACAGAGCTATCAATAGCACATCTGTTATTTTTTTATAAATTATACTTCTCTTAACTATATACTTTTTTCTAAAAATATAAAAATAAGCTTAAGATTAAAAATGAGAAAATAAATTATAACAAATTATCACATCTTGAAAATTTGTCACACTCTATGTCCATTCCTGGCGAGCCCGTGGAAGGGATCAGCACATGATATTTTGAGACATAGTTTTGAAGTATGAATTGTGATGAAAATTAATGGGATGACTGATTTTAGGATATATTCTCTTAGCTTTAAGATTTTGTAGTTTAATTTGGCTAGTTTCTAATTAACTATGTTAGTTTTGGTTAGTTTTCTGAAGTATTTATCACTTTTCAATACAAAAATATATTACGATCGATAGCAAAAGAATGACATAAATTAACAAGCTCTAGAAGCATAAACAAGCTGGTCGATTGTGACAATGAAGAGACATTTCAAAGTCTACCTCTCCTAGTGGCATCCACATGTCAAGGGATTATCAGAACAGATCAAATGATATATATTCCTATTGCTTTAGTTTAATTAAACAAAAATATATGTTGGTTAATCTTTTTTGGCTTTACAATAGTTTGTACAATTGTACTGGTTTAAGGACAACCTCTTGCACTGAAAGCAAGTGTGAAAAAAAATAATCATGTCGTTTTATTCATGGATATGACCTTGGCAGGAAGCAAAAGACAAAATTTTCTTTGTCGACGATGATACAAACTAGCTTGTACAATTACACTGAAAACTAGTACAAAGTTAGATAAAAACTGAGAAATAGTTGTGTAAATTAGTTGTGCTAGCAATTATGTCTATGCCTTGATCTGTTACCAGTGGGGATGAGCTTGCTATCGAGTATGAGTATTCTGTCATCAGAATTGAAATAGTGGTGTTGTGTTCGAAAAGAATAATTGTTCATAACTTCAAACTAAAATTTTGGGATAATACAAAATAGTGGTGTTGTGTTGCATACAATTTAATTTTTGTACTTAGGACCGAGCTGTTCTTGATAGTTTTAGAGCACTATTGGAAATGCAAATGTCGATGTCCCAGATGCAATTATCTAACTCCCACGTAAGAACCAATGGAAATAGAATCTATTTTATCATTCATATGTGTGCTGGGAAATGGGGGTTTCATTGAATTTAGAAGTTGGGTTTAAGCATGCGTACAAGGATAAATCTTCACTGGTTTTGCTTGAGATCAATAAAAGAACTTCAAATTGTATTGTACAAATCTTTCAACAAGAAACCTCTAATTCTCTTTTCTGTTGTTGTATACTAGAGAGTAGGGATACAAGTATTTGCAACACAAGCCTCAAGTGGCGAGGTAGCTAGGAATCAATGGTGCACAGAATCAAATCGAAACAATTCACTATAATTTTTTTTATTTTGGGAAAATGGAATGCTCTACATTTTATTAATTAGCAGTAGCATGGGATATATGGGATACAGTAGCATGGGGTTCATATTTTGTGCAGTTTACAACTATAAATTTTGATACTATTAATACTTGCAATTGGTACTTTTATATGATATTCATATAATTTAAAGTCATTTTCAATGTGTATTTGTTTATGACCGATGGAAGTAATGTACTTACCGACAGAAATAATGTTATTCCATAAAAAATGGATTTAAAAAATAATATATTACCGATGGAAGTAATGTACCATACCGACAGAAATATTGTTCTTAGTAATAAATCTGCACAATTAGATAATAAATACATATGTTATTTCCGTGGATTTCCTTAAATTACTTCTGTAGAATATTAACTAGGGAAATAATATGACGTTTTGCCATGATAACTCAATGGGGCCACGTCTGAAGAAAAAATATTACGTTTGACTTGTTCCGTTCACAATCCAGGGAAGTATGTAAATGCTACCCACAAAAATAAGAAGAGGGAACCCAATCTCTGACTCATTTCCATTGAATCACTTCCGTGATTAACTCCATGAAAATATAATATTTCTCTGGTAGTCGATTGAAAAGAAATCTTTAGTGTCGATAGTAGTTCTGTGTAGAGTATTGCTAAAACCCGCGGGGGTATACCCGCCCGTGGATCCGACCCGACTCGTCCCGTGCCCGACCCGCCCCGTGGTCCAGATCCGACTCGACCTGACTCGTGGTTGGCGGATCCACTGATCTATGGCAGGTCAGGTAGGACAAAACTCCCCAGACCCGCCCCAGGACCGACCCGACCCTTACCCGACCCATGGATCCGACCCGTGGAACCGTGCATAAATTTAAAAAAATTGAAAAGAAATTACAAAAAATTCAGAAAAAATCGAAAAAATATATATTAAAATAATGTGCAGATTTTTTTTAAATTCAAAAATTCGAAAAAGATTCAAATTTTTTTGAAAAAATCGACGGACCCGCCCCGCCCCGTGCCCGACTCGCCTGGACTCGCCTGGGTTTATCACGGGTGGGGTTGGGGGTTTTGGGTTCGGACCCGTGGAGACCCGCCCCGTTGGACTCGTGGACTGGTAGACCCGTTGAACCTGTGGATCCGTGGATCCGCGCGGGTCGGATTTACAGGTACCCGACCCGACCCGTTTGTACAACACTAGTTCTGTGGAAGCTTTTCCCTGATTATTTCATGGAAATAATGTCTTTTCCCTCCTTATGGTCGCGAAACAGACAATTTTTCTCCCAGAGTAATTACGATAAGATAATTCTAGTAGTGAAACTCGGACAGGTCAGCCGACGACCAACTTCTTGGCCCAAAATCGCCTTTCGACATGGTTCTATGTTGTTCTGCTCTAGATCATTGTACTTTGATTTTATTCCATGCAATCTCACAACCTTTATTATTTTACGATAAAATTTATATATACTCAATATAATATTAATTGAATCGTGTGATTTGTAAAAGATATTTTTCTTAACTAGTGGTTTTACAATATTTTCCTGATTTGCAAGCGCCACTGCTACCACTACATATCCCACCACCAACAGTCTCATGTCCATCCTCCTCACCCATACACACAAAAATATCATCCAAGTGATGAAAAACAACTGTCGTGAGGCCAACTCCAGGTGTAGGTGGACGATCCTATTGTCTCTCTGGACAGTCACTTCGAAAGTGACTGGGCTTGCCGCATTTATGGCATCGTATCGCGACTCGACTTTTTCCATCAATGCCAATCTGATGCAGTCACAAGCGCGCTAGAGGATTCTGTCACATCGTTCTCATGTTGCCTCAATGACTCATAATCCAAAAGTACAACCGTCACTTCTGCCATGGTTAGTTCGCCCTTCTTCCCTAGAAAAGGCATCGTAATTGCATCATATGACTTTGGTAGGAATGCCATAAACATGCAAGGTTGATCCTCTTCCTCGATCCTTCCACCTGCTTTGTACACATCTCGCACTAGTGTTAAACGCACCAATATGAACCCTCAAATTCTTATCCTCCTTCATCCTAAGTCAATACAATCGCTTTTTCAAAGCTGCTCGACTTGCTAAGGGCTTGGGCATATACATATCCTTCAGTTTCTTCTATAACTCATTCGGAGAAGTTTCAACCATGAAAGAGGCTTTGACTTCATTCGATAAACAAAACCAGATTGTACTAAGAGTTTTACCACACAACATTTTTCACTTGTCATCCTCTAATCCCGTTGGTTTGATATCATTCAAGACATCATCCAAACTCTAAAGCACAAGGACATATGAGACTCAACCTTGCCACAATGCAAAATTTTGTTTCGCGTCAAATTTCTCAATTTCGAATATAGATGCTATACTAGAGTTTGCCATTGTCATTTTCTTGTTCAAGTTGAAATCATACCAAACAACGTGAAGTTTTGATATCACTTGTTGGGAAAACTGATACAAAAAATTACAACTACAAGAACCTACAATCGAACCCACAAGTCACCACACACAATGAATCAAGAAATATGGATAACTAATCTTGCATTCAACCAAAACATCAACAATAAAGAAGAGATGTTATCGTAGGATCGAGTCCAATTAACAAGCACACAAGAGAAGATAAACACAAAAATTAAGTGGTTCGGCCAAGCATGCTCCACCTGAAGGCAAACAACCGACAAAATTACTCTTAAATGAGAGATTGCATGAGATTAGAAGAGGTTACATGAATGTATCAATTGTTAGAACAAAACAATCAGTGACAACCTTACACCAATGTTCAAGAGAAGAAAAGAAAGCCAATGAATAGGCTGGATCGAATTAGAAATAAAACCCAACATAAGTCATATCACATAAAATTGTGAGTCAATTTGATAGTATGGGTTATTTGAAATGATTTGTGCGATACTAGCAAGTTGGGACGGGTTAACTGGCATCAGATGAGAAAGATTCTAGGGGTACCAGAGGTAGAGATGATGATGGAGCTTGGGATGGAGGGTTTTATTTTGTTTTGTTCAATGTGGTTCTGAGTTGATTTCAATTATCTTGTTTTGATTGTCTTTTGACGTAGTATGTCAGCTTAACAATTTCAATTCAAGTTTTTTAGTGCTGGAAAATGTAGATTAGGGGTCTGTACCAGTCTCAGAGATAGTGGTACTGGTACAACTTTTGGGGTTATGATGTTAGTGAAAAGAACAGTTGAGTCATAGAGATAGTAGTAAGGATAGTTTCTTTTATGTCTTTTAGGATGTAAATTTGCTTCCTTTTTTAATTAAAAGAAAGTGATAGAAATTTTCTACTTATTTAATTTTTTTTTATTGATAATATGCTATTCTAACAATATTTTTTTCCCTTTTAAGATAGAAGCAATTTTTTTTACTAACTTCAAATATTCATAAGATCTCTCTTTTAATTTCTGATGTGACACTTTCCACACACACGAGATGACCATTTTTCCACTAGATCAAAGATTTTTTTTGAGATAATAAGATTTCAAACTACTCAAATTCAAATTTAAATCTTTCATTCGAATTTCGAACTCAAGATTGTTAACTAACAATGTTTTCTTTGAAGTCAATTATTTTAATACACACGAATAGATAATAAAATATAAAAAAATAACTTATTGTAGGGGAGCCAATTATTGCGAACAATATTAAATTCTTTTTAACAATTATTTAACGTTGACATAAATAATAAATTCTAATGGTGCCCAGTACTAGTATAATATATCTACCCAAAAAGGTTTCCCAATATTTATTTATTGGACAGTCAAGTCTTGAAAGAACTGGAGATGAGATATCTTTCAAACTATTTGGAAAATGTGCAGAAACGTCCGTTGAAAAATATCTGACCCATAAAATAAAATATATAAAATAGGATCAAATAAAAATATAACAAAAGAGAGCAGTATCTCTGAATCAGCCCACAGGAAAGGCAGAGTGCATACTTAGAATTGTTCTACGGTTTCTAAAACCCCCCAACAACATGGTATCTTGACCTTTGAACGCACCAAGCCCATGAATCTGACGGTGGATTCGGATCCTATAAGAAATTATCGGAGCTTTGCCAGGAGAGATACCTACCCGCTACATACCAAAATTAATGTCCAATGTTACGATTCGAAATTAAAAACTAAATCATTACATTAAATATTTTGGAAAGATATAATCTGTAAGATATTGTTTCACCTGTTTGGCTATTTGTTTGAAATATAATCAAAGGCTTCAACTCTTCCGGAAATCTTCAGGAGATCTGATAGTATAGCGGATTTTGGGAAGATTCTTAAAATCCAACCCAATAACATCTCCAAATAAATAACAGAACAGAGAAAAGTGTCGCCTTTTTATACCCTTTTGATCTCGCAAGCCCACCGTGTTTTCTTCTTTCGTATGAACTAAACCTGAAAAAGAAGAAGGCACTTGAAGTTCCGTCCCTTCAAAGGAATCATCAAGAGAATTTTTGCATATAAAAGCTCTCTGTCAGTTGCACGCCCAACTAAGAAACCACCCCCCCCCCCCCCCCCCCAAAAAAAAAAAAAAATTTAAAAGGATTAAGCCAAATGCGCAAGTCTGGTGCTCTTGGTTTGGTTCTTGAAATATTGCATAATTAGGAGAGCTTCGGTTTAGTTTTGCACACAGTTTTCTGTTCTTGATTAATGTTGGTGCAGTCCGAATTTACTTCTTCGGTGAGAGGCAACAGGAAGAACCGAAGAAGGTATAAGAAAAGCAATACTGGTACGATGCAACATGTCATTCAACGGTTGTTTGAGACATGTCAGGAGGTGTTTTCTGGTCCCGATACCGTTCCATCTCCTGGAGATGTCTTGAGGCTAAAATCTGTTCTAGGTATGGTACAAGCTTTTGTATTTTTTTTTTTTTTTTTTTGTGTTTTGGGTGTTGCAATTTCTTTGCGAGGATCTGAACCAAATGCTCATTCTATGTCATCATGATAGGCTCGCTCAAATGCTACGATCTCTGTACCATTACTGATACCCTTGATCTGATGTGCTATGTTTCAGAAATATCTTCGTAGAAAAATGTAATGCAAAATTCAATCTTTTTTGTTAATAAGAAAGTACTTCCTGATCAACAAATACATATAATAATTGCAACTTTCCTGTCATGTGTTAAAATACTGTGTTTCTAAAGGCTTATTGAATCTGAAAAGTGAATTATATAGTATGAAATGTTTGCAACTCAACTCATGCATATATATATATATAGCAACTTAAATCTCAATTTATTTAGCAAATTAAACATACATAATCGTATATTACGAAAGATGATGTACTATGCATATTATCATATTCTTACTCATATATATATTATAGCAAGACTATGGTAATATGTATTGGATATCCTATTTGTTCTATGCGGTTATGCATTTGTTTAATAAATTGACATTCAAGTTGTCTAATATATTCTTCACATCAACATCTTGTGATGATATTAATAACCTAAATACATTGATGATATTTAATAATGTGATGTTAAACCACTTCATAAAGTTGCTCAAGCTATGATTGTGGCCAGCATCTGTGTATCTTGTATCCTATATATTCATTTATAAGCTACATAAATGGGGAGATAATATATAATATTTTTGCCAAGGCAACACTTTAGGTAGGGTGTACTCCAGACTCACACGTCGGTACTAGGTTTCTTTTTTATACATGCATCTATATATTTTATTGCAGTATCATCACTTTTAACCAAGTTGCTTATGTTTTTGAACTGGTTTGTAGGAAAAAAAAATACTTCCTTTCTTTATAACAACTTTTGAAGTTTAGTTATTTTTAAATTGCACTACCCCAAGGAATATTCTTTTGATCAAGTACAGTTCGTCAGATACCAATCTAAATTGGTTGCACATAGAACTTATCAAAGTGCAACTGGAGCGAAGTATGAATCAGAAAGGACATTAACCTCGGTGCTAGTCAAATGGATGCAGCAAAACACACATCATTTAGAAAATTGGTTTTCTTTTATATATAGTTTATTATGCTTCTCTTCAAAATTTCTTATGTTTATATGTTATTTAAAAAAATTGATCTGTTTTTCTATTTTATTTTACGCAGATACAGTAACAGCTTCAGGTGTAGGTCTTTCTCCAAATATGCGGTGCTTTCGATATAACGACAGTCAGCAAATTCCTATCACATACCAGCATCTCTATGAATGCGATACATTCTCGGTAATAAGTCATTAACAAAGCATGTTATCTATCATGACATGAAATTAACACTCTGACTGTTCCCCACAAAAAATGCCACATAATAAAGGTTCTCGACTCAGATCTGCTTGTTACAGTCTATAATAGACGTTATATATGTCGTGACAGAGTATATAGTATATACTCTTTAAAGTATTATTGCACCCCAACCAAAACACAGTGGTACTATTACCAGTCAGTACTTTGGAATGAAAATTAATAATTGAAATATCTGATACCAGTACATGTACTCCTCTCTAATTGAAATGTTTTACTACAGATTGGTA
This sequence comes from Eleocharis quinqueflora, assembly GCA_964058865.1. NCBI lineage: Eukaryota > Viridiplantae > Streptophyta > Magnoliopsida > Poales > Cyperaceae > Eleocharis > Eleocharis quinqueflora. Next base: position 343,340 of record CAXKVX010000033.1, on the reverse strand, counting down.
TTTTCTGTTTACCTCCTTCAGGAGTAATACCTCTGCACAATCACCCTGGCATGACAGTTTTCAGTAAACTCCTCTTTGGTTCAATGCATGTGAAGTCATATGATTGGGTAGACACACCACAAGGTGCACACAATAAACAATAGAAATTTTACAGCTGAATTTCTCTTTCATATATAATTATTATATAAAGATGTTATTCTAGTGCACATCTAAATTTTATGAGGCATCCAACCTTTTTGCTACAAATATTTGAAAAATATTATTCGAACTAAAAAATTAAAATTATAAATGTGTTCTCAATTATGTAGGGTGTTTCAAATTTGAATCGATTTTATAAAAAATTATATTTCGAGTTGTAAAGTTATAATCGTTTCGTGAGAAATGACGAATCAATCTCAAGTAGACACTAGACATCATTGATACACAGACCATATAGAAAATTGGAGGGCACATGTACAATTTTAGTTTTCTAGTTTGAATAATGGTTATCAAATCTATGTAACATTAGAGTTTGATGCATCATAAAGTTAAATGTACACCATAATTACTCATTAAATAAAAACTCACCTGTGTTAGTTCTTCTCTCGAATTTCTTTGGAAGGCATCTAAACTAATCCTAATTAATTCTGATTATAGAAACAGTGTGAATAGGGGAAATTCTTTCAAAACATCAAGGTGACATCTGTGACATAATTGAAAAAAATTGTATATATTGCGACTTAACGGGGATAAATGAGACGTATAATCACATTTAAATGTTACTGCTAATTATTTGGGATGCATAAACTTAACATCCTAAACACTCCATAAAAATGAAAATAGAACTTAATTAAGAAGTGGTGGTCAGTATAATTTTGAGGAAAACAGAAAAATTTATCTCCAATGAAGGATGTTCATTTTTGTTGCTTGAAATGTAGGAGGACAACTGGGCCCGAGTTTAGCTATGGTCAAGTCTGATAATGTAATTACGGCTCCCTGTGATACTATGGTTCTTTATCCGAATGAGGGAGGAAACATGCATCGTTTTACGGCACATGCCCCATGTGCAGTGCTTGATGTTCTTGGCCCGCCTTACAATGGCGAAGAAGGCCGACACTGCACATACTACAACGATTTCGTACTTTCATCGATTCCTGGTACCATTTTTGTATGTCAACATAATTTTGGGGTTACACAGGGAACACAAAATTTCCTTTAGATCCATTTTAGTGATTTTCATTCTGTTACATATGTCCCGATCGATACAAGTCTGAAGTATAGTTGTGCATATCTAAACTATATATTTGACCAAATTATCTGTTATGTTCTCTAGACAAAGCCAAAATGACAGAACCAAGAAACTTTTATCAATTATTATTGTCATTTGTTGTTTATGTAATTAATATTTACAATTAATTTTTACTTTTGAAGAAGATGCAGCGACACAGGGGAATAGCAATGCTTATGCTTGGTTGGAGGAGATAGATAAGCCAGAAGACTTTGTAGTAGTTGGTAGGGAAAATAACAACTAATGTGATCAGTTCAGACCTATGTATCTCTCTCTCTCTCTATCTAGACAGAACCAACTCATTTGCTAGAACTTGATTGTGTGTGCTTAATTTGTATTGTTTCTAAGCATTGTGTATTTAAACTGGTAACTGTCAGCAAAAAGTTTCTCAGAAGAGAAAGCATATATGAAAAATATTAATATTATTCATTTCCAATAAATTCTCAGTTTCTTTTTTATTTTTACCATTTCTCCTGATTTGAATCTTTTAAATTTGAAATGACAATTAATAGAACATTAAAATAATATTGACCTACTTCATCTGAAAGGCTAGGCTTGACATGCTAGAAAATAAACAAACAAAAAAACTAAAGAACCTTAAAGTTGAACGTGAGTAGGGTCCTCACAACATTAGTTTGGATGCACTTCTGTAAATAAAACCAAAATTGCACTTTAACCAATTTAGATTACTTCATGTACATATGAATAGAGATGTCTAACGTGGATAACGGTCACGGAATAACTCAGTTTAGTTTTCGTTTTAAACAAAATTTTATTTCGTTAATCATTTTGTTTATCACGAAAAAACGAAATACAAAATTTCGTGATATATATTTTGCATTTATAATTTTTAAACGAGATGAAAATTTTCATTTCGTTAACTGTTTCGTTCTTGTTCATACCGTTTGTTTTAATTTCGTTTCGTTGCAGTGACGAAAGAGAAAAAATTATTTCGTTTTTATTTTATTTACCACGAAACGAAACGAAACGAAACGAAAAACGACGAAACACTCTTGCGTCAACAACCCTATCTCTCTTTAAATATGGAATCTCCCGCACCCCCATCTCTCTTGCAGACTTCTCTCTTTTCCTATTCTTTGTCAAAACAATGTGTCATCCTTCCTATGCGAGCACACTTTTGGCCAGTAATTTGATTCATTAGGTCTAGCACAGTGGATATCGAAAATTTTATTAATAACAAAAATAAAATAATAAAACACCACATTGACAAAATCCATATTTTTTTTATCAAAATATTGACACTTCTATCACTCGTAAGAGCGAAATTAATTTTGCTATTGCAGATAATAGAATTAATTTCGCTATCACGGATGACATAATTGATTCTGCTAGCACAGAGGGTAAAAGAGGGTAAAAACAATAATACCCAACCAACAGAAATCCCTTTCTTCCAGCCTCTTCATCTTTCTCTTCTTCTCTTCTTCTCTTCTCTTCGCCTTTTTTCTCTATTCTTCATATCTTCTCTTCTCTATTGTTGCCTCTCTTTTTTATTTCTTTTTCTTCCTCACTGAGACGTCCTCATCGATGTCCCTTCTCTTCCCCTAAAGCAACGAGCTATTTTATTTTTATTTAGGGACTAAGTTAGTAGATTAAAATTGTTCTAGACTAATTTAGATAGGTTATTATTGTAGACAAATTGTTAAATGAGTTAGTTTGATGCCAAAAAAAATTGTTAAATTGTAGTTTAATTTTTAAGTAGTATTAGAAAATTTGAATTAATTGTATTAAATTGCTAAATTAGTTTCAGTGTAATTGTTCAATTAGTTTGATTGTTCTTTAAGTGTTTTAGTTTAATTAGTTTGTTTGGTCAATTAATTCTGGTGTTATAGTAAATTTGAAAAAATATATTGTTATTCTTGATAAACTAATTATTAGGTTAGTTTATGTGTTATGTAATTGTCAAATTAGTTAGCCAAATTTTGTGTTTTTTTCCTGAACAGTTATTTTCAAATTTGAATGTAGTTTTGTTTAAATGACGAGACCTCGACGGAGTATCTTCTGGTGACCTAGCACTTCTCAGCCTAGGGCAGCCGAGCCTAGTACTTCTCGACAAAGCACTTCTCAGCCTCCGCACAATTCTCAGCCCTTCACGTAGTTGTTGTAGAGTGGAGGTATATGATTTGCATTTGAAATGATACCATTGTTGGATGATCTCAAAAAAATTACGGAGGGATAGAAATGATACCATTGCTGGATGATCTCAAAAGAATTACGGAGCGACAGAGTGGAGGCATATGATTTGCATTTGAAAGAACACTTCACTCTTTGTGCCATGATTTTCTGCACGATTAATGATTTCCATGCATACATGAACTTGTATTGTTACAGAAATAAAGGAGCCAAAGTGTGTTCTATTTGCGGAGAAGACACTCATTCTATACGGCTGCTTAAATATAAGAAGAACGTTTACTTGGGACATCGACGACACCTTAACAGGGATCACTCATATCGATGATTAAAAAAAAGGAATTCGATGGAAATGAATAGTCACTAAAAGCAAAAATGCTATTATTCGGGAGAAAAGTTTATGATAGAGTGAAGGACATAAAGGTCCAATTTGGAAAAAAGTTCGACAATTGTTTTCTAGATGGCTCGATATGGAAGAAGTCCAAACCTAATTACGGTCTCGAAGAATATAGCTGAAGTTGTTACACTAAATACAACCAAATTCATAAATTAAAATATTAATATTTTTAATAATAAAATATTAAGTTTGAAATTTTTTTATATCCGACCTTAAAAAAATAAGAATAACATGTGAATTTTTTTAAATCTTTGACACTAATAATCCTATCTTTTAAAGTTTACATTCACATGTGTTATCTAGATGCATGCATTTAGAGGTACTTAAAACTTTTTTATTCTGTCTGAATTTCTAAGTACCTGTGAATGCATGCGTCTAGATAACACATGTGAACATAAACGTTAAAAAGATAGGATTAATATTGTCAAAGATATGAATCCAAGATCATAGATGTTATTCTTATTTTTTAAGGTCAGAATAAAAATAAGTTTCAAACTTTTGTACACTGAATATTTTATTACTAAAAATATTAATATTTTAATTTATGAGTTGGGTTGTATTTAGTGTAACAACTTCAGCTGCATTCGTCGGGATCGTAATTAGGTTTTTTATAGTCGTAAGTCATCGAGCTGTAGATATTTGAGTCTACTTCCACTGCATCAAGTCTGATTTGTTATTGGAGAAACGAGCGATTCAAAATTTGATTCTGACACAAGCTTAGGATAAACATATTGATTCAGAAATAAGTTTAAGATGGAGCCAAATTTAAAATGCTTGTCCTTCAATCACAAATTAGACTCAACGCGATGAAAGTAGACTTGAATATCTACAATTTCATGACTTGCAATGATAAAAAAATTAATTACGATCCTGACGAGCGTAGCCGAAATTGTTACAAAAAATATTAAGTATGATTAGTATATTTTTTTCTACAAACTTCGCAAGCGCTTACCGGGATCGTAAATAGTTTTTTTATAGTCGCAAACCTTCGAGTTGTAGATATCCGAGTTTACTTCCATCGCGTCGAGTCTGATTTGCAATCAGATGATTGTGCATCTCAAATTTGGCTACATATTCAACTTACGTCTTAATTAGTAATTTTTTATCATGAGTTTGCGTCAGAATCATTTTTTAATCGCTCGTTTCTCCGATCCCAAATCGGACTTAAAGCGATGGAAGTAGACTCTAATATCTACAACTTGATAACTTGCGACAATAAAAAAAATTAATTATGATCTCGACGAACATAATCGAAGTTGTTAAAAAAATTAGCTAAATCTAATGCAACTCATAAATTGAATTAATGATATTTTTATTCATAAACAATTCAGTGGCCAAAGCTTCTGGGGCCTTTTATATTTTTGGAGCTTTCAAAATAATCTCTCTGTTAAATATAACTAAATAATTTAATTTTCATTATTAAACAATCGGCATCACCACAACAGCACAAATCCAATTCCTTTTCTGCAAGTATATATTAAACACAAGTTACACAATAGTCAATGCCTTATCAGGATTCACGTAACTCCAAACTCGAACTAGAATAGAATAATAAAGAATAATGTCACGTAGATATCACATTTGATACCGACTATTAATACTAATATTATTATGCACATTTAGTTGAGTTATTATGTACATTATTTAAGTTATTATGCATGCTATTTTATGTTATGTTTATACTGAAAAAAAATATTATGCATGTATTCAAATAGCATGCATAACTATTTCAGTACAAAAGCATAATAACTCAATTAAATTGCATAATAACTCAACAAAATTTATATAATAACATCGGTATCGATAGTCGGTACCAACATTAGTATCTACTATCAGCTCTCAATAATAAATACTAGGTCTTCATTTGAATTTTTTATATTTTGGGTTTCTGAACTCTTGCATTCACAGACAAAGTTGCACATAAATATATATTAATCTGTAGTCTTCAACTAAGTTCAATGAACATTACTGGTATTCTTTATAGTAGATAACACTTGGTGCTGAGGTGCTCACAATTCAAGTACTTGTTTAATTTAGTTGCAATATTTTTATATGAAATTTCAAATAGTCAATGCATGAATAGACCTATAAAAGAACTATTCAATACTACAGTGACAGTGACAGACAGTTGTTGATAGGCACAAGTGATCAGATATAAAGACTCATCCACATCACGGGTTTGCCAATATAATGTACATGATGACATGGAAGCCACCAAATTAAAATTGATATCAAGTTGGATCAAAACTTTCACCCTCTAAAAACTTAGGATATCTGTTCTTTGATAATAGAAAAGTCTGTATCAGCAGAGCCAACACCGGTACTAATAAACTATACCAGTTAAAATACTGATATCATTTTTTTTTGCATAATTTGGTGAGTTGTCAAAGGAATTTTTAGCATTCAAATATTTTTACAAGATTCTCAATTTAATCTTGTAACACTATCAGAATTTTCAATAAATCTGTGGTTAGATATGTTTTTTTGTGTGACAAAATCACTTTTACGAAAACAAATTTTTTTTACGTGAATTTTATCATGGAACAAACTATGAAAAAAAGTTGTCTTTTCCACAAGAATAGTCTTTGCTTCCACGAAAATAATCAAAACTTTTCAAATATTACTCTCTCTCTCTTCCATCAAAATACACTACCCAAAAAAAATACTCTAAATTTTTTTAGTGGGACAGTTCCCTCCAAAACTTCACAAAAATTAAGCTCTCTTTGGTACTATCTTTCTTCTCCAAAATTTCAACAGAGTTACATTCGCTTCCTCCTCCTCACCAGTCCTAGAAATAATGGTGGAGGTTGTTAGCTCTCTATTTCTGCTCCAGTCCATCTATCTAGTAGAGATTTTTGATGGAACGAATAAAGATACTGTGTAATTTCTTCTCTCTAATGTAAAAACTTGTTTCTGTTAATGAAGATATTTTATTTTTTATATATTTATTTCTGAAATATTTTTCATAATGAGTGTTTATCTTCATATGTAGATATCAAGCCTTGAACTTTTAACAAGTAAATTACCGTGTATGTCGCCTCCGTCCAAAATTTCAAAGGCATCCCATTCTCATTGTGCTTTTCATTTAATAGTTATATTCTTTCTTTTCGCAACGCCACTTTGATCCAGTGTAAAACCGATCGTCGCTTGTCTTTCAACACCAATATTTTCACAAAATTTATCAAACTCCTTATAGTTATATTCACCACCTCTATCACTTCTCAACTTATTCAACAATTGATCACTTTGCCTTTCAACAATCTTCTAAAGCTTCCGATTTTGTCTTAAAAAATACCCCCAACACATTCGAAAAAATCATCAATTAAAGTAATAAAATAAGATTTCCTCCATGCGAGTTTGTGCTCATCGGCTCGCAAATATCGGTATGAACAAACTCCAAAGATTTTTTTTGCTTGTCATGGCTTCTCTTTAGGAAATATCTTTTGGTGTATCTTACCAAGAGCACATGTCTCACACACAACTTTCTTTTCTTCAATATTTGACAAGCCGTACACCATTTTTTTGTACTCAAGAACTTCAAGCTTTCAAAATTGACATGTCCAAACCTCTTGTGCCACAACCATGATACATCATCTACATCAACTCTGAAGGCAACACTTCTTGCGGGTTTGTGAGTGAGTGGAATTTTTTTACGTCTCTTCATGTGTATCGTTGCCATCAATTTCCTTTTTATTTTCGAGCTTGTCATAGATCTTGCACGTCTCTCTCTCAAAATGAACCGCATGACCATGCTCAATCAATTGTCCAACACTTAGCAAGTTTTGCGCCAACAGCGGCACAAGCAACACGTCATGAATCAACATTCTATCTTTCTTGGAATTTACGACAATCGTACCTTTACCCTTGAAATTCAAAACCGCATCACTATTCATTGAGTTTGAGTAGTGACGGTCATATCAAGCTTGCAAAAAATTGTCTCATCATCCGACATGTGGTTATTACACCCGCTATCAACAAATCACACGTCATCATTCTTCTCTATCGCCGCTTGACATGCATAAAAAGTACTCTCATCATTCTTTTTTTCACCTCCTCCATCATTCTTGTTTTCTTCGGTGTAGTTTGCTTGCTCACCATTCTTCAATCTACAAAACTTTTCTATATGCCCAAACTTCTTGCAATGGTAGAATTGAGACCTTCCCTTATTTCTACAAACATTATCTATGTGACCCGGCACCTTGTCGCCTAAATTTTTATTCAAACTTTTAATTTGGTTCACCAACTAAATCACATTTGAAAAATATTCTTTCAAGGTATTTTTCTCCTTCATTGTAAATTCTAAAAGTTTTTTTAAGTCAAAAGTTTTACACTTCCAACTTTGTCGGTGCCTTGAAACTCCTTTTGCAAACACTTTCACGCTTGCTTCGCACCACTAGCCTTGATTATTCTCAGAGATGAATTGTTGAATTAAATAGAGAGCATTTGCGTCTCTCTTCTTTTTTTTTCTTTCTTTTCTTTCGATGTCTCGATTTTTTCTTTTTCCTTCTCGCCATCTTTCTTGACAACACCTTCTTCCACTATCTCCTACAAATTTTGCTAGATCAAGAGGTTCTTCATCTTAATACTCCAATAGTTATAACTCTCGTCATTGAACACTGATTGCATACATGGTTTATGCTCACTGTGCGCGCCTCCTTACTGAGTCGTGATGCTCTCAACTTCTTTTTTCGAAGAACACTTGAACTTTCACACAACCTATGCTCTGATACCACTTATTGATTTATGACATTTGTTTTAGTATTTTAGTGGAAGAGAAAAGAAGAATGAGCACAAAATATTTTTTTTATTGCATAATTTTCACACACAGCAATGAAATGACTCCTTACATACTATATAGACTCATACTAAATGTCACTAATTTAATTCTACTATTTTCTAGATATTAAATTCCTAGTCATTCCTAAAAACTACAACTCAATAACTCAACATAGAAGACCACAACTAATTAATTCAAACATAGAAAACATAAAACATTAAAAACATAAAAATATTAATTTCAACAGACCGTAGGGGTGGTGTTTGAAGCCTTACCAACGCTGCTGCCTTTTTCTTGTGGACTGGTAAATACCCAATATTGTATTCTGCATTGGTAAAAACCTTGGATTGTTTATTTGCTCTCTTCGTGTGTTGTTTGAGCACCTTGGATTGTTTGTTTGCTCTCTTCGTGTGTTGTTTGAGCTTGATGCATGCTTGCTTGTGTGCATTTGTTTTTTATTTCTTTTTCTTGTCTATGTCGTGATCTTCTTATCTGTATGAACCTTAATAAACACCTTATGACGGAGCAGTGAGCAAATTTGTGGAGCTTTCGTTTGACAAAATCAATTTTGTTCTCAGCATTTAGTAGAATTAAACGATTACAAACTTTTAAGTTGTAATTGTTTTATCTTTTATATATTACTCTCTCTTTTGTGAAACAATTAACGCAAAAAATATTGCTTAAACAAAACGGTTAACAAAAGAGGGTGTTTTCATGACCATTTTTTCACGTTTGACACACGGCTGTCAAACGTTGCAAACGGAACAGAAATAGTTTGTTTCAGTTTTCGTTCCGTTTTGCAAACGAAACAAAAATTCTATTTCGTTAACTGTTCCGTTACACTAAAAATGTTGAAACGGAAGAAGAAATAGCGTTTCATTTACCGTTTCGTTTCGCAAACGATAAGAATTTTGGCTTCCGTTTATGTTCCACTTTAACGAAACGAAATGAAAACACAGGTCACGATACAATTGTTGACAACTCTAATTTGACACCTCTAAATTTAATACAAAGTACGCGACATAAAGTTTAGTCCAAATTAGATTTGGGCTAGCACGCCGTACTGTCTTTTTGGGCTTTTGTTTGTTTTTTATTAATAGACACAACAAGCTCTTTGCAATATTCAAATAGGCAAGTACAGATGTTAGTCCCCTCTTCAAACGGAAAGGTACCCCATTGGGATCAAACCTCAATCTCAGACTCAAAAGCATCGACTTATTTATTATACAATTGTTTTTCATGATGATTCAATTACTGTACAATTTCTCAGCCTATAGCATACAAGTGTAGAAAAAAGCAACTCACAGCAACACCCTTGAATCGGCCGAGTCAACTCAGAATCGGCCGGGTCCGAGCCGAGCTTTACCCGATTCTCACGTCTGTGCGAGTTTTACCCATTGAATCGGATGAACAGTGCCGAGTCAACTGATTCTGACCGATTCTTGGCCGAGTCAGTCGATTTTTGGCCGAATCGACCGAGTTTTACAAATGGCCCCTCTACATTTTACATTTTTTGTTTTTTATTCTTTTTGTATTTTATCCTTAATTGATTATGTTGATTGGTTCTGTATTTTTAAGAAGGTTGATTGACTCTGTTGATTAAATCTCTTGTACACATTCCATATTCTAAATTGGCCAACGCATTAATACCTGATAAATATTTCTTAACAACAGACCTTTCAATTGAATTTTTTCTGATTTTTTTTATTTTCTGGCTTTCATTGAATATTTTTCATTGCACTTGTGTTGAAATAATTTTCAAGAGCGAATCAATATTCAACAAATGTTTTCAAGGTTTGATATATTGTCACATGGATAACACATCTGCAAGGTTAATACAGATGACGGTGAGATGATCCAGCCAGATCGACATAGCTTCTGACAATAAAAATGTGTTCTATTTGTAATGTTTGTAATACATATATAATTAATAAATTATATGAGTGTAATATTGTCTTAATTAACATAATATTTTTATCAATTTTTTCTATTTTTTTCTACAAAACGGTGCTTCTGCCAAAGAAACCCAAGTTACCGAGCCGATTCATCCGATTCCGATTCGACGGTCAAACATACGATTCCGATTCCGAATCCGAGTTTCAGAACCCTGCTCTTTAGTCTGAGCTCTCGACTAGTGTAAAATTGCCAATTTATAAAAATAACATCACCATTTTGAATTAAAATACAATTAAGAAATTAATAAGAACAGAATGAACATAAATTAAAGCAAGTAAATCTAATTGATATATATATATATTCAGAAAGAATAAGATTCCTGATTACTCCATGAACTTGAAACGGCAAAACTGGAGTCGTCGTTCTCACGAAGAGGGACGTAATTGTAATTTTCATATAAAACAGTCCCTGGAGAAAGATGATTGTGCACTCCATCATATGTGGTGATAACATAGCTCGGATCATTTCTATCTCTTTCGACCCTTTTCTTCACCTTACATCCCTCCATTGTGCAACGATAATAGTTTCTGAAAGTATTTATATGTCAAAAGATTACTAAATTTTCATCTAAATGTTAATGCAATTTTTTTGTGGTTAAACATTTTTTCAGATGATAAAACATGTTTCCATACATGTAAGATTAATTTGTCTGTTCTCATAAAGTATGATACCTTGGGTTTGGACTGTTCTTAACAGTTTTCTTGCCATATTTTCTCCATTTAAACCCATCATCTAATATGTCTATCACTGATTTTGTTCTGAATCCTATAGTGGTGCAGCGTTGCATATCTGTTTTCGTATTACCGGCCTCATTTCCCCTAGACTCCCTGTTACAAGAAATTTTGTTAACATTTTTAACAATCAGAAAAGCATAATTAACGAACACTGCAATCTAAATTGAAGGTTTGGCATCTTTGTTTAAGATTTTAAAATAATGCAGAAATGGTTTGGTTGTTAAGACAATCGTACCAGTACAGACACTGAAAAAAAGATATCGGGTTATTATAATCCCTTAAATTTAACTGAAAGCTGTAACTGATCCATAGAACCTCAGGAAGTCTGAAATTTGACACACTATGTACTGGCATAGTAGTTAAGGTACAAAAATGGCACTGGACTGTATCTGTACCAGTGTACTGTTGGAAGTTCCATGTTATTGTCTGAAATCACAATACGAAGAACAAAATTCCAAAATTTTTACCAAACTGTATCAGAGCCACTATAAAATTGCAGGTGTTTCGACATGAAAAATCTAACCACTAAAATTCAAATACTTATCCTTTTGATATTAGCTTTTTACTGGTATACGGTATTGATTCCAGAGAATAACTTATATTTGATTTAGGAATATGAACTTACATCACGCTCTCAGGCTTCTCTAACACGTCAGAACTTGATAAAATCTCAGAGTAGCCATCACTAAATCCTCTGGGTTGATCTGTACCATTGGATGCATATATTTGATCATGATGTGAAAATTCTGGAGTTTGACATATGGTGGTTATGGTGGAATGGAGAGAAGGATAAGAGCATGACATGGTGCTGCTCAGGCCTAAAGTAGCCGCCATACCAGTAACTTCCACTATATATTTTGGGAAGTGATTAGAATAGAATGATAGAGGGTGGCTACTCTGAGAGGGTGGCATTTCTAGGATTCTTCATTTTATCTTATAATTAAAGGTTAAAGTTTGTATTTGAACCGTGTCTTTCAATTTAATGTGTGATCCATTCAATGATACATGTAACTATGATTAACTTAGGCGCTCTAATGGAAAGAAAGTAGTCATACTATAATCTTGGATGGATGTTGATACAGTGTCTCGTGTTTTGCCGCTACAGTTCCTTCTCTGGCACTGACGCGCGAGTTCTGCGCGGGGCCCACGCTTTGACTTTAGGGGCTCTCATTTTTTGGACATCTCAAGAGCAAAACACGAAACACCGTAGGTTTTTCATCTTGGATTTATACGAAATAACACTTCTGGTGAAGTCATACCAAATATTAATTAAAATTTCAATTGGAGCTCATTGTAAAACGAATCTATCTTATAAAGACTATCTAGATTTTAGATACATCACGATTAGCATGAGACTCGCGTGTCAATAGACGGGAGAAAATGAGGGACACAGGATTTCAGACAGTGTATCAGTTGAAAAAAAATAGCTCATATTTTGTAGTAAATAAAAATATTCACTTATTAATATATTAGTTAATGATAATCAAATTGTTGTTGGTGTTTTTGTTATTTATTCATTTCAGGATTAAGACTAGTAAGTAGTAACAATCTTTCAAATTTTTTTAGTGCTGATGAGAGAATAAATTCAAGATTTCGATAATAACTATTACTTTATGAATTAGTTATTAGACTTTGTCATCTAAATTTAGGGAACTTCAATAACACTAATAATCCAATTATTCAATCCCACGAAAACTTGATGTACCGTAGGAAATTTCAATTTAAAAAATATAAGAACCAATTTTCAAATGAAGATTATGTATTGCATGTGCGCTAATTAAATTAATTAAACAGCTGAAATATTTAACGGTGGAGTGTGTTCATCCAAACCAATTCCTTTATTTGAAAGGATAATATTCTAGGTGAAGGTTCTCGGGAGGTACTTGTTAACATCACATGTCAAATCTCATGGTCATGATCATGATCATGATCACATCTAAATATTGACAGCTCTATGCTATTATTTATTTATTTATGGCACCTTGGTGTGTAAGCTATGCACATCAAAATATATCACTGCATTTAGGGTTTTAATGTATCGAGTAATATTTGATTTTATTCGAATTTGTATTCAAAGATAATAAAAATTATTCGGTTTATATTCATATTCAAAGATATTTGTATCTGTATTCGTATTCGTATTCGAAAAAAATATAACAAATAAGAATATGGTTTGATTATCATTTATTCGTATCCGATTGTTTAGTTATTATCTAATAGTATCCGAAGTTATTCAAGTTATCAGTATTCGATATTCTTCGATTGTATTTGAATTCATAACCAAAATATGTCTATTATATATATGCTTTATTGATGTAGATTATAAATCTAATTAATTTTAGATCTAATTTATGTTTTTGTATCATATATTTTTATGAAAAATGTTTTGTAGATATTAATATTGATACCGACTATCAAAACCAACGTTATTATGCATATTTAGTTGAGTTACCATGCACATTATTTGAGTTATTATGCATGTTATTTCATGTTTTTTTTATTGAAAAAAAATATTATGCATGTTAACAAAATAATGTGCATAATAACTCAAATAGCATGCATAACTATTTTAGTACAAAAAATAAAATGCATAACTATTTCAGTACAAAAAATAACATGCATAATAACTCAAATAATATACATAATAATTCAATTAACTGTGCATAATAACATCGGTATCGATATTCAGTATCAATATTGGTATCTAAGTATCAGCTCCCGATTTTTATAATTCATTGATGCATTTAGATAAACATAAAACTAATCAAGATTTTTTAATTATCCGAATTATATTACTTTTGTATTCGTATTCGTTCAATATTCAATTCGTATCCGATATCCGATCCGTATTCGAATACTATCCGAATTTATATTCGTATTCGAAAATTTTTAACAAATAAAAATACGATAAGACAATTATATGTCGGTATCCGATCTGTTTACCTCCCTAACTGCATTCCATTGGCCATATTATTTCTAAAAGATATTTGGTTTACTAGGAGATCACGGCACCATCTAAAGCACAATATATAATATTCGGTTCGCCGGTTTGCTCTTTTTGTAGAAAGCTTAAGATACCAATCTCCTTTAAATTTTGTTTTCAGATACTAAAGTATACTTTTCAGTTATTTTAGATAAATTACCGAAATGTGTACCGAATAGAATGCACTCTTTGAATATATATATATATATATATATAAGAGATCCGTAGCCTCCGCCATCAAAATCAATGAAAATGACAGATCCGAACCGTTAAAAATATTCTCCATACTAATGTAGATTTGGAGACTAAATTATACATTTTTTTTAAATTTTTTTACTATTTTATCGGAGAAGTTGAAAATGTATTTATCTAACAATCTACAAACATCCAATATTCAACCCATACGATAAAATAGTAAAAAAATTTCAAAAAAATATAAAATTTGGTCTCCAAGTCTACATTAGTATGAATAATATTTTCAACGGTCCGGATCGACGATTTACACTTGGTATAATGGAGCGGTTGCTAGCGGCTACGAAATGAATGGCGTCTACGGGTCCCTCCTCATATATATATATAGAGTATGACTAATGTGAAAACGTTTGCACTTCAGCTGAAGTACAAAAGTTTTACATTAACCAACTTTTTGTGGTCAAAATTTAAATTAAAGTTACTCAATAAATTCTTCATATCAAAATCTTGTAGGAAATCAAATTTCGTGATTTTAGAGCTTTCTAGCTATATTTTAAATATTTTTTAAAAACAGCCCCGGAAAGATCGTGTTTTTAATATTAAACTAGATTATTTTTTAAAAAATATTTAAAATATTACTAGATAGCTTTAAAAATCACGAAATTTGATTTCCTACAAGATTTTGATATGAAGAATTTATTGTGCAACTTAAATTTAAATTTTGCAAAAAATTGACTAATGTGAAGTTTTTGCACTTCGATCAAAGTGCAAACGTTTTTACATTAATCATAATATATATATATATATATATATAGAGCATGGCTAAAATAATATGCATAGTACACCCCATTTTGTACTATGCATATAGATATAGGTCATTAAATTGAGATTTAAGTTGCTCAATAAATTCTTCATATGAAAATATTGTAGGAAATTAAATTTCGTGATTTTTGGAGCTTTCTAGCTATTTTTTAAATATTTTTTAAAAACAGTCCAGATTTAATACTACAAAAGTGTCATTTCTGAGCTGTTTTTAAAAAATAGCAAGAAAGCTCTAAAAATCACGAAATTTTATTTCCTACAAGATTTTGATATGAAGAATTTATTGAGTAACTTAAATATCAATTTAATGACCAAATTAAATACAAATGGGTGCATAGTACGTTATGTAGTGTACTATGCATATTATTTTAGCCATGCTCATATATATATATATATATATATATATATATATATAGGGCATCTTTCAAAAAAGAAAACAAATGAAAGAATGTATTTCTTTACAAAAAAAGACAAAGTAAGGCTCAATCAAGACAAGTAGCTAGCTAGTTAGCCCATAAATTGGAAGTATGCGAAAATGAAGTACCACTTAAAATGATGTATATGTATATCATACCTATCAATTGTCTTGATGATAGGTTCTGACTAGTAAATGACAAATTACATAATGTGTCCCTTTCTTATATTTAACACGTGTAATATTATTTTAATAAAAGGATAAAATCTAGTTGCCGAGAAAATTATGGGGCTTGCATTTAGACCAAAAAAATGCGTATACCATAAATCGATATATATATATATATATATATATATATATATATATATATATATATATATATATATAGCATAAGAGTGAAATTTACATGCATGTAAAATGACTTTAAAGTAACGATACAACAACAAATAAAGACAATAATTTCACTGACATAATTTCCACCTTCTTCATTTCTTATTTATTCCTACAAAATTAAACTTATCTTATTTATTTTCTATCTCTCACATTGATTTCTTATTTATCCTCCAATTAATAACATTAGTCAAAATTGAGCAATAAATGGTTCTTTTTCTGATTATTCCCTTTGCTTTAATATTGTGTTTTTTTTAATAACAAAAGACTATCCTACCTTTTTCTCTGGCAGCTAGTATCTCATTCAAAATGTGAGAAATGTTGATTCCTTTATTTATTTACATCAACCGAATCTAATAAAAATAAAAATAAACAAGTGCATATCAATTATCATCAATATAACAAAGTAAAAACTATCAGCTCTTAAATAATTATACATGATGTATTTCTTTTAAACTTCATTCATTACAAGCATTCTACACACTGTTATGCTTTATTTTGTCAATGTCTTGAGAAGTAATTGTTGATCATATACTTTAATTGAGCAGAATTTATAATTAAGCACTAATTGTCAAGAGTGCCAGCTTCCATTAAACGAAAGCAACAAGTACAAAATGCGATATAGAAGGTCTATACCATTATTTACATAGTATGCATCACAAACCAACAAAACTAAAACTTTTAAAGTCTATGCACTTAATGTGCTGACACTTGTTACCATTGCATATATAAACCTGATTGTCTGATCTAAATTAATGACTTAAAAACACCTTCACTGAATGTGTAAACATCTTTCCTACTCATTATCTTGAAAATTTTCAACCAAAATAGCAGGAAAAAACCCTTCACTATTTCTAAATTGCATCATATTCACTGTTACTTCAATGTCTTGCACATTGCCAGATATACCCCTTTGGATTGCTTCTGACCTGAATAGGTGGCTTACCTAGGGAGGACCTCATGTCCAATGAATGTATATAAATATAACCATATTATATATATTGTGAAAAAAATTTAGCCTTGTTTTGAAAGATAATTCCAATTCTTTATAACCAAATTATCCCAATATATGCACTAAATAATGTACTCCATTGTTGCATTTCTGTTTTATTTAAATGTGTAAATGATAGCCAAATATTTTCTAATGTTGAAAAATCTATTCTTGTACTCAATATTCCCATGTTTTATTGTAAACCAAAACTAATTGCTTATGTTACAGTGCAAAAACAAATGCTATACTGATTCATTCTGGTTTCCACATAAAACACATATTGACGATGATTTTGATAAGCATGTTTTTAAACTTATAAGTTAATTTCATGCTTTTTGTACATGCCTATTAATTTCAAATCACGCGGTTGGCATAGATGTATCGCAACTCCAATCTAGTCTTAGTTCTTCTTAAATAAAATCAGAGTTGAACTATTTTACTTTGCAAATTACGATTAAAGCGGTACTTTTCATGCATATTTAGAGTTTCGAAATTCAAATGATCGATTCAAACCGTTGAGCATGATCTTTATATTGAAATTTACTTGAAGACTCAATTTTATATTTTTTAGAATTTGTAAACTATTTTTTAGTGAGGTGAAAATCGTTCATATTAGATGGTCCACGTTAGAATAACAATTTTTCTTTTTTTTAAATAGTAAAAAAATTCTAAATAATATAGAATTTGATATTCAAATAGATTTCAATATAAAAATCATGCTCAACGTATGAACCAATCATTTAAACTTTAAAACTTCGAATACGAATGCAAAGTACCGTTTTAATTGTGCTTTATAAAGTATAATAGTCAAACATAAATAACTCTTCTCAAATGAAAAGAACGAGTACAACTAGGCGTGCAAACGCGCTCCGTGCATATACATGCGACAGGAAAAATCATCACCACGCGTCGAGTAGCGGAGGGAGCACGGAGGCAGCAGGAAAAATCAACGAAAAAAGAAAATTAGCACTGTTGCGAATGAGAAACGGAGAAGTGGTGGCACTGTCTTCTTTACTGGAAGACGAAATACAGAAGACACACGTCAACCATCCGAACAAACACACAGTGAGCGGTAAAAGAAATCGGCAAAAAAAGTTCCGCACTGTTGCGAATGGACAGTACAACACGTCAACCATACGAAGAAACACGCAGACAGAGGTAGAAGAAATCGCAAAAAAATTCTTTTTTTCGAATGCTGGCAGAAGCTGCGCGAAAAAAAAAAATTTGGCACTGTTCATTCGACGTGGCACAATGATATAATTTAATATGTTTAAAATTAGGCCCAGAAGTTCCATTAAAGCTCTTTTACTATTCAGCCCAGAAAACGTAAATAACTCGTGGAAGGCAACGCTTGAGAATATCACATTTTGCATTTATCCATGAGAAAAAGAAAAAAATATATATATTGTTCGCAGGTGCAAGTGTGAAAGATCAATATGCTGATTGGTTAATTTCAATTAGCATATAATTATGTTTTAACAATCATGCATGAAATATTTTTTGTGCTGTTAGAAGATTGCAAACATTGAATTTGAGAGATCGGCAGCTTACGATGAATTCATAGAGCATGCTGATCTGGCTTTTGGTTAAATTTAGACAGTTAGCACTGAATCCAGAATATCTAATCAATATTTTTCTAATTTCTGTTACTAAAGGAATACATACTTCATGACAATGAATAATTTTCAATGAAAAATATTTGAGAAATTATTTTCAAACGTATCGATAAACCACTGTAACATATCAATATAACCATTATTCCAGATAAAAACTAATCTTATGTGAATCCGTAATTTAATTGCAGATCTATTGGTTAGTCCCACAACTCACATTTGAAAAAATACACTGTGCCAAAGGTTATAAAATGATGGTGAAGGTAACTCGTAGAAACACATGGGAGATGATCATGGGTTCCAGCCTTCACCATTTTTGAGCTCTTTTCCTTCTTCAAACAAGGTTACTAGGTTAGTATCTCACCTCAGACAATTTAGTTAATCTGTAATTCTTATAAATTAATTGCCTAAATTATGCT
Source organism: Eleocharis quinqueflora (assembly GCA_964058865.1). NCBI lineage: Eukaryota > Viridiplantae > Streptophyta > Magnoliopsida > Poales > Cyperaceae > Eleocharis > Eleocharis quinqueflora. Next base: position 324,236 of record CAXKVX010000033.1, on the reverse strand, counting down.
TGACCCGGATTTATTCAGAGAACATATCTAAATTATATCGCAGATGGCTCTTGCTAGCTCATGTAAAATAATATTTTGATCATAATTCCAAAATTATAAGAACACACATGATTCATTTATATAATTTGTTTTGATCCTCTTCTGTTTCAATTTCCTTTGTTTCCTTTTATTGCTTCTTTTTCTTTTGTTTGTGGTCTTCAGTTCTACGTTAAAACAAATTGAAAGCCTATAGATATAACATTAATTCAATAGAATTATGAAAGAACAGGATATAGCAAATTGTTGTTTCAAAACTCTTCATTAAACCAATAGTCTAAAAATTTAGACCTAGCATGATATTACAGATATAATTTACTCAGTGCCAGCATAAACAAGCCAATTATAATATGCCATTTCCTTTTCTGGTGCCACGCAGAGAAGATGGTTCTATTATCCCGCTTATAAATGACACACCTCACTAACGAATTCGCCTTTAATTTATATATTCGTTGAAAATTTGATACATATGCACAAATGGTCGTACAAAATAGAAGCCATCTCCAAAGATGAACTTCTAGTTTGTTTTGAATGATACATACACGGATACACCGAACGGATTACCACTTCTTGTAGACAACTAAAACGTGCACTAAAACCATCTCTCTACAGACACCAAATAATGAGTGGGGAAAAAAGGACGTGACAAGCTATCGAGACGGGTTCGCACAAGAAAAGGATAAGCTCCTAACTGCAACCTTAACTGCACCAACAGTTCCGAACTGCCACATTTCAGGACTAATCCCATTTAGTTCCCCTTTGGATGCTTCGTCTAGTACTGCACATATATAGTATGCAATCTGCTCCTAATAAAAGAAGTCTTATTAGAGAATTAAAATAAACAAAAAAAATTGGATTGTATCTGATTTTGTGTCAGCTTGAGCTCTAACCTTTCCAGTTGCATTTCTTACAGGTGATATGTGAAGTAGATTCCAGAAGAAGCTTCCATCCTTCCTGAGAAGACAAAATTTAACACTAAGAAAAAGCAAATGGAAAATTTTTAATATCAAGAAAAATTGAACAAGTAGATAGGCACCTGTAATTCAATAATCGTAGCGTACAAGATTTCTCAGCACCAATACTCTCATTTATCTGCTACAGAAAAAAGAAGTGTGTAAATTTAAATTATGTAACAAAAAAAATAGATAAACAATAATCCCAGATTAGAATCTTTGATTGTGTAGAACTGACCTGTTGCAAAGCTTTTGAACAAGTGCCAGGTCCATAGAGAAAGTTAGAATTACGCCCCAAGACTTCACATCTCGAATAGCCTGTGCAGGGTCAAAAGATTTGATAGAACATTGCAACATGAGAAATGACATATCAGGAAAAACAGTGTAGAAAGAAGCAAGCATGCAATAAAAGAAAAAAGGTAAAAATAAATTTACCGGTTAAACTCAAAAAAGCATCACTAGCATAGACAATAGGCATGTCAGGTAAACGTGGGTCAGACCTGCAACAAATATATTTTATTGCCAAATCAGTCTCAAATGCAAGAACACTGTATCAGTAAGCCTACTTCAAGTATCAGGCAATCGAGAGAATTCACTAGCTACATTTAGTCCATAATGCCAATCTACTACAATAATCAGTATAGGCCGAATATTAAAAGGGCAGCTCGTGAGCGTAGCTCCCGCTTGCGTGGGGTCCGGAGAAGGGTCAGACCACTTTGGGGTCTTTATACGCAGTCTTTTCCTGTATTTCTGCAAGAGTTTGTTTCCACGACTCAAGCCCGTGACCTCGTGGTCACAAGGCGACAGCTTTAAGGCTCCCCTTCATAGGCCAAATATTAGCCAGCAAAAATTTGCATCCCTCAATTTCGTAAGCCACAATTAGAGAGATATTGAAAGTGTACTCCAGTGACAATTATTTAGCACAAGTAAGCACACTAAAGCACTAATGCCAAGCACAAACCTGAACTCACCCGACCTAAGAGAAAATTCACACAAAGCTTCCAATTTGGTCGGACAAGTAATGGTAAAAAACTAATTTGTTATTACCAAAAGAGTTTTGAAGGTGGGGTGGTGTGGGGTGGGGTGGGGACTCACAATAAGAAGCTCTTCTTGATTCCACCCAGGGAGAGTGTCAAGCATGAGCTAAGGGCAGGGATGGAGCGGGGCCCGCAACATTGCTTGGTACCAACCACCAGACCAGTAAGCCTACTGTACCGATTAAGAGCCGATATGATATTATTGGCCGCCTTTAATGCTCTCTCCTTCTCACATTCACCAGCCATGCATGTTTCACCGCCCTCTGACACTGTATCAGTCAACTAGCAAGAATGCTTCTTTTAGGACCTTGTTTTTTTTTTTTTACTTTTTCCAATCAAACAAAAATTAACACAAGACCTAATATTTTTTCCATCTGGAGGGTCTTTCAATTAAATATTCATCCTTTAGAAGTTTGAATTAATGTCAATGTATGCTGAGTATTAGTAAATGCTGTTATAAAAGGGTCTGATACCAACCGAGTATGATAAAATGACTTCAAGAAGGTTCAACACATATGCCATGACAAGAAACGAAGATGTTGAGTTAAAACTATGTTGGACGAAAGAGAGGCCTGGAAGAGCTAAAAAGTTCACATAGAAAAAAATAGAATTGTTAGGATCACAAGTTACAACCAACAACTTTGGTTCCAGTAAATTCAATAAAAAAATTCATATCACACCTCAATTGTACAGTATCATAATCCAGCTATCACAGTTCTTGATTAGTTGTATAATTGCTTGTTTATCATGCCAATTGCCACAAATAGTACTGATCAAACAAATACATAAAACCTACAAAATCAAACAATTTACTAAAAAGAAGAATAGCCATAAATGGAACTAACCTCTGTTACACACTTTATCAAACACCTTCTGAGCATGATCATTACAGTCCATTCTAACCTCATCTCTACAACCCCTTACCAAAGCCCGGCCACACGTCCCATGCCGCACACCCGACTTCATCCCAATTGGCACCTGGACGGCAAGGAAGTGGACCACACTCCCATCCCCTTCCCCAAATACCGGGCTCATGTGAAACAACACCTGGTGAGGCGTACCATCCTTTCGATAGTTCACCAAAGAAATCTGAACGGTTCGTTGTGTTCTAACAGCTTCTCGGATCTGTGAAACGGATCCGCGATCCGTTTCGGGACCCTGAAAAAGGCGCGGGTTCTTGCCAAGGATTTCTGACATCGCATAGCCTGACATGGAGAGAAAAGATTGGCTAGCGAACACTATTGGGTGGCCCGAGATTTCCGGGTCCGTTATGAGAAAGCAATCCGACAACTCGTCGAGAGCTTCGAGTACCCAATCAGAGTAGCGAGAGGTGAGCGATAGTCGGAGCTGGTCGGAGTATGAACTGGAAGTGTCCATTGCCGCAACTGGATGCGATGATGGTAGGTAGGGAGAATGGAAATGAAGTGTGCACATGGAGAGGAAGAGGTAGGAATGTCTATGGTAGAATTGTAGTTGACTAATTCAGTTCAAGATTTTTTTTTTAATTATGAGGAGAAAAATAATAAATTGGTGGCCATTGATGGAAGGGAAACGAGAGATGGGAGGTACCTTGAACGAATCAAGACGAATGATAGAAGAGGCGTGGCAGCGAATTAGAGAAAGAGACGTCGGCACAGCGAAGAGAGAGATGAGTGTCAATCTTTGTTTATATTATAATTTGTTTTAACAATGAGATAAGACGAGATATCTGTGGGCAACAGACAACTGACATGTGGGTAGAGAGAAATTACTGGCTGGAGATGGAGCATTTGACGTTGGTGCACCTGTTAATTTTCTTTTGGGTAAAAGACGTTCATTTTATTTTTCAGTATTCTCGTGAAATTAAAATTTTCTTATCCAACTATTTTTCAGTATTTTTCAGTATTCTCGTGAAAAAAAAATAGTAGAATTAGTAAAAACTATTAGTCAAAAGTTTGCAATGTAGATGATTTAAGAATAATATATGAACAAATATTTATCAGCAACGAACCTTGATAATTTGGAAAGTACGAATAATTTAAAATTAAAAAAATCAACAACTAAAATATTAACGATTATAACCGTTAATAATGGTTTGGAACGATTTTTGTGTTTGGAAGCTCTAAATCTGCTGCAATATAAAAGATATTTTTCATCTATTTTCTTCTACTCTCTCTTGATTCGAACTTGCAGCAGCCACACTTTCTTCCTCCTCTATTGATAATCAAAAACTCCATTAAAATTTTCAAGCTCTACTAATCTTATTTAGCAAAATACTTTGAGTGATCTTGAAGATAGTTTAATTATTCTTCTATTTAGCCTTTGTGCTAATCTACGAGTCTAGTCTCTAAAGCTCGTCAATAGCCGAACTCCGTTATCATATCGATGTCAAGCGTGCTATTATTTGTTTGATCATTTCTCAACTCTTTTATTTTAATTATTGCTATTTATTAATTGGGTTGTTTTTATTGGTATTGAAGAATTTGGGTAAGCCATTCAATTTGAATTGTGCATAATATGTTAAATAAACCTAGAACTTTGAATTTTGCATTTTTACCTATTCACTCTCCTCTAAATTTTTCATAATCTATCATTTTTCTACCTCACTGATCAAATTCATTTTAAAAAAAAAAAACATTCTAATGCACGTAATTCTCATTTGCACGGAATCCGATAAAAATCAGATCATTTTAAAATTTTTGTACTCAACTTTTCATGCATTTATGCAAGAGGCTCTCCCTTAAAATCACAAAACACAATGATTTCCGATTATTGTAGCAAGCAGACGCATGCTCCGTGTGCATTTAAAACGGACCGCCCACAAGTTGAGGTAAACGACTAAACGAGGTTTCAACTTGAGCAATTAATTCAAGGGAAAAGTAATTCACTAAAATCAAGCTTAGTTTCGGTTGGATCCGTTGTTCCTCATGCCATACACCGATACAAATATGCGGGTCATATACATAATACATGGCCTATTTATTTCAAGTTTCAACTATAGGGACAAAAAAATTTGAGAAAAATCGATGGTCTAAATCTATGATTTGAAATTAATATCAGAATAATTTGTGAAATATTTATTATTAATAATAAATGCAATTATATTAAAATTTAAGTTTTATTAAAAAAAATTAAATGTACTAATAATCAAGAATTGTTTTTAAAATCCATAAAAGTTCGTGATTTTTTTTTACTATGGTTTCAACAAACTTTTAATGAAAATGCATTATATCAGCGAAGATATAGCCATAAATAGAGGTCAAATATTACATAATTATTACTATTAAATAAATTATCTTGTTATAAAGCATAAGTTGTTATTATCTGGTTCACAATGAAACAACTCTTATAAAAATATGGGGTTCAAATATTAATTTTTGTGAGAAAAATATAGATGTAACATAAAAAAAATACAATATTAATATGTACACTGAAAATAAAAATACGGAAGACATTGCATCCATTTGCATTACTTAAATCCGCTTATGCAGTGACGGATTCACTCATGAACAAGTTCAAACACGTTCGACCTTAATTTTCAAAAAATTGTGAATTTGAATCATTTTTTGTCATTTTTTTCATTTTTCATGTCATTTTCTGTATTGTGTTCAGATTTATACTGATATAAATTTTTTGTGTCTACGAATTTAATCTACCACTGACCTTATGTGCACGATTCTGTTAATAAATCATTGCCACATGAAGGAAGAAAAAAGACAACTAGTTCATACGTGGAAATCAGCCATCGGATAAGAACGACGAATTGCGCGCACGAAACATCTGAGCCGTTGATTAGCATCAGAGGTTCAAGTAAAGTATTAGATATTTTCAAGATACTGTTTGAAAATTGACATTATTACAATAGTACAAGAATCGAATGGTCTCAACTCTCATGTCTAAGTCTCCACCTGGATTCGAATTCGATAACAAATTTACAAATCTCCGCGTTCTCTCGTGGTCCCGCAAACAGAATCAAGATAGAAATCTAAAATTGATTTGTGATCTCGAAAATTAATAAAATAATAAGCTGAAACTGAATTAAACTCTAAACATGAACAGTTTTGTTGTCCGGAGGTGAGGATGGAATGAGATCTCCTTCTATCGTGCATCGAAAATACTGTGCGTGCTGTGAAGTAAATCACAGTCTCTTATTTACATCGAAATTTCGTGCAAATTAAACTTTATAATATTAGACCTCTCCTGAATCAAATTTGAACCGTCCGTAACTTATAGCGCAGAGAATCTGAATCGTTTATTTCTGCAGCGCGACAAAAAATCTGCTTCCGCTGAGGATAGGTGTAACTTGGGGAGGTAAGTGTAGTACGTGGTAACCACGAGCCTATAAAGAGAGAGAGAATAAATAGGGTTTAAAAAATATCCGGGGGGGTCTACCCGCCCGTGGATCCGCCCGTGCCCGACCCGTGCCCGTGCCCGGATCCGCGGATCCCGGATCCACGGATCTATCACGGATCGGGTTGGCCCCAAATCCTCCAAACCCGTCTAAACCCGTGCCCGTGTAGACTCGTGCCCGATCCGTGCCCGACCCGTCCCAAGACCCGCCCGTGCCCGACCCGTGGATCCGACCCGTAGATCCGTGCAAAAATTAAAAAAAATTAAAAAAAATTAAAAAAAATTAAAAAAAATCAGAAAAATTCGAAAATATATATATATTAAAGTAATGTGCAGTTTTAAATTCAAAAATTCGAAAAAAATTCAGAAAAATAAAAAAAAATTCAAAAAAAATTCATAACCAACATCCCCTAAAATAAACCCAAACATCATCAAACCGATAAGTTATACATGTATTTTACTCATTAAAGCAAGCAGCAAAAGAATGCTACCAAAATCTATGGTCAAACTCCTTGCAAACCTTTATAATCATGTGTAATGCTAGCAGCTCATATACGTACCATCATTTATGCCATCTGCAAGAAGAATTAATAAGTAGTTTAGTGCTATCATTTAGAGAAATGTAAGTAGAGAAATCTTAGAATCTATCTCATAAAGATACTGATATATCAACCTGGTAAGACCCCGACCATGCAAAATTCCTGTCACTCAAAGCAATAGAGACCCTCAACGACTAGTGAGTTAGAAGATGATCAAAACATATGATTGAAACACATCTCTTCATTGGTCCGTAAAAAGAGGGGCAATCATCATCGAATTCACATCCTCTGAAATGGTCAGCAACAGTGGACCTTCTCTGCATTCTAATCGCTGCTACAGCGACGAGTGCTGACCGCACAGTGTTTTTACTACAGTACCAACAAATTTATAGCGTAACAGTGTTGTCCGCTGACTATTTCGAAATCCCGCATTATTCTGGGAATACGGATTCGCCATCATCGCCCTTAAAGACTTAAAATTAATTAACACGAATCTTCTTGAAATGTTCGCGAGTTTTATTGTACTTTTCAGGCCATTTAGCAGCAGCAACGACAAAGCTTTAGTCTCAAAGTTAAGTTGAATAGGTTAGAAATGAGAATATTCGAAATAATAAATAAGTTATACAAGAACGTACACCAGTAACAACAAAGCATTTAGTCTCAACAAAGTAATATATTTTTTCTCTACACAAAGAAATTTTTTTGATCTTAATCGTCGAATTAAATATCAACGATTCTGATTAATAATGTAAAAAATTCTTCTAATTAATCATATTATGACGATCAACGGATAGTTACTTAAATATTTATATATTATGCGGGCCCTATAGAAGGAACTTAGAATCCGCGTGAACGCGTGATGACCTGACTGATACAAACTAGGGGGAAAGTATCCACAGTGTTGGTTTTAATAAAAGAAAATAAAAATATTTTTTTAAACAAAAGAAAAAAAAACATTAATTGACCAATAAACATGGCGCTGATCAACATCATAGAAACCGCGTTCTTCTTCTTCATTCTCTTAAATATAGATGTATGCTCGGACATTTACAACAAAATTTAGTCACCTGCTAACTCAGTTTTCTCCAAATTTGAGTTGCCTCCCTATTTCAAAAAGAAGACATCCTCAATTAGTTGGCATTCATCCACATTCTACCACTGCTGATGGATTTGAAATGCAGCAGTGCAACTGCTACTGCTAAGAACTTGCATGCCGGACAGCCCCTTGAAGAACAAAATAACCAGAGTGTGCAGAGATTTTGCAAGCGCTTCGACTTCTTTCATGTCATCGCCTTTGTTTTTCTTACTTATAATGCAGTCATCTCCATATTTAGATTAAGAGGTAACCCGTAGGACTTAGTGTATTCGTGCGATTTGTCAATTTTTTTTGCGAAATAACTATGTATATTTGAAAATCTGTGTAATTTTGACTCCCCCTGAAAAAAATTTATAAATCTTGCCCTCCCCTGACGAAAATCCTGGATCCGCCCCTGGCTGGATCCGATGCAAGACTGGGCTTCTCTGCTGCGATCAATGCAACAATACTCTCAGTTACAAATCATAATCATGTTTAATAACTATTTTAGCCTTTTCTGGTTCATGTTTCTTTTATTTTTTATTTTTATTTTCTGGGTTTGTTTTCCACTGTGTATTGACCTAAACCTAATTAATAGAATCATCATAATGGATTATTTAACACGAGATACAATTTACCATTTGTTGCACCACTAATAGTTGCCTGAGGCATAATGTAGAATAGAGATATTTTGTGGCCTAACTGCTGATTCACTTGGAGGGTCTGGTAAAATTCTAATCTGGTGTTGGCACATCTCTACCTTCTGATATGGAAATTATTATTTGCAACTTGAGCTCTAACACAAAATATCCACAGGTAGGTGGATGTGTGTCACCTTACATGAGTACAAATGTGGTGCACACAATATCTTACAAGAATTTGCGAGAGAGTTAATCAATGATCGAAAGAATTAATTTTCCTCCGATTGATTGCTCGACTACTTTACGAATCCATATCGCTGGAATCACTTGTACTTGCCCCAATTTTGCATTAGACCACCAGAACTTTCATATTTTACAGAAGATATACTGAGCTGTTTTATCCATTAGATGGAGCTAAAAGATGTTCAAACTGAGCTCACTGCTAGTCATGATTCCTTCCAGAAGAGAATATAATAATCACTTTTGGGATTGTACCATTTTGTAAGGATATTTCCTTAATTCTTTGAATACTTGGTACTCCATCTTTCTGGCTGATGTAAGTCGTTTTTGACTCAGAATTATATAAAAAAAAATACAATTCTGTTTTGTTTGAACAATTTGTGATGACTCAGATTGGTACAAAGATCAGAGTGGCGCTGCTTCCTATTTGTATAATCAATAGTTTATTAAGATCTCCATGATACAAATTTGTTAAGATTTGGAATACAAATAAATGAATAATAGATTAGCTTTTGAGCTTTTTTAAGTAGTTTTCTTTTGAATTCAAACATGTAGAATGTTATCTATGCTATATTGAAAATCATATATGAAAAGTGGTTAAATTAGTGTAACATGTCATGTCCAACAAACGGTTAAATATCTGCTGATTTTTATATTCAAAGGCTTTTAATAAATTGTAAAAAGAATCTCGAAATTGCCTTGAAATTAACAGAGTTAATACACAAGGCAAACGCATTTAATTTTTTTCTATTTAAAAATAAAAATTTATTTGGATTTCATGTTTGTGTTTCTTCTGTTACTGAAAGAGAGCATTTCATTTCACCTGTAGATAGTTTGCATATTCCAATAGGATTTGCACTTGTAATTTTAAAAATTAACTTAGATAATATAAACGATCTTCTTAGAATTTGAATACTTTTCTGATACAAAAGTTTTCATAAGTTTTATAACTCTTCATTCCTTTACATAATATTTTCACTTTATTATTTTTCAAATCTCTTGCGAAATTTGAGTTTGAATTTATCCGTAGTACGGCGAAATTCAAATTTAAATGTTCATAAAAAAACTTCATTTACTTTTCGGAACCTACAACAAACAAAAGACACTAAAAACTAATTCTACTCTTGTTTCTAAGTAAATAAGTCTTCCAAAACAAATGAAACCATCATAACTTAAAATTAGATGGAATTGATATCTTCCAGTTCATGCAACTTGAGTATCTTATCTTGGAATTACAAGACTTCAGTTGATCAAATCATTGAAATTTCTAATTTTGCTACTAAAGATAAAAAAAAATTTTTGGAGAAAAACTCAAAAGACAATTAATATAATGAGTTGTTGAAATGTTCAGACAAAACAGTAGGTACCAATGAAGTAATAAACTGGTTAAATGGAAGCTGATCTCAGAAATTAAAGAATTAATTAATAATGACAACTTGAATAAAATATTACAAGAGTCATGGAAAGCATTAATTTACGGATAACGTCTGTTTGGTAATTTTATTTATTTTATTAATGTACTCCACAAAATCGTGGCGTGTCAGACAAAAAAAATATAACTTTATGAATAAAAAAATATAACTTTTTAAAGTGATCAAATCATGAAGAGGAAAACATAAATGTAGATGTATTTCATTGATATTTATTGGGTACTTTTTTCGTTAGAACTCAATTAAGGAAATAAAATAAAGCTATAATCTATAGATTTTATTCACCTTAGTTTAACAAAAAATAATAAAATATTGTTAAAATCCCTATTATCTATTATTTATTTATATGTACTGTTCTTGAGTTTTTATTCGATGAAGTAGATTATTTTAATTCTCAATAGGATAAATGCATTTTTAACAAATTTTTATTTCTGGAATAGGTCCATTTTTTCAAAAAGAGAAATTAGGAATAAGACAGTTTTACATAATTACAAATTTTTCTTTTTGATAAATAATCAAAATAGACTTTGTCACTCTTTTATAATTCTAATTATTAATTGATGATGATCATGAGATCAATGACTCTCTTGCTCCTTTATTTTCTACAATATATTTTCCTATTAACCACTGAATATATAGAAACAAACAAAGCAAAAAAAAAAAATCTTGAAAGTTCCTTGCCTACTCTATAAGCAATAAAGACCACATACGTGGCCACAAATGAGTGGTTGCAGAAAAATCCAAATTTACATATTTTTTTTTTGAATTTAATGCCCTTAGGCAATTTACATATTTATTCTTAGTGTTCTCAAAACGGGACGGGTCGGGTACCCGTGGATCCGACCCGTCCGGATCCACGGGTACGGCGGATCCACGGGTACGACGGGGCGAGTATGCACAGGTCCGAACTCAAAACTTCCAACCCGACCCGTGATAAACCCGGGCGGGTAGGGTCCGGGCGGGTCCAGACGGGTCGGGCACGGATCCGGGCGGGTCGGGTCGGATCCGTCCAAATTTTTGAATGTAATATTTTGAGAAATTTTGGGATGGATATTTGTCATGAATGTTTGTTATAGATGTGATGATTGATGACTGAATTGCATTAGAAATATTACTTTTGAATGTTGTGATTTTGGAAAATTATTGGTTTTTGGGCAATTATTAACAATAGCATATGTTATATCATCGCATTAATAGATGCAAAAATAATATGCCATCACATTAACAGATGCAAATAAAGTGGATATCATCACATTAACAGATGCTTACGAGCATAATTGCATCCGTAATAATGTACCAAAAAACATCTATTTGCATCAGGGTGCTGTGGAAATCATTATGATTGTTGCATCTGCCTTTTCGGATGTAAATATAACGCTGATGCTAATGACGACGCAGATGCAATAAGTCATTTGCAACAAGGGTTTTTGCATCAGCAGCTTTGCATCAGCACTCCGATGCAATAAGCTTGAAGCATCAGGCTCCTGATGTAAATAGCCTTTATTGCATCAGCCATTGCGGATGTTAATAGTCCAACTTCATGTAGTGAGATCTTACCATAGTTACAAATCAAGGTCAAGTATTCACTCCAGCTTTGTGGGATTGATGGGATTTTTCTCATTGGAGAAGTAACCCCAAAGGGTATTGGGTTTTGAAAGGGAATTTGGTGTTGCATAATATCGTGTATCGGAACATTCAGATCTTTCGATCACATCGAGAACTGTGCTCAAAAAATAAAAAAAATTCTTAATTTTCATCACTGACGGTCCATTTCAACTGAGCGATCGATCCGAATCTACCTTTGTATTGAAACTGATATAGTGCGGTATAACACAATAGCATAATCGGACTCGATTCTTTTTTTGTTAGTGAGAGTGCCTCTATCATGCCTCGACAGGTGAGACACACAACAACACTAGAACAAAGAGCGAGGCATTCCCATTTCGTTTCCATCTTTGTTAGGAATTTATTTTTCATTTTTTTTTTTGAGGAAAAGAAACTAATTTTTCATTGATGATCATTTATCACAAACCGAACTCTAAAAAAACTTGGTGGAAATACAAACACTTTTTAAAATACAGGTCAATTCAACTCAAATAATGGTAAATTCTTTTCCTTAAAATGAAAAGTATTTTTTAGCAACGACACTTATCCCTCTATTTCTGTGTTCTTTCTCGTCACACAAATTTCCAGGAAATTGTTCTATTTATATTGCCAATAATTCGATTTTTCTGGGAAAGTTCCTAAGCCGTGTAATTAAACAGGAATCCCAGTTGACCTGAGGTCCATTGACTTGCCCAATATATATAGACTTCAGTACTTAACCCTTTACAGGTAACCAAAATCCCAGCTACCTTCACCAACTATAAATCCTGAAAATTCTATCTATATTCAATTCCTTCTATTTAATTTGAAACCATAAAAATTCATCCTTCACTCACTGTTCCTTCAAAAAATAGAACAGACCCTGCTCTGCTTGCTTTCTCAATAAAACAGTCGAACTCTGCACATCTTTATTTTGTGCTAGACCATTTCTGATGGATTCAAAAAGCAACACCGAGCTCCAATATACACAAGTAGCCTCTCTAAATGAGAATGACAACAAATTACGCCGACTTTGCAACCGAGTCGAAATCGTCCCTGTTATTGCCTTTGCATTTCTGACTTACAATACAGTTCTAGCCATATATAGATCGAAGCACAACCCGTGGGACTTAGCATTTGTAATTTCATGCTATGCCGAGCTGGTATTGCTATTTTTGTGTTTGAAAAAGCGCGAGAATCTCGGTCCAGATGCTCCAGTAGCGCAAATATATCGATTGAAGATTGTCGTATGGATTTTAACCACACTTCTCACTGTAACATTTTCATATAGAGTTTCACTAATTATGCCGCTGTTCTTAAAAATAGTCGTTTGGGGCATGAGTGGATCTGTAATAGCACTTGGATTCTACGCATTCTTCATTTTCGACAATAATGTTAAAGGAGCTAATGTTTATCAGAGTCTTGACAATGCTGCGGAGAAAGAAAATATATGTCATAACCAATTAACACCAGAGGAAAAGGTTTAGTGCTGCAATTAATGGATTTCTTATGATGGTCAGGGTGTCCGTTTCTACAAAATAATTGTGATTTATTTAAATATTGTGATATATTGTTTTCAACAATAAACACTTGTAGTTAATAAAAGTATTCAGTGAAATGATTCTTTTTTTCTGAATTTAATCTATCTTTCTGAATATTTTAAAAGAATGTAGCTTTTCACTTGCGAACCCAAGTATTGATAATAAGGTAAGTACCACTTATAAACTGGAAGCCTGCACCAGCAACAAGGATAACCAAATGTTATGAAATGCATCAATTTCTATTTGCTTCATCTTTATAATAGTATAACTATAATCATATTGATTTACTGCAAATTAGTATCAATTACTTCAAATGGCTCATCTAGGATAAGCATGACACAAGTATATCTTAATCTGATACTAAACAAGTAACATGAAATTACATCTATGAGAAAGAACACATCCTATTTACCCACTGACATAAGTAATGTTGTATGTCAGTACGTGTGACATTCAATTGTCGAGTACTGAAAATTCAGCAAAATTGCTGATAATCAGATCTTGTTTCACACAAAATTTTGAAATTGATACTTTTCTGAACCTTTTGAACTTCTATTATAGCATACATCTATTGGCCTGTGAAAAGTATAATCACAGTATGACAATAATAGTGTCCACCGTACAAATGGACATGCTAACCATCGATCATGAGTCATAACTCATAACAATTCCTTTGCAGCACTCTCCTAAAATTTTCCTGGGGTAATGACTGGTTATGATATACATTTTCTTTCTCCTTGACATTATCAAGTATGCCATAACCACTCCTTGGGCATCCCTGTTGAAAATAAAGAATGCATAGAACCCTGCTGCTATTACTGATCCAATCATGCCCCAGATGACATTTTTTACGGACAAAGACAGGATTAGGGAAACTCTATACGGAAACGATACAAACCAGACACCAATGATCAGCCGACATATGTTCTCTTGAAGCATCATATCAGCACCGGGATTCTCGTTCTTTTTCAGACACAAAAACAGCAATATAAACTCAGCAAGTCAGCATAGCACAAAATCACGAATGTCGCCCAAGTCCCACAGGTTGCCTTTGGATTTATATATGAAGATGACAGCATTGTAAGTAAGAAAAACAAAGGCAACTGCATGAAAATAGTCGAACTGCTTGAAAAGTGGGTGCAAGGAACGGTTATTCTGTTCTTCACTGACCAAACCAGCGTGGAGGTTGTCAGCAGTAGCGGTTGCAATATTGATTTTCAAATCCATCAGCAATGTCTAAATAGGTAAGATATTTGCAATTTAAGGAATTGGGCACCTGGATTTAAACTATAGTACCAAGTTAACCTGAGAAAGAAGACCCGAAGGGCAAGAGCCCTCATAGCTCGGGAGTCGATGAGGAACTCGGCATAAAAAAACTGAAGAAGAAAATTGTTGCGAGAGAAATTCGAAAAGAGCACCCGAACAGGAAGAATTTGAAGGCTCAGACTGAAGTCAAAGCGGCAGGGAACAATCTATCAAAAAATCAAGGAGATTTGAATTAAATCATTTAATAAACAGTTGACTACAATTAAGAGTTAGGTTAGCAGCTAATTGAATGAGTTAGATGAACTAATGCATTTAATGCGCAACATAGTATAAAAGGAGATTTTGTGTATCATTTAAATTTTGATGATTTTGATGAGACCAGGAGTATCGATACTTGCGATTTACTTCTATTATTTAAATTGTCACATATTTTATTCGGAGAGCAAATATTATAAAGCTACTATGGAGTTTAACATCAAAACCACCACATTAGTTTCAAAGATGCATTCAAATTGTCCATCTTGATCTACTGATCTACTGGACGAGCCAAGTTTAACTTTCTAGATTAGACTTCTCAAGTTCTATTTGTATGCATTAAAAGGCCAAAAGCCGGTAAAAATTGGCAAAACAAAATTTAATGCATCTTCAATCTCTTGATCTTTATACAAAGTAAAAAAAAAAACTCAAAATGTAAACACTTGACTCATCAGGTTGGTCATATCAACATTTTGAATTCGTCCTTCAGTCCAAGCTCATAACTTATTTGAATTATGCATTTATGCTCACAGAACCTGTGAGTAAGCTTACACTCACAATAGCTTAGCCCCATATTATATGACGAAAGAAACTCTCCAGATATAGTGTTCTAAAAAGGCAGATGGAATGAGAAACAATGCTAGGAGTCTACCTTGAAAGTAACAAAGGGCATCTGTTTCTGGATACGGAAGCTCTCGACTTTATCATGATCGACAAGATAAAAAAAGATGTTAGTGAATAGTCCTCCTTTCCTCTTTGTCCCTTTGGTTGCTCCTACAAATCACGATTCAGTTCTTGATTGCTCCTCTCTATTAAGTTCTGATCGTACAAGAAATCAAGCATGAGATGTTAGCAGAATTACCAAATTCAAATGGTAATTTCCAGAAAGCCTTCGCACAAATAAACTTTTGCTTCTTTAATAACTCTCTAAAATTGACCCAAAACTAGACGTAAAATTGATGTTCCAGTAGGGTAAGCACAGGCAAAGGCCAAATGAATCTAGGTTCCAGATCACGCAGTAAGTATTAAACCATACTTAATTAAGTAAGACCGAATTATATGCATTATTTTTTTTTTCTGAAAATAAGGTCTCGATCTAAACTAAAACCAAATAAAAAATCTTCTAACCAGTAACTTTTTTTGTTGAAGAGAATAACTGGGATGCACTTTTTGAAAATGATCAACTGAAAAAAGAGAGAGAAGCTGTGCGGGTGTTTAAGGGGTGTATTGAGGGAAAGATTAATTTTGCTCCGACATATGAGCTCAAGTGGGGGTATAAATTAACTTGATGTGGCATGAAGCATGATGCAAAGAAAAGCAAAGTGATCATACAATTAATATCCACTAATTGTGTCATTTTCTAGGCTAATTGGATACACACTGAGACAAGCAATAGTATTTAATGCCAATTATACATAATAACAGGACTTTGCAGCTATGAACCATCATATTACATTTGATAATCACAGAAATTTGGAAATGTCAACAATCAAAGAGCAAGTAAGAACAACACTGGCTGAAATCATAGATTAAATAATTAAGCCAATTCAGGGTTTCAAGTATAATCACGAGCTGGACTCACTAACTGTCTTGGTTCAATTGGGTCAACATTAAAGCGTACCTAAATTAAGAAAGAAAAAATCAGAAAACTGGAGCCAATAAAGCTAGGGTTTAGCTATACATATCTACATTCTAACTAAATATTAGAAATAAATGACATGCAAAGTTTCTCCGGATGCATTATGAAATAAATCAAATAATCCAACAAAATGAGTTGTTCTTAACAGAGTAGATAACGACAGTATAAACTTTACCAATTCAAATCTGAGAAACGAAGCCGTCAAACACAGAAAAGATCAACTAGAAAAGAAAGAGAGAAAAACCCGATCTGGTACAGGAAATTCGGGGCAGTTTGGAAAAAGAACTGTACAAAAAGACCTCAAAACAAAAACAAAATCGAACTGTAAGAAATACCTTAGATCTGAGAATCCACAAGACAAAGCAGTTTGGAACTGAGCCCTACTGTGCCACTCTTAGCTACACCATTAACATGAGCTCAAACTATGAAGTCGCGACAGAGAGAGAAAGAGAGCGTGAAGCACATAGATCTGAAAACACGGATAAAGGAGATCTGAAAACACCGATAAAGGGGATCTCTAGAGACGACAGAAAGATGAGAAGAGGATCTAGTACCTTAATTATTGCGGACAGAAAGACGACAGAAACCTCCAACACTTGTGCCTGAATTCGCCTCCCTTGGAAAAAAAAACAAACGGAGGAGAAGAAAAGGAGAGACGGAGGTCGCGAGAAGAAAGGGATCTGGTTAGGTCGGTTGAAATGGGAATCGTATACTCTGGAGAGAAAATTTTCTCTCAGACAGGATAACTTTGCATCTGAACCTTTAGATCAGATCCAATGGACAGAAATGTTTGTTGCTGTTAGTTCGCCAAAAAAAAAAAAACGCCTGCCCCCAAAAACTGTCCGTATCGAAATCTTTATCTTCTTCGACTCATCTCTTTGTTTATCCGACATCTCTTTTTTGCAAGAGGCATCGACAGAAAATTCTTGAGAGATCGATCGAGCAAGAGCTAGAGAGATCGAGCAAACCCACTCCCCATCTCTCTCTCCGTTCTATTCATCAGTTAGTGCAGCTCATCTCGGAGCAAATCCACTTCCCATCTCGTCATCTTTCTGATTCGCAGCTACCAATCACTCCCTTCTCTTTCTCTTCATTATAATCGTCAGTTAGCACCGTTGCTTTGTCTAGCGGGAACGAGAAGCTTCAATCACTCCCTTGTCGTTCCCTGATCTTGTTTATCGATCCTTGTCAGTTAGCACAATTAGTGGTAAATCCTAGATCCTTTCTCTAATTTTTTTCTGTAAAAATTGGATACTTCTTTTCGCTGAAAGAACAGCCTTGGACAAGATTATGAGCTTCTTCTATTTGCAATGGAGTTTTACCGGGAGAAGGGTTTCAGTGGGGAATCAAAGGGTTTTAGCGGGGAGAAGGATTTTAGCAGAGAAATGTTTTAGCAGAGAGAAGGGCAGTTTTTGGGGGCAGACGTTTTTTTTTTTTTGGCGAACTAACAGCAACAAGCATTTCTGTCCATTGGATCTGATCTAAGGATTGAGATGCAAAGTTATCCTCTCTGGAGAGAAAATTTTCTCTCCAGAGGATACGATTCCGGTTGAAATGTTCCGTCGCGAGATTTTTTTTTTTTTTGAGTTGGGCTCGTTTTTTTTGTGTTTGATAGCCCACAATGGAACAGCGATGGACCGTCTTGATCGCAAATACGGTAGCAGAAAGCCCAATTTGTTGTAGTGATCTAACTATCTTTGTAACCTGTAAACATTTATACTTAATAGAAATTCTTCTACTTTGTTGAATACTCATCTCTTCCGAATTCAAATCTGTTTGAAATTATTTTAGGAAAATTATGAGGGCAAGTTTATATTTTATATTTAACATGCTTTAGAGGGTGTTTGATAATTATTTTCATTCAGTGGGAGCATACATGTAATTTTAATAATATGTTGGGTATGCATGAACTTTGTGCATGTCAAAATGAATCAACTTCCTCTAACTATGTGAAACGAATTATTGAACAAATGAAATCATATCCAAATTCCTAATAACATTCTTCTTTTTGTTGGGATTCAAATTTTCAATTGAGATTTTTCTTTGAGACTGAATTGAAATGGCTATTCTCATTCAATGTGAAATCATGGTACCTATATCTTTTTTCCTAAAAGCTCATTTTTTTTATTACTTTTGTTTGCTTATGCTCCATGATTTTTGTAATAAATCTATCAGTTTTTTATAACATGCTTGATCAGAGAAGCAATATAAATACATAATAGTTGGTCAGAACTGGTTTCTTCCTATATTCTGGTTTCAAATCAGTACAGTTCTAGTATATTTTGTTCTAGAAACTGTTTATCATATCATATATAAAATTTATACAGCTGTACAAATGTTCCTCTTTCACCTTAATTCAACCACTCTTCTACCACGCTCATATATATACAAAGCACACTACCTAATTTGCTTACTCTGCTGAAACTTCTAAATTTACATCTCCAGCAGAACTTGCAAAATACTGTACAATATATATGCACAAAACCTCTCAAGTCTCAACTAATATTTTCCTAATTACGATCTCGAAGTAGAAAGAAAACATAAAACCCACCAATTACAACAGATGACCCCAATCCCCAGACTACCAAATCTACCGGCGACGGCATAACTGTCGCGACTTTATACGAAAACATGCCGGTGAGCAAAGTACATAGACACCAAATAAACGCCTTGAGACGGCTCCGCTGATGCGCATGGGGCCCGACTCTCTCAAATAAGCGGAGGCACCAGAAGAGCAGCAGTAAACTGGAGTAGGCAATTAAAACAAAAGAAATCGAGTAGGAGTCGTCTCTTGATTTGTAGATAGCCATGGCAGAGTTGTATGTGAGGAAGGATAAGCCAATCCATGTCAGGTGACGTGTTTCCATTTAGGGAATTGTAAGGATTTGGCAGAGCTTCTAAATGTTTCTCTTCTATTTTTTTCCCAATAACAAATTAAAGAGGAGAAAATGTACTATTTCGTGACTCTTCGATGCTTATCTTCTCGCTGACAGATTGAGATTGACATTCATGGATGGAAAAGATGATAGCGACCCGTTCTTGGTACGGTTGTAAACTTGTAATTGTTTGGATAATCCTACGATTAAAAAAAAGAATAATAAATCTTCATCAACCTTCGTTATCTACTTATCAATTTGCATACTCTGATCCTCGTCAAATATAATAGATTCGACGATTACACCTTTAAACAAGAAAACATAAAGTCGTCAATTCTTTTTTTTCTTTTTTGAAAAGAACAAAGATATCACCAAAATCATTCAAATTGTTAATGACCAAAATTTCTTTCAGCAAAAAATTGAACCTGCAACCTCTCACACGTAGAACGGCTCTTAAGCACTAGATTAAGAACCGATTTTTATCATTGTCGACATGATCAATTCATAGCTAGACACCAAAACTTACCAAGAATTTCATGTCATGGGAATTATCGCATTATTTATTCTGATAGAAAATGAATTATACGGCAGTACAAGTTTCCCTCTCCAAGTTATTGCGCTTCCTCCCATGCTCAATTGAGGTAAATAGACCATTAAAGAGTTAAAAAAAAAAAATAAAGATAGACGAAGGGGAAAAAGTAAAAAAAAAAATAAAAATCTATTCAATTCAGCAGTGAGGTATATTCATCGAGATCGATGGACAACTAAATATATATATTTTTTTTCACTAATTCTCAGTTTCAGAACTAAGGAATGAATCAACCTATTTGATTTAAATTATTAACGGGACCAACAAAATTTATTTCGGATAAACGGTGCAGTCGTTCAGTTTATTTGGTTTGATTTGATTTGGTTGGAAGATTATGATAGTGCGGTTATCAAAATATGATTTGGTTTTGACAGTAAAATAAATAAATAAACATAATAAATAATTAACCAAAATATTAGTAAATATTATCATTGTATTATTATACATATGAATAAATAAATTAGAGTGAGGCTATGATACTTTACAAAGCACAAGATTCATCATTCATGATACTTCACATTTGTATTTCAAATTTTATAGTTCAAATAATCGATTCAAACTATTAAACATATAATCTTTGTGTTTAAATCTCCTATGATTCTTTTTTTTTTTACTATTTCTTAGAGAGCTGAAAACTCAAATAGTTTTGGATGATCCAAAAATAGTTAGAACAAACTTTTCCCTCTTTCAAAAATATAAAGTTCGGTCTCATAATAAATTTAAATATGAAAATGACGTCGAATGGTTTGAATCATTTGTTTGAATTACTAAATCGGAGATATAGACGGGAATATAAATACATTTTTAATATTACTATACAAGTCAGAATATTTGTGTTAGTTATTAACATATAATTTTCATGTTAATTTTGATTTTACCTAACTAACAAAATTAACATTTGATTTTTTTTTATTCGGTTTGAACTAGTAGTTCAAATTATTTGGTAAGTTTAATTTATGTATATGCATATATATTATAAAAGTTTGATTATCAAATTAAGTTCAGTTTGGACCGAATTTAACGATTGCACAATCCTATATACAATGATACAATTAGTGATTTGACAATGGGCCGGATCGGGTTTCGACTGGTTCAAATTTTGTCGGCCGGCCGCATTCCATCTTAGATCCATGAGTCTGCGGATCGTCAGGTTTGAGGCGGGCTCGAAGCGGGCTAGTCCGGGTTGGAAGGATTTTTTTAATTTTTTTAAATTTAATGGGTTATTTTCGGATTGTGACGAATTTTGTGCGGATTTCGACGGGTTTGGGACAGATTTTGCACGGGTTGATGGGTCGGATCGGTCCAGACCGGTCCAACCCCGGACCGAAATAGAGTTGGGTTTTTCCAAAAAAGTTTGGCCGCAACTCGTCTTTGACCTTCGTTTTTTTAACGAATCTGCACTGGTTGAGCCTCGGGTTGGACCGAACCGGGTCGTGGCCTCGAATTTTTCGTGTCGGGCCGGATCGGATCCGGTCGAATTTTGTCAAATCCCTAGATACAATGCTGTCTTGAATCGAACCGTACTCTCTTTAGGTGTAGGCTATGTTGCACGGGTGCGGGTGCGGGTGCGGGTATCGTATCCGATACGATGCGGGTGCAGGGATACGTCATTTTTTTTAAAAACTAGGATACGGGAGTATATATAGAATAATAAAAAAATCATATTATATATTAAAATGTTTGATTTTGTTTACATTCAACTACCACTATAGATGCATGTTATCTAGTATTTTGTTCTAAAATAATAATATATATTGCTATGTAGGTTTTAGAAGTAATTAAGATTAAATTAAGTTTGTTCTGTAAGAATTCAAAATACTGCTATAATTTAGTATATTTTACTATAGGAAACAAAAGATAGAATATCCTAGATGATAAGTCAATATTATAAAGCTCTTTCTTAGCTTTCCAACGCACTTTGAATCAGCTTAATCAGAGTTCGGATGAAGAACTTATAACCAAAATACTGACCGTTGCGTACTGAAACGTATCCCAGCTGTATCCCAGCCGTATCCTGTGCTGTATCCCAGCCGTATCCTACCGTATCCGAGCCATATCCTGCCGTATCCTGCCGTATCCCAATATTAAAATAATGTGATACGCCACGTGGAATATCCGGTGCATATCGCACCCGTATCGCACGCGAATCTGCGTCGGATACGTATCCGATACGCGGTGCGGCATGATTTTGAAGTATCCGAGCAACCTAGGGTGTAGGTAAGTACAAAGTTATCTAAGTAGAAGCCAATCTGAGGAAAATTTGAGAACAGTGTTTGAATTTGTTTTTTTCCGTGGAGCCCATTAAATCATTAATCATATATTTCGAGCATTGTTTTCATGTATGAGAAATTTGAATCAGTGATTGATATAAAATATGAAACAGTAAAACAAAGCCCCACTATAATTCATGAAGAAACCTTCGTACCTCGTGGTGCTTCCAGTTAGGCTATACAACAGAACAGAGCACATAACCCTCATATGGCCATGACTTTTATGGAAATATTCCACATCTCCTCAACTGGTCAGTAGCAGCAAGCCCACCTGCAGTTTCACTGTTGCTACTGTGTTAAAACTTGAAACCTGCCCGCACAATGGTTTTCTATAGTACTGAACTTTTTACAACGTTATTCCCCTGCCCGCTGGCCATTTCGTAAGCCGGAGTACCCTACCGGATGCGAACTCGACTTATGGAGGCTTAAACAAAGTGACGTATCATGTCGCGAAGCATTGCATCATATGTGATTACAATCATGAAGTTAATATTTGATCAAGATGCACAAATTATAAGCATTACACCTGCAAAAACATCAATTCCAAATGGAGTACAATTGAACAGAACAGAAAAAAATAAAAAGGCAACAAAATAATGTAAGTTACTCAGCACTAAATTAGCACCGACAAAAAGATAAACATATATAACACAGTACCATCAAGGCCTCAACACATAATCATGCAAAAGTATGTGAAAAAGTCTACCTAAGTTTCACAACAACTAGCTAACATAGTATTTCTAGTTATGTTCACGGTAGCTGCCATGACCCATACAACGATAGCAAGCAGCAATGGCATGAGAGCCGCAACTCTATATGCAAACATCATAGTTACCAGAGTAGACAACGACCATACACAGTGGCGGATTCAGGATTATGAATAGGGGTAGGCACTACTTACTTACAAAATATAAATTTCGTCAAAATATTGAATACCATAGTAATTAAAGAGTATGTTTTATTAGAAGATATTTGTTTTTTTGTCACTACAAAACTTAAAAATTGTTAAAATGCCACACATAAATTATTTTTTTCAAAATGTCATTATTAGTCACTTTTTATATAGAGATCGGGTGTCGATAGTGATAGTTTGATAATTTTTTTCTGAATGACATTTTGACAATTTTCAAGTTTTATAGTGATATAGAACTAATTTTCTCATAAATATTAGAAAATTAAATATAACTATAATATAATAACCACCTACAAAATTAAATCAAATCGATGACGTTAAATCGAGCCGACATACCCTAATATTTTTTACAAGGTATTGTGTACCTTCATTCAATTCAATATATTTCTCACACCGACATAGTAAAACATCGACTGACAAGGTTCAAAATAAAAATATCAGCTAATAATCAAACAATAAGAATTAAGATAATATCAATTGATTAACCTCAGGTAAACTGAACTAGAAGTCTAGAACCAATATGATCATATTGAAATAAAACTCAAAATGATATTTTTTTTGTTAGATAGACAAAGTGGTGTAGCAAAATTACTTTTGCTTATTTATGAAGTAGAGCAAGAATCACTTCACATGTAGTACTTAAATTGGTTGATTTTTATTGTATTGTTATTTTTATTATATTTCAATCGGTAAGTGTTTTTAATGATAAAATTTATTTGTTTGTCATTTTTTTAGCATTAATATTTTATAATAACAAGTGAATCATATATCTAAGTATGTATAGTAGTAACAACTGAATGTCTGAAGCATATATTCAAGTGTTATGATACATTTAACAATTGAAACAAACTTAGAATGAAAATTTGCATTTCATGTGAAAATTTATGAAATTTCCATCTATTTTGACATTGAAGTATTCGAGTGTGGAAGGATTTGAGGGACTCGCCAGACGCCAACAATGGAGGTTCGACGAGGCACGCACGATCACGACTCGCAAGTTGGAGCTTAGCCGCTTATGGTTAGGGTTCGAGGCTTCGAACTGACAGTGATTTGTGACTCGGGTCAGAGGGGAAGAAGAGAGGGACGATCCATCCAGAGTCTTTAAGTCTGCTGAAAATAGCGATTTGCAAAGAGAGCGAAGAGAGGATCAACGATCTTAGTTTGAGCCAGAAATATTGAATGTCTGAAGCAGGGGTAGGCACAATATTAATCCAGGGGTAGACACCGTATTGAATATCATTGAACGTATGACGAATTTTAGAATCCAGGGGTAGGCACGTGCCTACCCCTGCGGAATGCTACATCCGCCACTGACCATACAGCAGCTTTCAGTTGCATTCTTCTTGCAGCATCAGCTGCTTAAAGATGCAAGCACCAGAAAAGGAGGACAAGAGCAACATACAAAACCACAACGAATGTTAGGGACCACGAGTCATCTGCCGATCGATATACAGCCATCACAGCATTACATGTCAGCACAGCAAAACTGAACTTTGTGAGCCATTTCATTCTCTAATCTGCAATGTTTAACAAAACGATAACGAGGCTTCGAGAAAGAGCGAAAAGCAGAGAAAAAAAAGGCGATCTCCACCCTCGGCGGGGGAGGTCACCTCCGACCTCCCCCGCCGCCCCCCCTCCCTCTTCTCCCCCCCCCCCCCCCCCCCCCCCTCTCTCTTCTCTTCATCTCCCCCCTCCCTCTGCCTATCCCTGGTCCCGATTTGAGAGATAGATGAGTGTGTTGAGCCAGATCGAGAGGTTGTGTGAAGCAAGGATGAGAGCATGATCGAACTCCAAGGAGATATGACCCAGAGAGCGACGAGGACATGATTGTAGACCAGTTTGAGATCGAGATGGCCTCAGATTGAGCCAGGCCTCCGACCTGAACACTGAGGCGACCTCGAGTCTTGTCAGACGATCAAGACAGACTCGAAAGTCTAGGGAGACGAATCCCTCAGATCAGATCGGGCGAAGGAGAGTTTTGAGATCAGCCTGGATTAAAACTAGGAACAGGTTGTGATCCGACTCGAAAGGAGTGAGGAAGATGAGCTCATGTACAGAGAAGCGAGATAAAAGGTACTGATTCGGGGCGATCTGCTATTAAAGTGACTGAAATCGTAAGGTCTGAGCTGAGACTGCTATCGGGGAACCTGAATCCTAGATCTGTTTGAGAGGCAGGCGAACCTAGCTCACGATAAAGGCGGGGGGCCGAGAAACCTATCAGAACAGATCGGTGGTGAGGAGGACACGAAAATTGTCTGAGGCGACGACAAGCCGAAATCGGTCGTGGAGATTCAGAAGCTCAGAATAGATCAGGTAACATCAGTAAAAATTGTGCATGTGGAGTATTGATGCTGGTATACTGTCAGTTAGGGGGACAGTAAAAACACTGGCGTAGATATGGTCTGTATGGTAGGATCAGGCTAGCTTGCCAGAAGGGGTAAACATTTGGCTGATCAGAGTTTGATTACCAGAAGATTGGATGAGTCTGAGTGAACTGGTTTTCGCGTTGACTCCGGATTCCAGTCTTGATCGAGGGGATGGTTATTCGTGCCTTGCCCTCGATAAAGGTAAGGTGTCGACAGATATGTCAAGGCTCTTAGATCAAGATGCGATGAGGGAGAGAGTGAGATAATTGTTCGGTCAGACAAGAGGCTGATATCTGGTAATGAAATCTGGTACTGAGTTACTGACGAGACTACGAGCACAGGTCAGAAAATAGGATGAAGCTGCGATAGTATCAGAAAGAACAGCAGACTGAGGGCAATGTGTTTGTCAGAATCGCTTGCTATCTACAATTATACTAATAAACCATTTTCTGTCCGTAAGCAGATGTAAAGCAACCGGTACAGTGAGGGATAACCTGTTGCTTAGAGGTTGCAAGGGTGTAAATGGAATGAGTTAAGGGATCGGGGGGGGTTTCAATTTTGTTTTTTGATGGATGAGATATGCATATAGGATAATGTGTTGATCTTGTGTTAGAAAAAATGTTGATTTAGTCATGGGCTTAGATAGTTAGGGTATAGATAGGAAATTGTGATTGGATTTTGATTTGGTGTCAAAGTGTTTGTATACTTCGTTTTTGTTAAGAAAATGAAGTGGTGGGCGCTCCCCACTTATTTCAAAAAAAAAATGTTTAACAAAACTTTAAAATGGTCTCCGATAGAGACTAATCCACAATGAAAAATGAAATCAGTAAAAACTTAAGGGTTTTAAATTTTTTAATTCAGTTTCCTGGTTAATGGTATAATTAATCGTTGATAAAAACACTGGCAATACTACAAGGACAAGAAGAGCGTACTAAATTTTGCCACGAATAGAGACTAGATTATTCCTGAACAATATTGTAGAACTTTCCGAATGCGACAGCTGACATTGACTGTTTGTCATAAATTTGGGAAAGATCCGCTGTCATAATTTCAAAGGCAGAATTTTATCATTGAGTGCATGTACACTGTTCATAAAAAAATAATTTTGATACATACAAGTTTACAAAATCATATATATACAAGCTAGAAGATGAAGAATCATTTACAATGATCAATTTAGTTAAAATTTTAAACCAAAGAGTTTGGATGAACCATGAGACATATCACATTATTACAATAATACCCCATCAGGGTAGGAACGGGCATGCAGATCGTCATACCAAAATCCATAACAGCACACTCCTAAACCTTCTCCTCAGATGTTATCTTATCTGATTATATATGATGTATATTTTCCTTCTCCTCGACATTATCAAGTTTGCAATAATCATTAGCTCCTTTAATATCCTTGTCGAAAATAAAGAATGCATAGAAGCCCGCTGCTATTACAGATGCACTCATGCCCCAGATGACAATTTTCAAGGACAATGGCATGATTAGTGAAACTCTATATGCAAATTTTTCAGTGAGAAGTGTGGTTAAGGCCCATACAACAATCTTCAACCGATGAATTTGCTGTACTGGAGCATCCGCATCGAGATTATCGCGTTTTTTCAGACACAAAAACAGCAATATCAGTTCGATATAGCACGAAATTACAAATGCCAAGTCCCACGGGTTACCTCTTGATCTAAATATGGAGATGACTGCATTATAAGTAAGAAAAACAAAGGCGATGACATGAAAGAAGTCGAAGCGCTTGCAAAATCTCTGCACACTCTGGTTATTTTGTTCTTCAAGGGGCTGTCCGGCATGCAAGTTCTCAGCAGTAGCAGTTGCACTGTTGCATTTCAAATCCATCAGCAGTGGTAGAATGTGGATGAATGCCAACTAATTGAGGATGTCTTCTCTTTTGAAATAGGGAGGCAACTCAAAATTGGAGTAAACTGAGTTAGCAGGAGACTAAATTTTGTTGTAAATGTCCGAGCATACATCTATATTTAAGAGAATGAAGAAGACGAAAGCGGTTTCTATGATGTTGATCAGCGCCATGTCTATTGGTCAATTAATGTTTTTTTTTCTTTTTTTTTTAAAAATATTTTTATTTTCTTTTATTAAAACCAACACTATGGATACTTTCCCCCTAGTTTATATCAGTCAGGTCATCACGCGTTCACGCGGATTGTAAGTTCCTTCTATAGGGCCCGCATAATATATAAATATTTAAGTAACTATCCTTTGATCGTCATGATATGATTAATTAGAAGAATTTTTTACATTATTAATCAGAATCGTTGATATTTAATTCGACGATTCAGATCAAAACTTTTACTTTGTGTAGAGAAAAAATATATTACTTTGTTGAGACTAAATGCTTTGTTGTTACTGGTGTTCTTGTATAACTTATTTATTATTTCGAATATTCTCATTTCTAACCTATTCAACTTAACTTTGAGACTAAAGCTTTGTCGTTGCTGCTGCTAATTGACCTGAAAAGTACAATAAAACTCGCGAACATTTCAAGAAGATTCGTGTTAATTAATTTTTTAAGTCTTTAAGGGCGATGATGGTGAATTCGTATTCCCGGAATAATGTGGGGTTTTGAAATGGTCAGTGGACAACACTGTTACGCTGTAAATTTGTTGGTACTATAGTAAAAATACTGTGCGGCCAGCACTCGTCGCTGTAGCAGCGATGAGAATGCAGAGAAGGTCCACTGTTGCTGACCATTTCAGAGGATATGAATTCGATGATGATTGCTTTACGGACCGATGAAGAGATGTGTTTCAATCATATGTTTTGATCATCTTCTAACTCACTAGTCGTTGAGGCTCTCTTACCATAGTTACAAACCAAGGTCAAGTATTCACTCCAGCTTCGTGGGATTGATGGGATTTTTCTCATTGGAGAAGTAACTCCAAAGGGTATTAATTGGGTTTTGAAAGGGAATTTGGTGTTGCATAATATCATGTATCTGAACATTCGGATCGTTCGATCACATCGAGAATTGTGCTCCAAAAATAAAAAATTTCTTAATTTTCATCACTGACGGTCCATTTCAACTGAGATAAATTAATATGCATATGACACTCTATTTCGTATTATGCGGCTATGTATATTTAATTTTCTCGATAAATTAATATTTAAGTTGCTCAATAAATTCTTCATATCAAAATCTTGTAGGAAATCAAATTTCCTGATATTTAGAATTTTCTTGCTATTTTTTAAAAACAGCTCAGAAATGACACTTTTGTAAATCTACGCTATTTTTTTAAAATATTTAAAAATAACAAGAAAAGTCTAAAAATCACAAAATTTGATTTCCTACAATATTTTGATATGATGAATATATTGAGCAACTTAAATCTCAATTTATTGAGCTATATATATATGCATAGGATGAAAGAAGTTGTCCTATATATAATATTTTAGCCTTGCTAATATATATATATAGAGAGAGAGAGAGAGAGAGCTCTGCTATTATGCTTCAAGAAGCAAAAGGGAGTTTTGCTTCACATAATCTCAACCATTCGATTTCATCATGACCAATCCTGAACTGTGGACCTGGAAAACTTGAAATTGAAAGTCAGTAAAACACATACTAAACCAGATTTTAAGATACATGAGTGATTGGAGAATTACGTCAAAAAGCTCAAATTACATAGAAGCCTTAAAAGCCACTGAACCTATTGCAGAACCCGCGGTTGGTTTTGTAAAACCAACTGAAGCAACAAGAGGCACATCAACTATAATCAAGCAAAATAACACGATAATACAACTCTTGGTTAAGATAAGCGAAGGAATTGAAGATTGTAAAGAAACCGTCCAGGATATCAGAAAAGTTGTAGCTGAACAAGCGTCAGCTGGGACAAAATTTGATATCACAAATACAATCGAAGATCTACAAAAGAGTCTAAATAAGCTAAGTCTAGGAGAACCAGTCCCTAGACCTAAAAAGAAGGAAGTACAATTTTTCGTGTTCAAAGATCCACGTAAAATATTTGAAGAAGAGAAGAAGAAGTCCTCGTCTTCTTAAAAATGAACCGAACAAGTACGAAAACCATTACGGAACCACGGCCATCTATATCTAACCGCGAACAGAACAGCCGTAATGAAAACCAGACTCCAACAATAGATGATCAAATAAGAAACTACAGACGTGGTCATAGATTACGTCAGGAGATCTCAAGAAGATTACCCGGAAGGCGACAAATTGGGTATAACAGGAGTCTAGAATCACAACTAAACCCGGACGCAGAATTAGATGTATCTCAGTTTAGAAGAGCGCAATCTGTTCCAGCAGAAATGTTATCAAGATGGCCGGACAGCTACACAACATCGAGTTTATCAGCATTATTCTGACCAGAGAATACTGACAACGGGTGGACAACAATTGGAGTTGTCATTCATCACACAGCAAAGCTATGAAGAAATTTGTAGGTCAGGCCTCCAACATCTGCACATTGGGTTAATTATTATTAGGTTGTACACTTTACACCGCAGAAAAGCAGGCGTCAACGCACTGGTTGTTATCCGAGACACCAGATGGGCGGATGACAGATCAATTATTGGCACAATGGAAATGGACCTAACAGCCGGTACCCAATTGGCTTATCTTGCACCCAATATCATGCTTAGTATAGCAGATTTCTTTAACCATATCCAATTAGTTGTCCAAACTCATGGATATGAGAAGTGGCAAGCAGGCGAAAGTAATTTGCTGTTAACAAGATCACTGATTGGTAGATTATCAAATACTAGTTACACTAGTTTCAGATATAACGTACAAAGGGTATCTGACTATTTAGCTAGTAGAGGTGTCCAGGCAATCCCCGGTCAATCACACACAACTGAAAGTTTACGAGGTTTACAATGGGTTATCAGACCACCTAGTATAGCAGAGGTACAACACCCTCAAGAAGCTGTTATTCGTACACGATCAGACAGTTCAGTGCTATTAAAATTCAAGAATTATTCTGCTACAAAGCCAAATGAGGAACCATCAGTTGGTGTAAACGATGAAGAACAGTTATCTGATGATGAAACTATTCAAGAGACTGTCCTAGTACTATTCGTTAATGTGTCAGATGATGAAGAAAACAATGAGGAAGAAGACACATATTGGGAGTCTATCAAGCTAACGGTCAGTCTAGCTGAAGATATAGAAGAAGAACCTATATGGGATAATGAACCTATATGGGACCAAGATGAAAATGATGAAGAGGATTTCGTGAATCCTTTCGCGAAAGGTGGTGGGAATGACGATGAAAAATTTGAAAAATTAGAAACAGAAACGGTATACGTTTTAGGCCAAGACCCAGAAACTGATTATCCAATCCTAAAACAATTCCTTGATAAACCTACCACACAACACAAATTTTTATCATCCTCAATAACTTCAAATTACAACATACCACCTCAGCCAACTATGGGATTAAGAAATTATCCACCAAGAGGTCTTAGAAATGATCATGAGGCAGGAGGTAGTAGAGGTTATATGCAAAGACCCAGAGGCTTACCCGGAGGTATCGGGAGACATCAGAATGAACAATGGAACTTGCCCACAGCAATGCAAGAACAAGGCGCAATGTTAGTTTTACCAGAAGACATTGGCCTATACAACGATGTGATATCCAGATGGGAATCCATAAGTCTAAATCTAATAAGCGAGAGAAACTTTGATAGTAACAAAACAAAAATACAATTCATTGAAAACTTATTAGGTGAAGTCGAGAAGAAGATCTGGATACAATGGCGTATGGCATTTGAGGCTGAATACTTAAACTTAGAGGCCATAGCTGATGATACGCAGAACGTTATTTCACAAATAAGGAGAGTCCTGATATTAGAAGATCCATACCAAGGGACTACAGATGAGCAGGATCGCGCGTATCAAGACCTTGAGAGATTATCATGCGAATATGTAAAGGACCTATTTCTCTACATGAATGATTTCAAAGTTCTAGCGGCAAAATCGGGGAGGATTTACTTATCTCCCGAATTATCTGAGAAGTTCTTTAGGAAAATGCCGCCACTTATAGGGAAGGAACTCGAAGAAGCTTTCAAAAGGAAATTCCCTGGCAACACAATTGGGGTAATTCCCGGATACACTTCTCCTATCAATATCTAGCCGAAATGTGTAAGAAGGATGCATTACATCGAAGTCTAAAAGACTTAACAATTTGTAGTAAAATACCCATCCTTGGTTACTACCAGAATAACATAAAGAAGTATGGGTTGAGGAAAGCCAAAAACTATAAAGGAAAACCTCATGATTCACACGTAAGGGTTTTCAAGCGAAAACATTCGGATAGGGTTAGAAAGTGTAAGTGCTTTATCTGTGGCGAAGAAGGTCACTTGCCAAAGATTGCAGAAATAAAAACGGCAATCTAGTCAGAGCAGCGGTCATAGAAAACCTTGATTTACCAGATGACCTGGATGTTGTCTCTGTTGATCTCAATGAACCGGACAGTGATGCTATTTGCAGTGTATCTGAAGGAGAATCCGGTAGAACTGAATATCAAGTACGTACGGCAATAGAAGATTTACCATTAGAAACGAACTTGATGTTACAAATAACTGATTTCGGGTGGAGGAGTAAAATACCATTACCCGAAAACCAAGAAAAATGTGAGCATAGCTTTAATGATACAGAAGTCCAAAGCAGTTGCAGCTTCTGTAAACTTACCATTAAACCGGAATACGGTAAAAGATGTGAAGAATGTGGTTTACAAATCTGTTCATTATGCGCCCCGTTCTATTTCGGGATACAAGTTAAACCAAAGATTTCCTTACAATCAAGACCTTATAACAACAAAGATGCACTCATTAAAGAATTAACAAATTACATAGTGTATCTTGAGGGTGAAAATGAGAGGTTAAAACAAGTGTTGAGAGAACAGGAACTAATCAGAGATTTGACAAACGATTTTAACAACCACTCTACACGAGAAAAAAATAAAGAAAAGATAGAGGTAGAAGATGTAACGAAAGATGAAATGGCAAACGTTCTATTTGAAATTGATGAATCATCTTAAAAAGCCGAAACCTCTATACCACACCATAAAAAGAAAAGAATATTCAACCGTCTATACAATTTGATAGTTACGTTTGAAATCCCAAACGTAAAACCATTTGAAATAAGAGCTATCTTGGACACTGGTGCAACAAATTGCTCAATTGATCAAACATCAATTCCAGAAGAAGCTCTTGAACCTAGCCCATACCCTGTTCAAATCACAGGAGTTAATTCAACTCAAATTGCGAATAAAAAGCTGAAAGGATGACAAATGATTATTGGAGAAAATAAATTCAGGATTCCTTTTACATATAGCTTTCCAATGGGTATGCAAGACGGTATCCAAATGTTAATAGGATGCAACTTCATAAGATCGATGCAAGGCGGTCTTAGAATCGAGGGCAATGTGTTTACATTCTATAAAAATGTCACAATTGTTCAAACCATAACAGAAACTGTTGCCCACACAGTTGCAATTGATGAATTGGGATTAGACGAAATCGAATATATAACAATTCTGGATGCGTTATATCATCAGTCTCTAATCACAAATCCCAAATTTGAGAAAAGATTTAGTAGCCTGTTATTAAGGCTTAAAGAACAAGGATTTATCGGGAATGATCCTCTTAAACACTGGCAGAGAAACAACGTTGTTTGTAAATTAGATATAATTAACCCGGACCATACAATAGAGGATAAGCCGCTTAAGTATGTAACGTCATTAATGAAAGAGCAGTTTGATAGGCATATCAAGGCGTTATTAGAAATTGGAGTCATTAGACCAAGTACAAGTAAGCATAGAACAATAGCTTTCATTGTTAATTCAGGAACGTCTATTGACCCGAAAACGGGAAAGGAAATTAAAGGCAAAGAAAGGATGGTCTTAAACTACAGAACGCTAAATGATAATACTCATAAAGACCAGTATAGCCTGCCTGGAATTAATACAATCCTAAAGAAAATAAGTAATAGCAGGATTTTCTCAAAGTTTGATTTAAAGAGTGGCTTCCATCAGGTTGCCATGAGTCCTGAGTCAATACCCTGGACAGCGTTTATAGTACCAAGAGGATTGTATGAATGGTTAGTCATGCCATTCGGTTTGAAAAATGCCCCTGCAATATTTCAGAGAAAAATGGATAATTGCTTCAGAGGAACAGAGGCATTTATTGCGGTATACATAGATGATATTCTGGTATTTTCTGAAAATGAAGAAAAACACGCACAACACTTAGAGGTGATGTTAGACATATGTGAAAAACACGGTCTGGTCTTGTCACCAACAAAAATGAAGATTGCAGTACCAAAAATCGATTTTCTAGGAGCTCAAATAAATCGTGGGAAAATCAAGCTCCAGCCGCATATAATAAAGAAGATTGCCAATTTTGATATTGAGAAACTCAAAGAAAAGAAAGGTCTTAGATAATGGCTTGGGATATTAAATTACGCCAGATCTTACATCCCAAAACTGGGAGTTTTACTAGGACCTCTTTACTCGAAAGTTAGTCCACATGGTGAAAAACGCTTGAAAGCCTCAGATATTGATCTTATCAGAAAAATTCAGGAATTAGTCCAGAATTTACCGAATCTGAGCTTCCCACCAGAGGACGCTTATATTGTTCTGGAAACTGATGGGTGCATGGAAGGATGGGGAGGCGTTTGCAAGTGGAAACCCAGGAAACATGATCCTAAATCATCTGAAAGAATTTGTGCCTATGCTAGCGAAAAATTTGATGTTGTAAAATCAACCATTGATGCAGAGATACATGCTTGCATGGAGACTTTATCCGCAATGAAGATTCATTACTTGGATAAATCCGAAATCACTTTGAGGACGGATTGCCAAGCAATAATCAGTTTTTACAACAAGTCCTCATCTAACAAACCCTCGAGAGTTTGTTGGGTGAAATTTGTTGATTTTGTAATAGGTACAGGCGTACAGGTAAACTTTGAACATATTGAAGGACGCTTGAACTCACTAGCAGATACTCTCTCTCGGCTAACAACATTTACTCTCAGCACAAAATGTCTAACAGACAACCAGGAGTTAATGTTCGAGAAGTTGGAACCAATACTGGGCGAACTAAGCAATGGAGAGAAAAACAAACAGTCAATACCGGAGGAACAAGTTCAGTCATTGCAAGAAAGAATCAAGGAAATCTTTCCGCTGACAATACAGATGAACAACATGCACATATATTCGAAGATCTCAGAAGGTCAAGCCAGAATCTTGAATCATACCAGGAGACCGCACAAAGATTGTCCGACACCAAGAAACTGCAGGTGCAAAACTCCTTGGTGGACATACGACAGTTAATTTCAATTATTGCGCGTGAAGAAAGATATTATAAGCCATATCAACGCAGTAATTGTATTTTAACTGATAACTACTGGGAATTTAAGGAACAACTTGAAAAACTAAAAAGAATTGAAAAAGACCTTGAGTTCATCCTTGAGTTCAATGTAAAAATGTAGAGTTTTAGGAAGTTATGGTGAGCCTCTTTTATTTGATTTTTGAGTCCAAAAAAAAAATTCAGTAGTAGTTCATGAGCTGCTGAATTAGTGTGAAATAAATTAAGGTTCAGACTGGCAGTGTCCTACGGGTAACTGCTGTCTTTTTAGATAGAATATGTTCTATATTGTGTGTTTCCTTTTATTTTGCAAGTGGAAGCCCCTTTACAGGAGGATTGCATTTGCTTTAACAGGTGGATGAATTGGAGCCGTTCACCAGAAGTTTACTTTATTTTGAGTGGAGTGGAGTGTAGTGCTCAATTATATGAGCACCTTTGTCTTTTGTCTGAGTGGTTAGCTAAGTCACCCACTCACTTTTGTTATTTTTTGCTCAATTATATGAGCACCTTTGTCCTTTGTCTGAGTGGTTAGATGAGTCACCCACTCACTTTTGTTGTCTTTTGAGACAGATTATTGTGGATATCAATTTATTCACATGTCGATGGGGCCCAATGAGCACCCGATGTGGTAAATTAGAATCCAGACTCTTGAGTCTCTTATCTTATAAATACATTGTGTATTCAGAGTTGCAGGACAAGCTGAGAACCAGCAAGTCTTACTTCTCTAAGTTTGACAATATTAATAAAATTCCACTTTTTCCTTTTAATCTTTGTTCATATTCCGCAATTACCTTTCTTACTCTCCCGCATCCGTCGTGATCTGTGAAGTTTGAAAGCTGAGATCCTAAGAACGGGCCACAGCTTGGTATCAGAGCTTAATTTTTGGTTAGTATCTTTCGTGGCTTTCTAAATTCTTTCATAATTTCTAGGAAAACAGGGATGGAACGGTCATAAAAATTAATTTAAGAAGAGAGAAGGATAAATTGAAACCGAAAAGCTTGAAGTTTGGGAGACGTGTACTTAGTATAGGCGATAAAGGAGGAAAGAGTACCCAAGGGAGGGGAATAGTACCATTACATTCGTAATATTAAGAAGGCACCCAAATGAATGGCTAGAAAGTTTCAATCCAACGGTTTTAAAAGCATGAAGCACGAGATCCATCTACTTCATGAAGCACGATAGCATCTCTCTCTCTCTATATATATCTATATATATATATATGTATATATATGTATGTATGTATGTATAAAAGATAGGTTAGGATACTCCATGGAGCATCAAACCACTCATTCTCCACATCTATCTCTAATTTGAAAATTCTAATGACCGATCTGAACAGTTAAACATGATCTACAATTAAAATCTACTTGGAGATTGAATTTTACATGTATTTTGAATTTTTTTTCTATTTTTTAGAGGTAAGAAAATC
This sequence comes from Eleocharis quinqueflora, assembly GCA_964058865.1. NCBI lineage: Eukaryota > Viridiplantae > Streptophyta > Magnoliopsida > Poales > Cyperaceae > Eleocharis > Eleocharis quinqueflora. The sequence goes on along the minus strand of CAXKVX010000033.1, from coordinate 287,862 downwards.
AAAACTTTTGTTGGCCAGAAATCGTTTTATATGCAACTTTTGTACCTCTTTAAAAAATAGCAAAAAAATTCCAAAAATGTAAAATTCAATCCTGAAGTAGATTTCAATATGTAGATCATTTTGAACGGTTCAGATCGGTCATTGAGATTTTCAAATTAAAGATAACGAACGTGGAGCACGAGCGATTTGGTGCTCCATGGAGCTCCCTAGCCTCTCTCTCTCTCTCTCTCTCTCTATATCTATATATATATATAGAGAGAGAGAGAGAGAGGGAGAGAGAATTGTGCTAAAATACTTTATAATTAAAGCACCAAGTTGTAGATACATTAGACTTGTATTCCGACACATGAAGTGCAAAAGGCTAATTTAGACCGTTGAAAATATTCTTCATACTAAAATCTACTTGGGGATCAAATTTGACAATTATTTTGGAAATTGTCTATTTTATTGGATGGGTGCAAAATTCCTTAAATTAATTGGTAGTATGTAAATCGTTAGATTAATGAGTTTCTTACCCATCCAATAAAATAATAAAAATTAAAAAATATAAAATTTGGTCTCCAAGTAGATTTTAGTATGAAGAATATTTCAATGTCCAGATCGGCCATTTACATTTCTTATCTTGAGATATGAGTCTAAAATATATGCAACTTGATGCTTTATTAAGTATTTGGGCGTGCACACACACACATAAATATATATATATACAATATGACTACGGTGATATGCCAAGTTAGTGAACATTCGTATTATGTGTTTTTTCTTCATTGGACTGTTTTAGTTAAAACTAATTTAAGTTTATATGCATATTATATACATATATATAATATGTATATATAGAGATAGGCTAGGGTGCTCCATGGAGCACCAAATCCCTCGTGCTCCACATCCATTATCTTCTATTTGAAAATCCCAACGACCGATTTGAATCGTTGAATATGATCTATATATTAAGGTTTACTTGGAGATTGAATTTTACATTTTTTTTTTGAAATTTTTGCTATTTTTTTAAAAACGTAGAAAATTTGATAATCGAACGATTTCTGAACCAACAAAAGTTGTAATTTTTCTACATCTCTAAAAAATAGCACAAAATTAAAAAAAAATGTAAAATTCAATCTCCATAGATTTCAATATGTAGATCATGTTCAACGGTTTGGATCGGTAGTTGGAATTTTAAAACTAGAGATACGATGTAGAGCATTAGAGATATAATGTAGGCAATGAGTTTTGAACCTGAATTAAGCCTAATACCTTTCAAGCACTTAACCACTGAGCCACTCATACACTTTTGATACAATACCTTATATATTATATATATGCTTATAATATATATTTTTTATTATAAAAAATTGTGATTTATTAATATGTATTAATATGGGATGATTTTTGTCTATATAATTTTCTCCCGTTAGTGTGCACGGGTACGATTACTAGTTACATATTATGCTTATTAACTATTTTTGCTGCACAGATCAATTAATGTCATATAAACCGTGTAACAACATATCCATAGTACAATTGGCGAACAACAAGGTTAAATATGGCATTGATGGAGGTTCTGCAGAATCGTCATTTAGCAGCATAATCAGCGGGTTTGTTGTTTACCTCGTTCTATTTGTATGTTTGTCTGTATTTGTGCAGGTGTTGCGTTCATGAATGTTTAATAAGTTTGCGAATTGTTCTAATAACAAACATTAATTCACAGATTTAATCGCTGCAGGTACAATGAAGCAACACAAAAACAACACAAGATTTTGGAAGGTAATTAATGAAAACCGCATGATTCACAAAAATAAGCCTGGTCATGAACTTAAGCGGAAGAATGAGGGGACTATGAACACTTGCACCGGGTGCAAAATGCAAATTTTTGGGCTGCACAATGCTTGCAAGAATGCTTCTTGCTCCTTTAAGCTCCATGAAGAATGCATGTGTCCTCGAAAAACCATGAGGAATCGATTCTTTCCGGGATTAACCTTTGCTTTCTCAGTTGTGCACAATACTAACAAGAAGCATACAAATCTCTTTTGTAATGTGTGTGGGTTGGAGGTGAACGGATACTACTATCACAGCCTGGATGGAATGAACAATCTTCATCCTTGTTGCATTAACCTTCCAATGGAAACCACATGTGGTGAAAGCGTCGCGAAAATGGTGCTTCAACAAGAAACCACGTTCGAATGTGGCTCTTGCGGCAAGAGGAGTGTTAAGGTGGGTAAACATTCAACCGATAAAATATGGTCTTATGTCGCGAAGAGTGAGAATTATTGCCTGCATATAGGATGCATGATAAAAGAGTTCTCTAATCCATCAATGGGTAGTCTAATATCATGCAACATGACCTCCAAAGGTGGTAAGGGGAAAATGGATCTGCAAATTGCATGGCACAATGGTGCACTAGCGTGCAAAAATAAGTTGAAAATCATTCCCAAATATGCAAGGATTGTATTTGGTGCAATAATTGCAGCTCTTCTAGGTGATGCAACAAGCTTGTTTGTTAACACTGCCATTGCTCTTCGTTCTAGTTCCAAATAAGGGGATCTGTGCTCCGGATGTTTTTTTAATATTCTTTTTTGTTTGGGTGCTTACATCTTTCTCGGATGTTCTAAATATTTATAAAAATATGCTTGTCTGTTTTGCTTGACCTTTATTTTATCTAAAAAAGAAAATACTTGTCTGTTTTGTAATATATTGATAACGAACTTGCTTTTTCTCTGTAATTTTATTGGTTTTTCTAATATTGTGTTGTTAAGTATTCTTCTTTTGATTATTTGAAGCGATGTCAAAACGGAATGCTGTCATTTGTAACTTTTTTCACAGAAAATAATTTTAATTTTGTTATTAACTGCAAGAAATATAATTTATTCGGAGATTCCTTCTCACTCAGATCGAACATAAAACTGCAAGAAAACTAGAAGTTCTCAGAACTTCCAACCAAAGGCAAGAAGATCAGAATAAATTGGGTTATGACCATTAGATCACTCGCTCAGTCTTCAATAAAGGTTGTCACTAACCAACTTTCTTTTTTGACAAGTGATTCCTCAACAGCAGCAATTAATCAGTCAGATCATCACCCTTCTCAACCAAACATGGATCAGAAAACCTAGATCCGAATCGCACATGGCGTGCAGGGATTGGGGAGAGGGAGGAATGATCTAGCTAATTGCATCCACAGCCTTCCTCGGACTAGATCGATGAAGGGGTGACGCTCAATCTCCACACCGAACGAACAAAATCTGCAGCAATTAATAGACATCTCTTGGATTACGTCCCAAGAAATGCTTGTTGGTTGTGAATTGTGATCGACAAGGATGTTGCCTTATTGAAGTGGGTCTCACAAAAATTAGATAATTGCTTTCACGAACGAACTCAGGTTGGTGTCTTAAATTCTGAATGACTGATTCAAGCAATTTTAACATTGAAATTTACTTTAAAGACTAAATTTGCACACTGTTGAAATTACACTTCCACATTCGTTGGTGATATGGGCATTCCTCGAGTCACAGAGCTTCTCAGAACAACAACACTAGGCGCTCGGTTGTTAGCATTCTGACAAGCAAGCATAATATAGTTTGAAGGAGAATATCCTCTGCACCACTTTTGATCTGAAGTACTGTCGGATAAAATCACAATGTCTAACTCTTAATAATATCTGTATTATTATTAAATCGAAAGCGTTGATTAAATTTTGTTGGGCCTAATTTAGAGTCATGCCAATTCATTAATCTGGTTTGATCCATAGAACTTGGGCTCAGGATTCGGCCCAGGCTTGAGCATCTTCGTGTATTTTTCAAATGACATTGCGGCGATTATTGAAGAAACAAAAAACTTCCAAACAAAGGTAAAAAGGCGGTGTGTGAAACAATTCTCATTAGCCTTTCTCCCAAATACAATAACATTGCGGCGATTATTGAAGAAACAAAAAACTTCTCCACTTTAAGTGTACATGACTTGATGGGCTTTCTTGAGATTCACGAGCAAAGAATGAGTAAAAATGGTGAACAATCATTTGAAAGTGACTTCCAAACAAAGGTGAATGTTAAGGAGTCAGGTAACTAAAGTGTAGACAATGAGAGTGCATCCCGTGGTGGTCATGGCGGTGGTATATATAGAGATAATTTTGGTAGAGGAGGAGGTGGAGGCAACAATCATGATGGTGGAGGCAACAACCAAAGTGGTGAAATAAAAACTTGTCACTATTTCAAGATGTCGGGTCACATAGAATTTTTATGTAAAAATAAAAGGGAGGCCTCAATTTTATTATTGCAAGAGGTTTGAACATATAGAGAAGTTTTGTAAAATGAAGAATGATGAGCAAGCAAACTACACCGAAGAAAAAAAAGAATAATGAAGGTGAAAAGAATAATGATGAAAGTACTTTTTATGCAAGTCAAGCGGCGGTGGAGAAGAATGATAATGTTTGGTTTGTTGATAGCGAGTGTAGTAACCACATGACGAGTGATGAAACAATCTTTTGCAAGCTTGATACGACCGCCACTACTCATATCACAATGGGTAATGGTGTTGTTGTGAAGTCCAAGGACAAAGGTACGATTGCCGTTAATTCCAAAAAGGGTAGAATGTTGATTCACGATGTGTTGCTTGTGCCGGAGTTGACACAAAATTTGCTAAGTGTTGGACAATTGATCGAGCATGGTCATGCAGTTTATTTTGAGGGGGAGACGTGCAAGATTTATGACAAGTTAGAAAAGAAAAGAGAATTGATGGTGACGGTGCGTATGAAGCGGCATAGAAATTTTCCTCTCACTCTCAATCCCGCATGAAGTGTTGCTTTGAAGGTTGTTGTAGAAAATGTGTCATGGTTGTGGCAAACGAGCCTTGGGCATGTGAACTTTGAGAGCTTGAAGTTGTTGGTAAGATACACCGAGAGACATTTCCGAAAGAGAAGGCATGGCGAGCAAAACAACCTTTAGAGCTTGTTCACACCGACATTTGTGGGCCGATGAGCACAAACTCACATGGAGAAAATCGGTATTTTATTACTTTCATTGATGACTTTTCTCGAATGTGTTGGGTGTATTTTTTGAGACAAAAATCAGAAGCTTTTTCAGTTTTTAAAAAAAAATTCGGAAGATGGTTGAAAGGCAACGTGGCCAGTTGTTGAAGAAGTTGAGAAGTGATACGGGTGGTGAATATAACTCTAAGAAGTTTGACAAATTTTGTGAAGATATTGGTGTCGAAAGACAAGTGACGATCGGTTTTACACCGGAGCAAAATGGTGCTGCGGAAAGAAACAATAGAACTATTGTTGAAACGGCAAGGACAATGATGAACGAGAAGGGGTTGCCTTTTATATTTTGGGCGGAGGCGACATACACGTTAGTTTACTTGTTAAACCGGTGTCCCACTAAGGAGGTTGAGAACAAGACACCATTTGAAGCGTGTAGCGGTGGTAGAAAGCCATAGGTGAATCACTTGAAAGTGTTCGGGTGTGTTTGCTATGCGCATGTTCCAAAAGAAATGAGAAACAAGCTTGAAGACAAATATGAGAAGTGTGTGTTTGTTGGGAGTACCAAGTCAAAGGGTGGTCGAGAACAAGACACCATTTGAAGCGGTTGAGAACAAGACACCATTTGAAAGTGTTCGAATGCGTTTTACTTGTTAAACCGGTGTTCCACTAAGGCGGTTGAGAATAAGACACCATTTGAAGCATGAAGCGGTGGTAGAAAGCAATCGGTGAATCACTTGAAAGTATTCGTGTGTGTTTACTATTTGCATGTCCCAAAAGAAATGAGAAACAAGTTTGAAGACAAATGTGAGAAGTGTGTGTTTGTTGGCTATAGTACCAAGTCAAAGGGCTATAGACCCTTTAGTTTGAAAAGAAATAAAGTGATTGAAAGTCGGAATGTGATTTTTAATGAAAAAGACAAGTGGAATTTTGAGAAAAAAAAGTTGAAAGTGTGTCTATTTCACAAGAAATTATGAAACAAGAGGTGTGCATGAAAATGAAAATGAAGATGAAGAACAAGAAGAACAACCATTTTCTCCAACTATAGATGTCGGGTCAAGTTCATCTACTCCAAGCTTCACTCCGATAAAAATGAGAAGGTTAAGTGATGTTTATGCACGATATAATTTTTGTGTTGTTGAACCGGGAAGTTTTGAGCAAGCGGTTCAAGAGAAGGTTTGGAGAAATGTTATGGAGGAAGAGAAACATAATTGAAAAAATAAAATATGGGAGTTGGTTGAAAAACCAAAAAAGAAGGATATAGTCGGGTTGAAGTTGATGAAATACCTATTTTCTACTCTGGCAGACTACTCGAGGGAGTTAAATGTCTACTAAACAAAAGCATCAACTTCAGAGAAGTATTGATTTCAGAGTTTCTGATTTGGACGAGCTCTGATGAACATTATTTAATAATGTAGGTGCATGTTGTCAGTCTGCACTACAAGGTTGTATTGTCCGATGAATATGGAGAACCAAATATTAAGAGACGACTGTAATCGCTATACTGATGTAGTGATGTAAGCGGGGTATGTATTTCTTTCCTGGATCACATAAAGATATGAAATAGCTCAGAGCCATATAGCAGTAAAGGCAGGAAACAGGACTGTATATCATAACCAGTCATTACCCCTGGAGAAAGTTTAGGAGAGTTCTGCAAAGGAATTGTTATGAGTTATGACTTATGATGGTCAGCATGTCCATTTGTACGGTGGACACTATTATTGTCATACTGTGATTATAATTATTGTCATACTGTGATTATACTTTTCACAGGCCAATAGATGTCTGCTATAATATAAGTTCAAAAGGTTCAGAAAAGAAGTATCAATTTCAAAATTTTGCGTTAAACAAGCTCTGATTATCAGCAACTTTGCTGAATTTTCAGTACTCGACAATTGAATGTCACACGTACTGACATACAACATTACTTATGTCAGTGGGTAAATAGGATGTGTTCTTTCTCATAGATGTAATTTCATGTTACTTGTTTAGTATCAGATTAAGATATACTTGTGTCATGCTTATCCTAGATGAGCCATTTGAAGTAATTGATACTAATTTGCAGTAAATCAATATGATTATAGTTATACTATTATAAAGATGAAGCAAATAGAAATTGATGCATTTCATAACATTTGGTTATCCTTGTTGCTGGTGCAGGCTTCCAGTTTATAAGTGGTACTTACCTTATTATCAATACTTGGGTTCGCAAGTGAAAAGCTACATTCTTTTAAAATATTCAGAAAGATAGATTAAATTCAGAAAAAAAGAATCATTTCACTGAATACTTTTATTAACTACAAGTGTTTATTGTTGAAAACAATATATCACAATATTTAAATAAATCACAATTATTTTGTAGAAACGGACACCCTGACCATCATAAGAAATCCATTAATTGCAGCACTAAACCTTTTCCTCTGGTGTTAATTGGTTATGACATATATTTTCTTTCTCCGCGGCATTGTCAAGACTCTGATAAACATTAGCTCCTTTAACATTATTGTCGAAAATGAAGAATGCGTAGAATCCAAGTGCTATTACAGATCCACTCATGCCCCAAACGACTATTTTTAAGAACAGCGGCATAATTAGTGAAACTCTATATGAAAATGTTACAGTGAGAAGTGTGGTTAAAATCCATACGACAATCTTCAATCGATATATTTGCGCTACTGGAGCATCTGGACCGAGATTCTCGCGCTTTTTCAAACACAAAAATAGCAATACCAGCTCGGCATAGCATGAAATTACAAATGCTAAGTCCCACGGGTTGTGCTTCGATCTATATATGGCTAGAACTGTATTGTAAGTCAGAAATGCAAAGGCAATAACAGGGACGATTTCGACTCGGTTGCAAAGTCGGCGTAATTTGTTGTCATTCTCATTTAGAGAGGCTACTTGTGTATATTGGAGCTCGGTGTTGCTTTTTGAATCCATCAGAAATGGTCTAGCACAAAATAAAGATGTGCAGAGTTCGACTGTTTTATTGAGAAAGCAAGCAGAGCAGGGTCTGTTCTATTTTTTGAAGGAACAGTGAGTGAAGGATGAATTTTTATGGTTTCAAATTAAATAGAAGGAATTGAATATAGATAGAATTTTCAGGATTTATAGTTGGTGAAGGTAGCTGGGATTTTGGTTACCTGTAAAGGGTTAAGTACTGAAGTCTATATATATTGGGCAAGTCAATGGACCTCAGGTCAACTGGGATTCCTGTTTAATTACACGGCTTAGGAACTTTCCCAGAAAAATCGAATTATTGGCAATATAAATAGAACAATTTCCTGGAAATTTGTGTGACGAGAAAGAACACAGAAATAGAGGGATAAGTGTCGTTGCTAAAAAATACTTTTCATTTTAAGGAAAAGAATTTACCATTATTTGAGTTGAATTGACCTGTATTTTAAAAAGTGTTTGTATTTCCACCAAGGTTTTTTAGAGTTCGGTTTATGATAAATGATCATCAATGAAAAATTAGTTCCTTTTTTTTTGAAACAAGTGGGATCAGCCCCACCACTCCATTTTTCATTAAACATAACAAAGATGGAAACGAAATGGGAATGCTTCGCTCTTTGTTCTAGTGTTGTTGTGTGTCTCACCTGTTGAGGCATGATAGAGGCACTCTCACTAACAAAAAAAAAATCGAGTCCGATTATGCTATTGTGTTATATCGCACTATATCAGTTTCAATACAAAGGTAGATTCGGATCGATCGCTCAGTTGAAATGGACCGTCAGTGATGAAAATTAAGAATTTTTTTATTTTTGGAGCACAATTCTCGATGTGATCGAACGATCTGAATGTTCCGATACACGATATTATGCAACACCAAATTCCCTTTCAAAACCCAATACCCTTTGGGGTTACTTCTCCAATGAGAAAAATCCCATCAATCCCACAAAGCTGGAGTGAATACTTGACCTTGGTTTGTAACTATGGTAAGATAAGACCCTCAACGACTAGTGAGTTAGAAGATGATCAAAACATATGATTGAAACACATCTCTTCATCGGTCCGTAAAAAGAGGGGCAATCATCATCGAATTCACATCCTCTGAAATGGTCAGCAATAGTGGACCTTCTCTGCATTCTCATCGCTGCTACAGCGACGAGTGCTGGCCGCACAGTGTTTTTACTACAGTACCAACAAATTTACAGCGTAACAGTGTTGTCCGCTGACCATTTCGAAACCCCGCATTATTTCGGGAATACGGATTCACCATCATCGCCCTTAAAGACTTAAAATTAATTAACACGAATCTTCTTGAAATGTTCGCGAGTTTTATTGTACTTTTCAGGTCAATTAGCAGCAGCAACGACAAAGCTTTAGTCTCAAAGTTAAGTTGAATAGGTTAGAAATGAGAATATTCGAAATAATAAATAAGTTATACAAGAACACCAGTAACAACAAAGCATTTAGTCTCAACAAAGTAATATATTTTTTCTCTACACAAAGAAAAAGTTTTGATCTGAATCGTCGAATTAAATATCAACGATTCTGATTAAAAATGTAAAAAATTCTTCTAATTAATCATATCATGACGATCAAAGGATAGTTACTTAAATATTTATATATTCTGCGGGCTCTATAGAAGGAACTTAGAATCCGCGTGAACGCGTGATGACCTGACTGATATAAACTAAGGGGAAAGTATCCACAGTGTTGGTTTTAATAAAAGAAAATAAAAATATTTTTTTAAAAAAAATGAAAAAAAAACATTAATTGACCAATAGACATGGCGCTGATCAACATCATAGAAACCGCGTTCTTCTTCTTCATTCTCTTAAATATAGATGTATGCTCGGACATTTACAGCAAAATTTAGTCACCTGCTAACTCAGTTTACTCCAAATTTGAGTTGCCTCCCTATTTCAAAAGAGAAGACATCCTCAATTAGTTGGCATTCATCCACATTCTACCACTGCTGATGGATTTGAAATGCAGCAGTGCAACTGCTATTGCTGAGAACTTGCATGCCGTACAGCCCCTTGAAGAACAAAATAACCAGAGTGTGCAGAGATTTTGCAAGCGCTTCGACTTCTTTCATGTCATCGCCTTTGTTTTTATTACTTATAATGCAGTCATCTCCATATTTAGATAAAGAGGTAACCCGTGGGACTTGGCGTTTGTAATTTCGTGCTATATCGAACTGATATTGCTGTTTTTGTGTCTGAAAAAACGCGAGAATCTCGGTGTGGATGCTCCAGTACAGCAAATTCATCGGTTGAAGATTGTTGTATGGGCCTTAACCACACTTCTCACTGGAACATTTGCATATAGAGTTTAACTATTCATGCCATTGTCCTTGAAAATTGTCATTTGGGGCATGAGTGCATCTGTAATAGCAGCGGGCTTCTATGCATTCTTTATTTTCGACAAGGATATTAAAGGAGCTAATGATTATTGCAAACTTGATAATGTCGAGGAGAAGGAAAATATACATCATATATAATCAGATAAGATAACACCTGAGGAGAAGGTTTAGGAGTGTGTTGCTATGGATTTTGGTATGACGATCTGCATGGCCGTTCCTACCCTGATGGGGTATTATTGTAATAATGTGATATGTCTCATGGTTCATCCAAACTCTTTGGTTTAAAATTTTAACTAAATTGATCATTGTAAATGATTCTTCTTCTTCTAGCTTGTATATATATGATTTTGTAAACTTGTATGTACCAAAATTATTTTTTTATGAACAGTGTACATGCACTTTCAGTTGTTGCCTTCACATACAAATGACATTGACATGTCTCTGATTCGTTTTTTGGTCTCTCCTGGAGCGCGACTCAACAGGCGACTTAAGAGGCCAAAAAAAGACAACCCTAACCCTAGGTGGGGAGGTCGGCGGCGGCGTCGATCTCCCCTGCCTCCCCCTCCATCTCCTCCTTTTTGCCTCTCTCATACTCGTCTCTCATCTCTCTTCTTCTTTCGTTCGACGATTTCTACCGCGGACAACTGATTTCACAACGATGGCAAGGAGTTCCGTCGATTGTGGTATACGAGCCTTCTGAACAACTCGTGGAAAGGAATTTGACGCAAACCTCTAAATGGATAAAAGTCAGCAGGCTGAGGACCGGGAAGCCCGACTTCTCTGCTGCGACCGATGCAGCACTGGCTTCTTTGCTGCGACCGAGTAAGCAATGGCTTCTCTGCTGCGATCGATACAGCGCTAGCTACTCTGCTGTGACAGAGGCAGCATTGGCTTCTCTGCTGCTACCGATGCAGCACTGCCTTCTCTGCACTGACCAAATAAGCACCGGTTTCTCTGCTGCGATCGATACAGCACTAGCTACTCTGTTGCGACAGAGTCAGCGTTGGCTTCTCTGCTGCATTTGATGCAAGACTGGGCTTCTCTGCTGCGATCGATGCAACAATACTCTCAGTTACAAGCATACCGACCGGGAAGACCGACTACTGCGCCCGATGCAGCAGTCTCAGGATATGGAATTTAAACCCTCAAAAGGACTGTGATGGGTGGAAAATCTACTAGCAGCGGTGCTTGTAGATAAGGTCGAGTCTGGATGTGCGAGCCATGCCATTTAGATTTCGGCCAGGAAGATGAGCTATGAATCGGCCATCCGATCCATGTCCATCCCAACTCTGGCAAAGCACCATTGATGGGATCGCTCTTAGCTGAGTTGGTGAATTTCACCGAGGAAATCGTTGGTTCTATTCATGAGTTAGCAGAGCTTGCGTTGTTCAAAACCTCTGACTGGGCTAACACAGTTGTAGTTAAGCCGGTATCAGTCATTGGTATATCGAGTTAACTAGCCAGTTAGCATTTATATATTATTGGAGAACAAAGGGTTCATTCTGGAGCAACCAATGGAAATGCCTGACAATCGAACTTGTTGGACTCTGGTTCCATTTTCTAGGCAAACAATTGGTACAGATAATGATATCGTGTACTGGTTCTGTTTCCTAAGATAGCTATTGGTATAGGAATGATGAGATAACTGCCTCATCAAGGAGGTTCAAGGGTGGTTTCAAAAAGGCAACTGAAGTTACTTCAAGGAAGGAAGCTGCAACAGCTCAAGAGGGTGTGACGATGGATTTCAACCTTCAACAATAATGGATTGTGGGGGTAGCCTAGATAAATAGCACGACGCAACGATCATCCAGTTGTGATCGTATTTTATCTTTAATTTTAGAATATTATACTTCTCGCTGCTTGTAACTTTTTCTCCTTTTTCTATTTTTTCTTTTCTCTCTTGTAAAACTCTTTTTATTGGTTAATAAAAATTCTGTAAGGCAAAGCCTTACTTCTCAAAAGACATTGACATGAAGCGTGTATATTTTGAGCGTCATCCTACTGTAAATTAATGAAGCGTAGGATCTACAGTTTATTTCTTCTTTGTTTATTTCTGAAGCATATGATCTACTTTGTGCTCCTTATTTATCAGCTCTCATGCTTTATTCCATATGCACATTGGCACATCAGTCATGTTTCCTGCCTTTAATGCTATATGGCTCTGAGCTATTTCATATCTTTATGTGATCCAGGAAAGAAATACATACCCCAGCTTACATCACTACATCAGTATAGTGATTACAGTCGTCTCTTAATATTTGGTTCTCCATATTCATCAGACAATACAACCTTGTAGTGCAGACTGACAACATGCACCTACATTATTAAATAATGTTAATCAGAGCTCGTCCAAATCAGAAACTCTGAAATCAATACTTCTCTAAAGTTGATGCTTTTGTTTAGTAGACATTTAACTCCCTTGAGTAGTCTGCCAGAGTAGAAAATAGGTATTTCATCAACTTCAACCCGACTACATCCTTCTTTTTTGGTTTTTCAACCAACTCCCATATTTTATTTTTTCAATTATGTTTATCTCTTCCTCCATAGCATTTCTCCAAACCTTCTCTTGAACCGCTTGCTCAAAACTTTCCGGTTCAACAACACAAAAATTATATCGTGCATAAACATCACTTAACCTTCTCATTTTTATCGGAGTGAAGCTTGGAGTAGATGAACTCGACCCGACATCTATAGTTGGAGAAAATTGTTGTTCTTCTTGTTTTTCATCTTCATTTTCACTTTCATGCACACCACTTGTTTCATAATTTCTTGTGAAATAGACACACTTTCAACTTTCTTTTTCTCAAAATTCCACTTGTCTTTTTCACTAAAAATCACATCCCGACTTTCAATCACCTTATTTGTTTTCAAACTAAAGGGCCTATAGCCCTTTGACTTGGTACTATAGCCAACAAACACACACTTCTCGCATTTGTCTTCAAGCTTGTTTTTCATTTCTTTTGGGAGATGCACATAGCAAACACGCACGAATATTTTCAAGTGATTCACCGATTGCTTTCTACCACCGCTTCACGCTTCAAATGGTGTCTTGTTCTCAACCGTCTTAGTGGGACACCGGTTTAACAAGTAAAACACACTCGAACACTTTCAAATGGTGTCTTGTTCTCAACCGCTTCAAATGATGTCTTGTTCTCGACCGCCCTTTGACTTGGTACTATAGCCAACAAACACACACTTCTCATATTTGTCTTCAAGCTTTTTTCTCATTTCTTTTGGGACATGCGCATAGCAAACGCACCCGAACACTTTCAAGTGATTCACCTATGGCTTTCTACCACCGCTACACGCTTCAATGGTGTCTTGTTCTCAACCTCCTTAGTGGGACACCGGTTTAACAATTAAACTGACATGTATGTCGCCTCCGCTCAAAATATAAAAGGCAACCCCTTCTCGTTCATCATTGTCCTTGCCATTTCAACAATAGTTCTATTTTTTCTTTTCGCAACGTCATTTTGCTCCGGTGTAAAACCGATCGTCACTTGTCTTTTGACACCAATATCTTCACAAAATTTGTCAAACTTCTTAGAGTTATATTCACCACCCGTTCACTTCTCAACTTCTTCAACAACCGGCCACGCTGCCTTTCAACCATCTTCCGAATTTTTTTTAAAAACTGAAAAACTTCTGATTTTTGTCTCAAAAAATACACCCAACAAATTCGAGAAAAGTCATCAATGAAAGTAATAAAATACCGGTTTTCTCCATGTGAGTTTGTGCTCATCGATCCACAAATGTCGGTGTGAACAAGCTCTAAAGGTTGTTTTACTCGCCATGCCTTCTCTTTTGGAAATGTCTCTCGGTGTATCTTACCAACAACTTCAAGCTCTCAACCATGACACATTTTCTACATCAACCTTCAAAGCAACACTTCTTGCGGGATTGAGAGTGAGAGAAAAATTTCTATGCCGCTCCATGCGCACCGTCACCATCAATTCTCTTTTATTTTCTAACTTGTCATAAATCTTGCACGTCTCCCCCTCAAAATGAACCGCATGACCATGCTCGATCAATTGTCCAACACTTAGCAAATTTTGTGCCAACTCCGGCACAAGCAACACATCGTGAATCAACATTCTACCCTTTTTGGAATTAACGGCAATCGTACCTTTGCCCTTGGACTTCACAACAGCACCATTACCCATTGTGATATGAGTAGTGGCGGTCGTATCAAGCTTGCAAAAGATTATTTCATCACCCGTCATGTGGTTACTACACTCGCTATCAACAAACCAAATATTATCATTCTTCTCCACTGCCGCTTGACATGCATAAAAAGTACTTTCATCATTATTCTTTTCACCTTCATTATTCTTTTTTTTTCTTCGGTGTAATTTGCTTGCTCATCATTCTTCATTTTACATAACTTCTCTATATGTCCAAACCTCTTGCAATAATAACATTGAGGCCTCCCTTTTATTTTTACAAAAAATTTCTATGTGACACGACATCTTGCAATAGTGACAAGTTTATTTCACCACTTTAGTTGTTGCCTCCACCATCATGATTGTTGCCTCTACCTCCTCCTCTACCAAAATTATCTCTATATATACCACCACCATGACCACCACGGGATGCACTCCCATTGTTTACACTTTAGTTACCCTACTCCTTAACATTCACCTTTGTTTGGAAGGCACTTTCAAATGATTGTTCACCATTTTTACTCATTCTTTGCTCGTGTATCTCAAGAAAGCCCATCAAGTCATGTACACTTAAAGTGGAGAGGTCTTTGGTTTCTTCAATAATCGCCGCAATGTTATTGTATTTGGGAGAAAGGCTAATGAGAATTTTTTCACACACCGCCTTTTTGCCTAAATTTTCATCCAAACTTTTAATTTGATTCACCAACTCAATCACCTTTGAAAAATATTCTTTCAAGCTCTATTTCTCCTTCATTTGTAAATTCTAAAAATTTCTCTTTAAAGTCAAAAGTTTTATACTTCTAACTTTGTCAGTGCCTTGAAACTCTTGTTGCAAACACTACCATGCTTCCTTCGCACAACTAGCCTCGATTATTCTCGGGAAATTTTTTTCGGAGATGGATTGTTGAATCAAATAGAGAGCATTGGAAAATAATCTTTCTCTTTCCTTCGCACAACTAGCCTCGATTATTCTTTTCTTTTGTCTCATCCGACGTCTCGACTTTTTCTTTTCCCTTCTCGGTATCGGCCTTGACAACGACACCTTCCACTATCTCCCACAAATCTTGTGAGATCAAGAGGGTTTTCATCTTAATACTCCAATAATCGTAACTTTCACCATCGAACACGGGTTGCACACTATGCGCGCCTCCTTGCATAGCCATGATGTTCTCAACTTATTTTTCGAAGAACCTCACTTGAACTCTCACACAACCTTAGCTATGATACCACTTATGTTGGTCTATGATCTTTGTTAAAATATTAGCGGAAGAGAAAGAAAGATGAAGGAACAAATTATTTCTTCTATATCACAACTATATAATACAACTTTGTTTCTTACTTACTTGCTATTACAAAAGACAAACTCTTTATTTATAGACTATAAAGTGCCTCTTAGATATCATATAATTTAAATGACATTAAACATAACACATGTTCCTATGACATTTACTAGAAATATTTATTAATTAACATAAAAAATCACGATTATTTAACATAAAAAACATGTAAATATTAATTTCAACACTAAAAGTGCCCCAAGAGAAGTTGACAACGCTGTTTACTGGAGCAACAAATCAGAGAAAGCACTTTATCCAGAAGCCAGAGCCACGGTAGTGTCGACAAACAATTTTATGACATTCCCATGGAGAGCACTAACTATCGAAGCACATGCAAATACAGATTTGGTGAAGTTTTTAAAGTTTCTTTTCCATTTCATCGCGACATCTTGTGACGCTAACTGGAGCTTCATCTTTCCCACGCCATCTTTTTGGGACATCTCGCATGATATTAAACAGCCCATGGAATCCCGCTTCAATTCAGTGAACATCTCGATCATGCATCTTACATGAAAGTGAGTTTTCTCATGCACTACCGCATAAGACCATATATCATCAGTTGATTATCCACCTTTATGCCCCTTTTACGACACCAGTTACAGTCGTGCATGGTCTTTTTCATAAGCACCATTTCCTCACCTGTTTCACCACATATAATTTGCCTTGGCAGATTTATACAAACTGGATGCAATTTGATCATTCCATCCAGGCTATGGTAGAAGTAACCGTTCACCTCCGATCCACAAGCATTGCAAAAAATATTGGTATGTTCCTTCTTGCTAAATTTACTATTGAAAGTACCAAGCAAACCAGAGAAAGAAAAGGTCGATCTAGGAAAGAATTCATGCATTCTGATTTTACAAGGATACATGCATTCTTTGTGGAGGAGAAAGCAGCATGAAGCATTCTCGCATTTATAGTGCTCACCAAAACCTTCGATTTTGCACCCAGAACAGGTGTAGTAATTGTTCCAGTTATCTTTCTGTTTGAGCTGATGGCCAGGCTTATTTACATGAACCATGAAATTGTTGTCACCTTCTACGGGCTTGTGCGCAGGTCCCATGCCGGACTCAAAAAAGCTGTAAATTTTAAATATGTGACATCAATATGAAACTTATTTCAAATGAACAAACAATCAATTAAAAAAAAATCATATACTAGAGGCTAGGATGGGATTTGATCTGGAAACTTGGTACACACAGAAAATTAATTTGTTTCATATTAATGTTTCAAACTTCCCAATTTCAGTTGCTTTCGAGTATAAACAAGTATTACTTGCTATTTTGTTTTCGTAAGAAAATCAAACCTAGTTATGCTGCTGCCAGAAGACTGGCCGATACTTAATTGGTTTGTGCTGCTGTCAGAATGCTGGGAGATACTTAAATTATCCAGGCTGATGTCAGAAGGCTGAGAGAAACTTAAACTTAATTGGTCTCTGCTTCTGCCAGAAGGATGCTGGAATCTTAATTGATCTGTGCTGCTGCCGGAAAGCTGGAGACCCGATCGATTTCTCATCATAATTCCATCCTGCTCACTCAGACAGTGGCAGCAACTATTTGGAATCTTCTCCGATGAAGGAAGCACAAATTTTTTCTCTCCACTCACGTCAACAATAATCCATGCCTCAACTCCTGCACAAGATGGATGCATCTCTCTCTGGCATTTGCTGCACCAACAGTAGAGATCCTCTCCGGTTGCGTTGCATATGTTGCAGTTGAACTTCGACTCTGGGTGGATCCCAATATGGAGATCTCTCTGCTCGCTGCTCATCCCACTTGATGTAAGCCTGTTGCTAGACATTATTCTGTGTAGTTAAAAATCGTTAGTATTATATAGGTAAGATTAAATCTAGCGTACGCAAATAGTACTGTACATTTTAGTTATATATTATAAACTCAAATAAAAAAAATTAAGTTCTCAATTACATAGATATGACATGCACCGACGCACGTATAAATTTAGTTAATTTAAATTTTGATTGGTCAATCATAAGGTCATAAATTTGACGATGAAAAAAGATTAGCCCGGCTTTTTCGTTTTAAAATTGTGGGCTGTCCAGCCCGGCTCAACCTTGTCATTGCAATAATTATAAAAAAGAAATCGCTGATAATTCTTAAACTTAATTAGACAAAACAATGAAACACGGAAAGTGCAATAAAGAAGTTCCACCTTAAATGAACACATAATTATATATTTATAAATAATGAACATAATATGCATATAAACTTATCTGTATTATATATATATATATATATATATAGATAGGCTAGGGTGCTCCATGGAGCACCAAACCCCTATTGCTCCATATCGTATCTCCGATTTAAAATTTTCAACGACCGATCTGAACCATTGAACATGATCTACATATTTAAATATATTTGGAAATTGAATTTTACATTTTTTTGAAATTTTTTGCTATTTTTTAGAGAGGTAGGAAAATTGCAACTTTTGTTGATCTAGAAACTGTTTGATTAGAAATTTTTCTACCTCTTTAAAAAAAAATAGCAAAAAAAATCAAAAAAATGTAAAATTCAATCTTCAAGTAGATCATCTTCAATTTGAAAATTTCAACAATCGATCCGATCGTTGAACATGATCTACATATATTGAAATCTACTTGGAGATTGAATTTTACATTTTTTTTTGAATTTTTTGCTATTTTTTAAAAAAGTACAAAAGTTGTAGATCAAACGGTTTAAGCAAATTCATGGGCTTAACTATTGGAATTCAAATATACTGACAAGGTTAAATAATGGATCGATACATGCATGCGTACTACATACAAATTGAATAAATTAATGATATTAACCACTAACGAAACAGAAGCTACGTACAATTACAATTATTAGATGAAAGGAAATAAGAACGTGAAGAAGACAGAAGACTTATATACCTTGTCAACTGGGGTTTGCACAGATATAAATTAAGAAAGAGAGATGGGGAACTGAGGTTAAGTTGCACTGCAGATATAAATTAGGAAAGAGAGACTGCTAAGAGCATGTTGATTAGGGATGGAAAGAGTACGTATTTATAGAGTACTTGACTAGGGGTCAACTGTATGAAGCTGACAGATACATGATGAGCTAAGATCGATGAAGCTACTTGGAGGGCTCTAAAACCGTGTGTTTACTGAATCAACTGCTCTTCGAACCTTCCGTGATGACTACTTCGTGTCTTTATATGCTGACTTGTCTACGATAAATAGACATCTTTGTTTTCATTTGCAGCTAGATGTACATAATCCTGAGCCCAAGTTCTATGGATCAAGCCAGATTAATGAATTGGCATGACTCTAAATTAATTAAGCCCAACAAAATTCAATTAATTTTTGGGGCAGAGGGCAGTGGCCCAATAAAATTTAATCAACGCTTTCGATTTAATAATACAAATATTAAGGGTTAGACACTTTGACATTGTGATTTTATCCGACAGTTTCAGATCAAAAGTGGTGCAGACTGCAGAGGATATTCTCCTTCAAACTATATAATGCTTGCTTGTCAGAATGCTAACAGCCGAATGCCTAGTGTTGTTGCTCTGAGAAGCTCTGTGACTCGAGGAGTGCCCATATCACCAACGATGTGGAAGTGTAATTTCAACAGTGTGCAAATTTAGTCTTTAAAGTAAATTTCAACGTGAGACCAAATAAGGCAACATCCTTGTTGATCACAATTCACAAACAACAAGCATTTCTTGGGTCGTAATCCAAGAGCTGTCTACTAAGCTACCGATTTTATTCGTTCGGTGTGGAGATTGAGGGTCACCCCTTCATCGATCTAGTCCGATCGAGGAAGGCTGTGGATGCAATTAGATCATTCCTCCCTCTCCCCATTCCCTGCACGCCATGAGCGATTCGGATCTAGGTTTGCTGATCCATGTTTGGTTGAGAAGGGTGATGATCTGACTGATTAATTGCAGCTGTTGAGGAATCACTTGTCAAAAAAGAAAGCTGGTTAGTGACATCCTTTATTGAAGACTGAGCGAGTGATCTAATGGTCATAACCCAATTTATTCTCATCTTCTTGTTGCCTTTGGTTGGAAGGTCTGAGAACTTCTAGTTTTCTTACAGTTTTATGTTCGATCTGAGTGAGAAGGAATCTTAATAAATTAAATTTCTTGCAGTTAATAACAAATTAAATTAAAATTATTTTATGTGAAAAAAGTTACAAATGACAGCATTCGGTCTGGATATCACTTCAAATAATCAAAAGAAGAATACTTAACAACACAATATTAGAAAAACCAATAAAATTACAGAGAAAAAGCAAGTTCGTTATCAATATATTACAAAACAGACAAGTATTTTCTTTTTTAGATAAAATAAAGGCCAAGCAAAACAGGCAATCATATTTTTACAAATATTTAGAACATCCGAGAAAGATGTAAGCACCCAAACAAAAAAGAATATTAAAAAAACATCCGGAGCACAGAGCCCCTTATTTGGAACTGGAACGAAGAGCAATGGCAGTGTTAACAAACAAGCTTGTTGCATCACCTAGAAGAGCTGCAATTATTGCACCAAATACAATCCTTGCATATTTGGGAATGATTTTCAACTTATTTTTGCACGCTAGTGCACCATTGTGCCATGCAATTTGCAGATCCATTTTCCCCTTACCACCTTTGGAGGTCATGTTGCATGATATTAGACTACCCATAGATGGATTAGAGAACTCTTTTATCATGCATCCTATATGCAGGCAATAATTCTCACTCTTTGCGACATAAGACCATATTTTGTCGGTTGAATGTTTACCCACCTTAACACTCCTCTTGCCGCAAGAGCCACATTCGAACGTGGTTTCTTGTTGAAGCACCATTTCCGCGACGCTTTCACCACATGTGGTTTCCATTGGAAGGTTAATGCAACAAGGATGAAGATTGTTCATTCCATCCAGGCTGTGATAGTAGTATCCGTTCACCTCCAACCCGCACGCATTGCAAAAAATATTTGTATGCTTCTTGTTAGTATTGTGCACAGCTGAGAAAGCAAAGGTTAATCCCGGAAAGAATCGATTCCTTGTGGTTTTTCGAGGACACATGCATTCTTCATGGAGCTTAAACTTAAAGGTGCAAGAAGCATTCTTGCAAGCATTGTGCAGCCCAAAAATTTGCATTTTGCACCCGGTGCAAGTGTTCATAGTCCCCACATTCTTTCGCTCAAGTTCATGACCAGGCTTATTTATGTGAATCATGCGGTCTTCTTTACCTTCCAAAATCTTGTGTGGTTTTTGTGTTGCTTCATTGTACCTGCAAAGATTAAAACCTATGAATTAATGTTTGTTATTAAAACAATTCGCAAACATATTAAACATTCATGAACACAATTACACAACACCTGCACCTACAGAGACAAACATATATACAAATAGAAAGAGGTAAACAAAATCAAACCCGCTGATTATGCTGCTAAATGACGATTCTGCAGAACCTCCATCAATGCCATATTCAACCTCGCGATTCGACAATTGTACTATGAATATGTTGTTATACGGTTTAGATGACATTGATCTGTGCAGCAAAAATAGTTAATAAGCATAATATGTAATACTGACACAGAACATGAGCATGATTTCAAAGACGAGGAGAATATTTGTGTCAGAGGGAAAAATAGAAGAAAATGCAGTGCAGCGCAAAAAGCAAAAAAATAAATAAAGGAAATTAAAGAAGGCATCAAAAGTTCAGAACCTATATATTTTTGTGCCACCTTCCTAGATAGGATATACAAGAAAACTTATTAATCAGAACTTGCAAGATTGCTAATGGTGGCTCGATTATTCCTCTTTGGAAGTGTCAATATTTAAACTCAAATATATTGGAACATGGATATGGATTAAGCTCAGAACTTGCAAGATTACTTCTTCAATGAATTTTTTTTTCCCAAAGAGACGTGCAAGCAACATTTTAATTAATGAAATACAGCTATATATAATATTCGATCTGTACAGTTTAATATATAGGTCCTATAATACATTCATGCATTCATATATTGAGACTGTTTCCTTCTCCCTTGAATAAATATAAAAAAACATAAAACGACGTCCCATTTGTACATTTTGTATTCTATAGCATTCTTTTTTTTGAAGGTATTCTATAGCATTCTTAATTAGACTGGAAATGCATTAGCAATTATGAGCTTTTTTCTTGGATAAATCTAGGAAATTTTACAATTTTCCTCGGTGCCTATGGAACAAACTCCATTTTATTTTATGAAAAAAATATACTAAATTCTATTAGTCCTTATGCGCACAATTGCGACCCGTTTTTTGGGTAAAATTTGCAACGGCAGAGAGTGTCATCTGCGGCCCTCTCTGCTACCGGAAATGACTCATCTGTGACCGTCGATTCGGTCGCAGATGCCCTTTTTTGTTGTAGTGTCTATAGTTAATTATAGTTGGCTATAATAGTTGAGAGAGATGATAACTGCATCACAATCTCATTTGTTTTGTCAAATTTGCAACTGCAGCTTCCACCATAAATTGTTTGCTCCTGACAGAATACACCTTGTATAAATCAGCAATATTTCTTCGTCGTCTAAGCACCTATATGAATAACTAACAATAATAATAATAGAAGTAACGTTCAATAGTTATAAACTGAAGTCTTAATTAAGAAATTCATAAACATAAAGCTGACAACATACAAATCTTAGTATACTATATATATCTCCCAAGTACTGACTTTTTTAGTCTGAATTTTAGCTTCGATCTATTTTAATTCATTGAATAAGATTGTGACATACGTCACCTTTATTTTGTTATTTGATTATTACTATTATTATTATCAAGAAATAATATGTCAAACAAAAAAAATTCAAATTTGTTAATTTATTCCTATATTTATTTATTCATTTTATCTTGATAGAAAATCATGTAATAAAAAGAATAACTAGTAGGATGATTCAATTTTATAAAGATAAATATTGAAGAAAGAATAACTTAATATGCACTAATTATGTAATCGGGTTAAAAAAAATAAAAAAATTATAAATTAATATGGATGACATTCCAAATAATGGTGGGTAAAAGGTCAATGGAACAAGTCCACATAGTCAAAAGAGAAAATGCATTTAACACATATTAATGAGTTAATAAAACAAGAATATCATGATGTAAATTATTTGTTTAAATTCATAACATACTTGCTTGCCAAGTTTACATCATTGAAGTATTAATGGGGTAGAATTCTAGGAAATGATTAATGAATTGTATGTTTCGAAATTACAGTTGTATTTTTCATGAAGTATTATGGTACAATTTGCTTTAAATTAATGAATTATTAATGGGGTAGATCTCAAAATGCCACTCAAAATTAAATTAAAAAATATGTTTTTTTTTCCTATAAATAAATGGGTAGGGGTCATTTCTCCCTACAGAAACAAAAAAAACATGCATCTAGAACCAAAAAAAAATTAATGAAGAAATAGCTAAAAGAACAAAATGATCAGTTGTTGTAAGAACTTTGGTGCAAGTCATTGATAAGGTGTGTTGACTTCATCCCTTTAATTGCATTTTCCTGAATCATTTGATCTCTTACCATTAAATAATTTTTTTTGTGATCTGATTGTTGATGCGCATGTTTTCTAATGCACAAGATTCGTTATATTTGCCATGAAACTGAATATATATATATACAAAAAAAAAGTCGTATAGGATTAAATAAAATAAATTAGAAATTCATGAGATATCATTTAGTAGAATTGGATATATATGATATTTGTTTTCATGAGATTCAAATCTGTTTTGTTTGTTTCGCTTAGCGATCTTTGTTTTGGAAGTACGTTTCTCCGAAGGGTTCTATAAGGTACATATGACATACTCCCTTATCGGACACTGGGACGTCAGGCAAGAGATTTGATTTGATGTGTTGGAGGTCATGCTAGTATATCATAAACCTTCGCTCTTATTGTGCTCGGGATGCTGGATAAGGAATTAATTGTGAATTGTGAATTTGCTAATGCGTGACAGAGCGTTTGCTGGAAAAAAAAGTTCAAGTCAACCAGTCTATAGGAAATTTTAAAAATAAGATCAAATAAACAAACTCAATAGGAAATTGTTATAAGCCAAATAACTAGACTTAAAGGTGACTATTCATTGCATTTTGATTTTGCCCTTTGTTTTATATTTTCTAAAAGAATATATATTCTCGTTGCACTGAGAAACATTCGGTTTCTTATTCCCATTATATATTTTTTTTGTTTGAACAAGTGTGGAACAAATGAAAAATGCTGATTAGCCGCTATTAAAAAAATAATTATGTATTTTTTTATTTAAATTTATGTAATTGTTAAATAATTTTGTGATGTAAATGAACTTTGAATCGTGTCTATTAAGAAATAATTATGATGTTTTATGATAAATTATTGTGGTTTGGAATTGAGATCGTTGACTTGCATTATTATACGTGGCGGACAGTCCAATTCGAAATTTGGGCTGTTACAAAGATGTTCAATTACAATGTGTATGAAAACTAAGAGTACATCCATCATGTGTAATATTCTATTGCTGAAATATTCTATTGTTCTCTCCACATCACACAAAACAAGCAACAGCTATAGTCTCCTTAACAGAAGTGGTCCGCGTAGAACGAAACCATATCTAATGTGGACCGCCCGATCGCCTCGAGATGTTTGTCGCACAATCAAAAATCCTCATGAATGTCATCTCAGCGGTTCATCAGTGTGCATGCGCTATGCCGTGCGGTAGATCGAGGAATTGCTTCCACGTAGGACTAACAATAAATTGTTGAACCTCTTCATGTGGTGAAAGAAAGGAAAGGACTGCATTATTCTGCATAGGTATTTAAAGATCTCAGAACAAGTTTTTGGAAAAAAAACTTGATGCTAATGGACTCATTAAACATATGATAAACTATTTCTTCTCCCTCTTTGTAGAGAATACAAATTTCAGCCAGATTTCATCCTTCTTTTTGGCATAACTTGTCGTCTGTATTGTGTCTTGCAACATGAGTCAATTTTTTTAAAAATATATTATTGTTTATAACTTATTTGTATAAAACATGCACACAAAATCGATTAATTTGAAGTAATTGAAAATTGGTGCACTTCAAACCAAGGTACAAAGGGTCCAAATTAAATATTTTTTTAATCTGAAACTTCGATTTTACTTACTAAAAATTCTCCATGTTAAAATCTTGTAGGAAATCAGTTTGTGGTTTTAGATTTTATAGCTATCTTTTAAATATTAAAAAAAAATTATTCCTCACACTACGGGAAAACTGATCTTATGCAACCCTCCAGGTATGTCGGTTATATTAAAATCAAGTGTAGAAGCGTCAGTTCCACCCTCTGAATTAATTATTCGCCGACTTTTTTAATAACTGATATTTAAAGCAAGACATATACACTCTTATTTAGTAAATGCGGTGTAGAAAATAACGATGCAAAACACTTGACTTCTACAACCTTTATTTAACACTACTATAGAAATGACTTTTAATACCTTCTTTAACAGTTGCTATGCTTTACAGCTGCTATTAAAAGGCCCAAGTGGCAATTTCAAAATTAAGTTGACAACCCCTGCTATAATAGGTGCCTACGAAGAAGGAAAAAAGAGACTTGAACTTTTCATAGTGGACCTACAGTAAGACCTGCTATAAAAGAGTATATATAATATCGGATGTTAAACTGCATCCGGTTTTAAAGAGAATTTAACATCGGACCTTGTATATAATCCAATTTTAAAAGGTCTTTAATACCAGACACTGTATATAATCTGGTATAATAAGCAAAACCTAAAAAATTCCCCAACCTCAGCATGCCGCCTATCCTTCTTCTTCTGTCGATATAAACCATCATTCTCTTCTTCCCCAATAAAAAAAAAGAGTGAGAGATCAGCTCCAAATAGAAAAAAAAAACATCACCAGTCATATATTTTTGTTTGATAAATCAATTCCAAAACTCAATTTTTAGTGATTTGCTGTCGGATTAAATCTCAGTTCAACATTGAATCTCCAATATTCCTCCTCCATTTTTATTGAGGTTAAAATGATTAATTATTTTCTTATTTTATAATTAGTTAATAAGTGTGCTTATGAAATTTATCAATGAAGTAGGCTTATGAAATTTAATTATATAATGTGTCTTTTATTTTTAGATATAATATGATTCTTGCTAATTAATTACTTAATTTTTCTCTAAATAGCACTACCACCAGGAGGGAGAGTGAGATGGGAGCACTGTAGCACAATTCGTTGAAGTTTTCTTCAAATTTGTTGAGGTTAATTTCAATATATATCTATTTCAATATTTAATTTTCATATGCATTGCACGCATTGCATAAATTTATGTCGGTATTGTCATATAGGACCAAAATATCGAAACATAAATTGATTTAGGTCGGTACGCGTTCAGGATTAATCCAGTAGGGATTAATCTCAAATAGTCCTCGTTTGGGACTGTTCTTTGAACACTTTTCTCATTTAGGATTAGTGGAAATACGATAGTTGCAATCTCGTGTTTGCGGAGAATTCGGTTCGGTATTTCCCCAATTGTTCTCACGAATACGTGCGTATATGCAAATGTGCATCGGTGTATTCAGAAAGCTGAGGGGAAATGATGCCGAATATTTCGCAAATACAAGATTACAACTATCGTATGTATGTTGGGTCATGATGGTTCAAACTCGTTGATTAGCTTAAGCTGCGGAAAGACCGTTAAACAAAAATTTTACTTCTAACTTAAGTCAAGAATTAAACGAAGTATGTCAGATAAACAACCGAGGGTGTCCACCTATAGTTTATCTTTGGCATCAAAACCCGATTTAATCCTTTTATAGATCTACTCCCTAATTGATTTCTAAAACTTTAATATACTTACAAATTAAATAGATCAATATAACATATTTATACCTCGATCTAAATTCCAATTGGTTTGCAGCAGACCGAGAAGATCGAATTTGAGAAACGTCTCGCTTCGGAGTATCAGACGTCTGATACCTCTATTGGTTATCCACCAAGACTGACCAGAGAGCAGTTTATTTGTTTTGTCAGAAATATCGGAAATAGCAGAATTCTGCAAGAACACTATTCATCAAAAAAGGACAAAATAAATATATTTACAACTCGTTGTTATTCAAATAGAAATACCACACCTTTTGCAAATATATATTTTTCGAATCCCGTAAACAACCATAACTGAGATAGAGAGAAAAATATTTATCGATTCGATCCTGACTGATCAGATACGACTCGAATGAATTTTTGTTTTTCTCTTTAAATTGCTCTCCCTCACTTCTCCTCGACGCTTGTGCTTGTGCTTGTGCTCGACCACTGCTCTCCCTCACTTCTCTTCGGCCCCTGCGTCTGTGCTCTGTCACTGCTCTCTCATTATTTTCTTACCGATAATTGTTGCCTTACCCACACCTAAAGCAACTGTTAATAGTAAATAACTGTTGCCTTTGTCGAATATTAAATTCTTATTTTCTCTGTGGCAAAACAGTTTTTCCAACGGTTCTTCACACGATTCAGCAACTTCTTAGATAGCAACGATTGTATTATCGTTGTCAAAGGTGTTTTTTCGTTAGAATATCCATTTTTTGTTGTAGTGAAAGGAGCTAAGATATCATTTTTAAACTACTACTACTTGATCTAGAACTTGAGAAGGTCTTATTATGTGTGTGATTGTGTATGTTTGAGTTTCTTGTGCATGAATTGCTATGATAATTATTTTTTAAATTAACTTGACCTTCTTGATTACAAGTAGTAAGTTACTTCAAGAACAACTATTTTTAACTTATTACACCTTTAATTCTATAGTTACGAATAATAGGAGCAATTATCACATATTGATAAGAACTCGAGGAGGGACGTGGCTTTGCCACGCTGGAAAAAAAAATTAAAAAAAAGAGAGAAAACACTATAGTTGTTTACAGTGAGAACACTGCTTTTTTTTAAAAAAAAATCAAAAAACAGTGAAAAATATTGTAGCGGTGTATAATTTTTTTACTGTTTCATAGCACTATAGAACCCACAGTAACGAAATGTTAGATAATGAGATATTTAGATGTCCGTCTCAACTTAAAATATAATATGTTATGAGAAGAATTATGTGGATCCATTATTCGTAATATATTGGTGTTGAAAGTTGCAAAATCCAATTTCAAATACCAGCGACAACGATCACGTATGGACGTGAAGGACAAGAAAAAGAGTTAACTATATTATGTTGAATTCAACGTATCTATTGAAAAAAATTCGACCTATGTATTCAATTTTTAAGTTTAAAATTTACATTTCTATATGCGCTTCAAGTTTTATGTAATTAATTGTTCAAAATTCATTAATTGAGCTTAAGTGTGAAAATAACGTAAAACGAAAAAAAAATTATTTATAACTTAAACCGATAGTTAAAAGGGAAATGTCGGAAGAAAAAAAAAATTCTTCTCAAGCATTTCATTGCAATGATCATTTTAATTTTTTACATATCAACGTCTTAATTGATCTCTAAGTTTTAATCTACTTACAAATTAAATAGATTAATATAACATATTTATAATTTATTTTAAAAGTCTGATTAGAATGTAACCGAGCGCAGAGGTGGCAAGTCGGGTCGGTCGGGCAAGTTCGGGTCGAGTCCGGTTAGTTTGACTGTCTACAATAGTTGGGTTGGGGTCGGGTCGAGTGAGATCAGGTTGGGTTTCGGGTCGTCATGTGTCGACAACTTTCGGGTCATGAGTCGGGTCGGGCGAGGTCAGGTCGGGTTTCGAGTCGCGTCGCGTCGCGTTGGTCTTTTTCGGGTGACGGGTCGGGTCGGGTGAGACCGGGTCGTGTTTCAGGTTAGGTCGCATCGACAATTCCCGGGTCGGATTGCACCGACAACTTTCAAGTATTATTTTGAGTTTTAAGTTCAATCGAACAAGATCGGATCGCATTATTGAATTGTGTTAGTAGATCTTCACTTTTTCTGATGTTAATTTGTTAGTAAAATTAGATTATGATATGGGCAAGATATAATTAGATCAATTTATTGGTTGTATCAGGTCAAGTCGGGTTCGGATCCTCATGTGTCGCTCCATCTCGGGTTACGGGTCATCTCAGGTCGGGTCGGGTTCGGGTCCTCATGTGTGGCTCCATCTTGGGTTACAGGTTGTCTCGGGTCGGGTTCATGTCGCTCATGTGTCGCTTAGATGTCTCGGGTTACAAATCATCTCGGGTCGGGTCGGGTTCGAGTAGTTTGTTTTTTTTTACTTTATCAAAATATCGAGTCGGGTCGGGTTCAGGTCGGGTCAGGTTCTGCCACCTCTAGCCGAGCGTGTAGAGCGACTATCAAGAATGATTCGTCTCGGAGTATCAAACGTCTGATGTCACTATCGATTATCCACCATGACTAATCAGAGAGCGATTTATTTCTTTTGCCAGAAATACCATAAATTATGGTATTTGCAAAAACAAACTATTCACCGAGAAAAAAACAAAATACTCAGATTATCGCGATTCAAAAAAATTACTATTTA
The DNA here is from genome assembly GCA_964058865.1 of Eleocharis quinqueflora. Classification (NCBI taxonomy): domain Eukaryota; kingdom Viridiplantae; phylum Streptophyta; class Magnoliopsida; order Poales; family Cyperaceae; genus Eleocharis; species Eleocharis quinqueflora. The sequence goes on along the minus strand of CAXKVX010000033.1, from coordinate 258,610 downwards.
CGAAAAAATCATTATTCACAAGAAATTGTAAATCACTATTCACGAGAAATCATAAATGACTTTTCACGAAAAATCGTACAACACTATTCATGAGAAAAGACAAAAACACCAATATCGCGATCCGCAATGTTAAAATGATAAATCAGATTACTATGATCTTCGTAAAATCACTATTCACGAGAAAAGACAAAAATACAAATCTCACGGTCCGTAGTGTAAAATGATAAATCAGGTTATCGTGATCTTCGTAAAATCACTACTCATGAATAATCACTATTCACGAGAAATGACGAAAATACTAATCTCACGGTTTGCAGTGTAAAATGATAAATCAGATTATCATGATCTTCGTAAAATCACTTTTCACGAATAACCATAAACCGAGAAGTAGAGAAAATATCGAATCATTCAAACTGATCGAATAGACACAATTAGTAATTTTTTTCATTCATCCTACCCAATTATTTGTTGGAAAATGAGGAGGTCTGCCGATTACCGAAATACCCCTTAAGTAATGGGTTATTTACAAGAAATGTCGTTCTATGAAGGTTTAAGTCAAATGAAAAAATCAAATTGATTTTTGCTATATAAATATTCTAAACAAGTATATCTCTTATAGTTCGGTTTTGATACAATTTAAACAATGTGTTGAACATGTTTATAAATTAACTTTTGTTTGTTCTTATCATATGGTATGACATTTATAATTTAATTATATCACGTATAATTAATTATAATCATCTTATATTAATTATAATCAATTTATAATTACTCAATAAGATTCTCTGATTAGCTCATATATATTGTGACCCGACATGATATGTGTTACATTAGTAAATATAATTTTAAATTATTTAAACTTCTATAATCATGAGAGGCATCCGACGGAACGCATCATGACCATCCAATTACACAAATGATGATGTAATGTACAATATCACGATCCAATAAACTATTTTACTCGTGTCAATACTTGTGACACCCCGAAAATTTGATCCAGCGAGGATGCTCCAATCCATAGTATCTTCACAGCACATGTCCAAACTTGTCAGCTATAAAGCTCAGTAATCGGTTATTCTACAACGCGCTTCTCCTTAACAGGTTTTACCAATAAATCAATGCAATGTTTCAAAATCACATGCAAATAATATCATAAACAAACGAATATCAAACAACAGATAGTAGAAATGAATGTAATATGTCTCGACTTTATATGGTATCGACCGGTACTATCAAATCAAAGTGTACTAGTTTTGGTCTGATATTTCAGTTCAGATTCATATCACATAGCAATTCACATAATTTCGAGATATTTTATATTCCAAACAAACACATGTCACACCGTTGACCTAGCGACATGACTAGGCCCGAAGAAGTAATATAATCTCCAATCCAAACCGGGACTAGGCACAATATGGGACAGTTTCTATATGCGCATAGAGAACCTATTTTGCGAAGTCAGGTCGTGATCCTTGGCCTTCGTAATGTTGTACATATCACTCTCTGATTGAAGAGCCCGATGTATGACAAAGACCAGCAAGTTTGGTCGTGTTCTCAAGGTTACATCTTTGTTTGGTAGTCTATATGCGGAACCCTTCTTAACTGGTGGACAAGGAGGAAAACAAAAGAAGAAAGCAGAGAACTTCTAGAAAGGATTTAGTTTTCCTAATGGCATTAAAGCCAATGTCCAATTAATAAATCGGGTGAACTTTTCAAACAAAGTTGTCTGCTTTAGAACCTCATAGTTTTATCTACAAATGCGATGATATTGTAGTGAAAGCACTTCATATGAATAATTTCGTAGTTAGTGGATTTGTTGTTGAGAATGTAAGTAAATTTTTGTTTCAATATATTTTCTACAAATTTATATATGAAATTGTTGTACTAATTAAGTTTTATGTCAGGTTTTGCATGCTATCATGAGTATATTGGAGCGTGAAATTGTTCCTAAGGTCAAATCTGTTATTGTTGTTCCTCAAGTTCTGGTAATATTATTTTACTAATTCAATTGATTTATGGAATTTGTTACAATCAGTATTGATGTTACTTACACTCAATGTCAAGTGTGTATACTCATTAGGAGCACTGTTTTAGTTATTATGCATGTTACGTATGTTATCATGCATATAAACAAATAGTAAATTCCTATTTGAAGTATTTCAATATTAACCTATTAGTTAAAGGCAATGTTTTAGTTATTATGCATGTTATATGAGTTACAATACATTTAAGCATATTATATATTATTATTGTTATTTGCATTTACTGTCAATATTACACTTTTCATTAAAGACACTATTTTAGTTAGGGAAAATTTTCAAAATGACACTACAAAACACTGCATTTGTCAAAATGCCACTACAAAATTCATATTTGTCAAAATGCCATTAAAATTCATCATGTATTTTAATTATGTCATTATCACTATTTTATTTCAATTAAATAATTCTAAACTTTCTAAATGACAAAATTGCCCTTCATTCTCCTTCCTCTTCTTCTCCGATCAAACAACACCATGGTTGCTATCAAATTCATGGTTTCATTTTATTAAAGAACCCCTATAATTTTTGTTGTCAGCTACCAGTAGAAGAGGAATTTGGTAGTGTGAAAAGAGATTTGGTTGCCTTCATGGTTGGAAAGCATTGATAACAGTAGGGGTTTGAGCTTTGATAACACCATGGCTCCACCGAATTTTACGGTCAGATTAGGCGAAATCTCTGTTCTGTTGTCAGTTACTAGTAGAAGATGAATTTTTGTTGTCAGCTACCAGGGAAATTCTGGGGGTATCTGTGCAAGAACACAAGAAAACAGGGGAAGTGAAATCGTGAATTTGATCGGGCTGGAACCCAGTATTCCATTTTCTTAGATACATCAAACAATGAAAGGAAAAGAAAAAAAACAAAACTCATCTCCACCATCGATATTTTGGACGATTGTTTCATGCCACAAAAGAGAAATATTTATTTCTGGTTTTTTTGCATTGCTTAAGGTTCTCACTCTGTCTGCAGGTCCCATGAAACTAAATGCATTTTAAGGTGTTATTGGAGCAAGAGGCATTTAATATGAAGGTTATGTATTAGCTGTGGGCTTGTTCTTTGCTAAATGCACAGAGTCCCTTTCACAAAGGCAATGATACTTTAGGACGAGAAGATTAGGTCTACAAGTTAGGCCATTACTATCTGCTGCGGTATATAAAAAGCAACAGAGGTTGTCAAATTTAGCCAACTGATCCATTCTTCAGGTGAAATTATGAATTATGTGGCAAGGTAAGGAGTCAGGGTAATTTTGTCATTTCGAAAATTTAAAATTGTTTAATTGAAGTAAAATAGTGATAATGGCATAATTAAAATACATCATAGATTTTAATGGCATTTTGACAAATATGAGTTTTGTAGTGGCATTTTGACAAATGCAATGTTTTGGAGTGGCATTTTGAAAATTTTCTCTTTTAGTTATTATGCATGTTATCTTATCTTTCAAATATAATGTATGAAAGCCATTTAAGATTTAATTCTTTATTGCAGCATTTGCTTTGTCAGGGTGACCTAATTGGTTGCTATAAAAAATGCATCTCCATGTTCAATGAAGATATTGAAGACGCAAAATATCTCCTCTGTGTCGCACAAATTACGCGCAACTGGATTCTAACATGTGTGGATTGTGGTGAAGCATTGATTAAAATTTATTCTTCTAAACACAGTAAGTGTGGTTTATCTGATGAGATAAACAATCAAATTGCATGGATAAAGAATTTTCTCAGGTAGAGAACATCCATCAAGTCCATTCTAAAATTTGAGATAATTTGGGTTGAAGATGTACCAAAAGAGCAAAAGCAAGAAGATAGTAGTATTTTTCTTATTAGGTCAATTGTCAATTTAATGCTTGTTTAGCCTACAAATATTTTGTTGGTAAGTTTTTTCTTTCTTTCATATTTAAATTTTAGTGTACACAAATATATCTCAAATTTTATAAATATTATATTTTTTTTTCATTTTTCATTGCTAGAAGATACATGCTAAGAGGGACTTTGTTGACCTTCAACCTCCTTATTGACAAGATCAAAATTGAGAAAATATCTGTTTGAAGCTCATGTAAGATTGTTGTTCTTTCTATGATTTATTATGTACTTTATTTGTTGTTATTATGCATGTTAGTAAGGTTATCGTGCAAGTTAGTACGATTATCATGCAAGTTTGCATGTTAATCTTTTTTGTTGTTACCATGCATTCTAAACCGATTATAATGCAAGTTTAATGCACTTTATTTGTTATGAAAATCTTGAACTTTCTGCTATGGCACCCATGATTTTTTTTATGATTCTTCTTTTTTGCAGGATTTTGGTCGTATAAAACTTGAAAATTTATGAAACTTGAAGATTTATGTCATTGTGTAGTGTTTTGTGAAATTCAAACTTCAAATTTTATGATTTTATGTACAATCTTGCGACATTTGAATGTTGGATTATTTGCTGTATTTTGCAAATTGATTGAGAAATTTGTTAGATTTGTGAACTGTGAAATTTGAGAAATTGGTTGAAAATGGAGAGCTTCATTTGGTATCAATAGTTGATATCAAATATGATATCTATATATCAAGGTTAATTTTTCTATTAACGGGCCTAGGTTAAATTAGTATCACTATCAATTGCAAAGATCAATCTTTCCTCTGAGCGTTCTATCTTCGATCCAGCCCAAAATGTTAGATCCCTCTATATGACTTGGGCTTGAAACTGAAAAAAGAAATAAGAGACTAAAACAAAGAGACCCGGGTAAGTCTCCTTTAAAACAAGATCCGACCCGACATATTTGTGAAACATGAAAACGGCTTAGGCGCGTAGTGGCGGTAGTGCTGTGTTTCTAAAATTTCGGAATTCCATTGAATTGTTCCCGCGCGAGATTTTCACGAAAGTTGCAAATATTGTCGCCCCGCCATCCCAAAGTTCTTCCCAATTCAGAAATTTAAACAACAACTTCGAGAGCGAAACGAAAATTCGTCTTTCCACAACGAAAATTGGCAAAGCTAGATAGATAGATTTCAAAATTCCCTCCTTCCTCTATTTTTGCCTCCTTTTTCTTCCAAATTCAGTCTACATTTCTACAGCCGCATCATCTCTCTCTCTCTCTCTCTCTCTCTCTCACACACACACAAACCCACACGCGTGCAACACTCAGAAACCTCCCTTCTCCAATGGCGCAAAACCATCAACAATTACCACCATCAAAGAGATTCAAGATTCTCAATTCAGAAGAGATGTCTCAGCCGCTGAGAGAAACTGACAAACACAATCGGAACTCTCTCCCGACCAAGAAACGTACCGAGGTTCTTGCCAGCGCTTCTATGTCTTCTTTCCTCCCAGCCAAGAAGCAAGCTGAGGTCATGAACTCTTCTTCTACCTCTTCTTCCCTCCCGGCCAAGAAGCGTCTTGAGATTGATCTCAACACGGCCCCTTCAACCTTTGTGTGTATCCCTGCCAAAAAACGAACTGAGACACTCAACTGTTTGTCTACCTCTGCTTGCCTTCCGGCCAAGAAGCGTGCTGAGATTCTCAACAGTTCTTCTACCTCTTCCAAGAAATGCGCTGAGATCCTCAACTGTTCCTCTATCTCTTCTTGTCTCCCAGCCAAGAAACGGATCTGGGCGTCGCACCAGTTATCTTCAGCCAAATCCGATACCCAAGCACAAGGTGCTGATTCTCTTGTTGAGGAGAAAGGGAGAGTCAAAGATGGAGATGCTAGCAATGGAGTTCCAGTGAAGAAGAGGAGATGGGCTCGGATCTTGGTATCTCCATCCGAACCCAAAGCCCAAGCCCCAGTTGCAGATCAGATTTGCGCTGATGCGGAAAGCCAATCCAAAGGCGGTGAAGATAAAAATCGGCTTCCAGCAAAGAAACGGGTATGGATTTTGAACCCGTTAACTCAACCTTCCCTTCAAGCAAAAGTGGAAGTTCCAGATCTGAATTCTGTGCCGGAAAACGATCAAATCAATGATGCGAAAGAATTGAATGAAATTCATCATGTATCGGATCTAAGCCCATTATCTGCAATCCTAGAAGACACAACAGAGAAGTTGATATCGGCTCCAAACCCATTATCAGCATCCCAAGTAGACACAACTAAGAAGCCGGTATCAGCTCCAAACCCGCTATCAGCAGTACAAGAAGACACACCTGAGAAGCCGGTATCAGCTCCAAACCTGCTATCAGCAGTGCGAGAGGACAGAACTATGAAGCTGGTATCGGCTCCAAACCTGCTATCAGCAGTCCAAGAGGACAAAAAGATGAAGCCGGTATCAGCTCCAAACCTGCTATCTGCAATCCAGGAAGACCCAATGAAGAAGCGGGCATTGTCTGCAAACCTGTCATCAGCACTCGAAAAAGACACAACAAAGAAGCGAGTGTCCTCTCCAAACCTGTTATCAGCAATCCATGAAGACACAACAAAGAAGCGGGTCTCAGCTCCGAACCCATCGATTCCATCCTTACTCGGATTTCAGAAGAAAGATCAAACCAAAGGGAAAGGAGCGAAAGAAACTCATGGAGTCCCAGCCAAGAAGCGGGTCTCGACTCCAAACCCGTCATCAGCAACCCAAGATGTCACTGCAATGAAGCGGGTTAAAGAGAACCTGGTAACCTCTGCCGTACTAGGAATCGAAAAGGAGGTTACAAATCTGAAGTCAGTTCAAGAGCAACATTCAATCAAAAATCTGAAGGAAGCTAAAGATATTCAAGTAATCATGCCAAAGAAACGGGTCTGGGCTCTGAACCTGTTATCTCTGATCGCAACAGAAACCCAAGTTCATGTTAACAATGGAGAAGCAATCAATGAAGTCCCATCAAAGAAAAAGGTACGTTATGTGCATCCATTATCTCCAATTGCAGAAGATAAAGATCAAACTCAATACAAAACCAAAATAGCAAATGAAATTACTACAGTACTGGTAAAGAAGCGGATCAGGGCTCCAGAACCGTTGGCTACTGGCAAAACGCAAATTGAACAACACATTGATCCGAAACCTGTGGAGTTAGGAGCTGAAAACGAATTCCAAATGGATGGTGGAGATGAAATCTATGGAGACCCATTGATGCAGGTATGTGCAAAGCACCCATTATCTCCTGCTAAAACTGAAACTCAAAATGAAGAGAAAGGTCCAGAATATGTTGAAGAAGAGGTTGATGATGGGGTAATTTGTGCGGTCTGTCAGAGCACCGATGGTGACCCTTCTGACCCGATTGTATTCTGTGATGGTTGTAATTTGATGGTACATGCATCATGCTATGGCAACCCTCTGATCAAATCGATACCAGATGGAGATTGGTTCTGTTCATCTTGTTCCTCAAAAACCTCCAAAAAAGAAAAGAAGTGCTGTCTTTGCCCTGTCAAAGGAGGTGCCTTGAAGCCAACAGTTGATGGCAAGTGGGCCCATGTCATGTGTGCATTGCTTGTACCAGAGGTGTTCTTTCAGGACCCAGAGGGAAGAGACGGGATTGACTGCTCGAGGGTCCCACATAAAAGATGGCAGAAGGACTGCTTTATTTGTGGGAGAAATTATGGTTGTGCCATCGATTGTGCTGAGAGTAAATGCAAATTAGGGTTTCATGTCTCCTGTGGGCTTGAAGAGGGGTTGAGCATTGAATATAAAGAAGAAAAAGGAGGAGATATTGTGGCTGGATTTTGTACTGAGCACACAAAGCTTTGGAAGAAGGTAACTTCTGAAAATTTGGTTGTGTTTTGAAATTATTTTCGTTCAGTTTGATTTATTTTTTTCTAAACTTGTTTTGTTGTGTTGTGTTCATTGCAGCAACAATTGACAGGGAAATTCAAGATTGTTTCAAAAGATTAGAAGGTAACTTCTGAAAATTTGGTCGTGTTTTGAAATTATTTTTGCTCAGTTACTTTGATTTATTTTTTCTAAAACTTGTTTCTTTGTGTTGTGTTCATCGCAGCAATAATCTACAGGGAATCAGTTCTGTTTGGTTCTGGCTGGGGATGTTGTATGGTGTTCCTTTTTGTAGGTTGGGATTTTGGTATAATTATTTAGGGGTGATATTTTCTTTCTTTTTTAGAAAAATAGCCATGTTATTTATTAGGATTGTATGGACCTAGCAACATTTATTGGACTTCTGTTATTGATCAGTTCAAAGAGTTCTGGCTTTGTTTGTCATTGTTGTTATCGTGTATATCTGTTGCTAGTTCTTTCTTATTGTACGTTTGATTTTGATGTTGCTTGTTTTATGAGCCATTGAATTGCATGCTCATTTTATATCTCTGGTTATTTTCTTTCTTTTTTATGATGAATATTACCACCAATTTGAAAGAAATTCTGTTATTATGGCATGCACTGCTCCAAACCTAGTTCAAGTTCACTTTTCACTAAACTGTGAGCAGGGTCTAATCTGTTAGCAGGTTTATACACTGCTCTGCATGTTTTGTTATGTTGTAAAACTGTTGGCAGCTAATTCTATTTTGGGGATTTGATTATGTCTCTTATTTAGTTTGTTGGTTAACTAGTAATTGGTACCTGGATACTGCTACCGAAGCCTTTTTACTATGAGTGAATCAGATCATGTCTAATATTTTTGGCAGTGGCTGAATTGGTTGGTACTGGGATTATTGGTACTGAAGTAGTTCTTTTATATGCAAGGGATTAGAGAGTAGCTAAATATTATTGGGTATCAAGTGAGATACTGGTACTGTATTAGGGCAAGGGTGTAGATTTAGTTGTTATTGGGATGTTTTCAATTTGAAATTTTGAATTTTTTAATAAAAATACTTGCCAATTCACTTTTTACAAACTTGAATAAAGTATTTGGTTTTAAAGGAAGCAAGAGAGTAGGCAATTGATTTGTAGTAAGTTGGTAATCATGCTATTAATTTTGTTTTAGTCAAGATCATTTTTATCAGCCATGTTCTGTTCAACGAGTAGCTTTTGATTATGATTTGCACTTCTTTATGAACTATGAATTGACAATATTTAACTGATTGTTATAGAATTTTAAAAGGTATTGCTAGAATGCTCAGCTTTCAAATTTGACAAAATTTAGATTTACCATTCACACTCCGTTCAATCTCAAACCATTCAATTCATCAAGATTGATGTAGATTCTTTGACTAAATTAAAACAGAAAATAACTTTTTAGCTAATCTTGATAAATTGGTCTGAATTGAATGAACGATTCAGTAAATAGTTAGCTAAGTTGTTAACTGGTTTTGATTGTCTGAATATTACCTTTATATACGGTTGTTAACTGGTTTTGATTGTCTTAATCTATATCCATTTTTTTTTTCAATTAGGTGCAAGTGGTGCTCACCTTGCTTCTAAAATCTAAACTAAACGGCGCACGACATTGCTCATCTGGCATTTACATTGACATGACACCTTGGCCACATGCTCACATGTAATGTAACATGTTCTCTCGGGACCTCTTCCCCTTATCTGAATAATTGGACCCCATTTTTTTCTTCCTCATACGTAGTATCCATATATGTGTATATATTTCAAAATTTATTAATTGAATCCAATCATATCTCCATTATCTACAGATTTTTGTCAAGCTGTATTGTTTCATCCTTTTTGTTTGTTGGCTTTCAGGTCAAATAATTTAATAAACAATGTTTAATTGTTTAGGAATGTCTCTATCAGGTTGTCCTATAAACATAAATCAGGTTAAATTGCAACGCTTTAAACTGACTCAAAGAAATTATCCAACTGGAAAAATAATAAATTTTGTAAGGTCATGTTTGATGTTCACGTTTTTTAGATTAACTGCAGGTAAGATTTACTCGTATTTAACTTTATTTTACCTACTCATGATAACAAATTAACAATAGCAAACCTTTTTCTGTTCTTGCCACAAATTTTTTTAATCGAAGGTCAATTTCGCTAAAGTTTAATTAGTCAATTTTAGGAGGACTACTGCGAGAACTTTCTGCAGAATTTCTGTGGCTGTCACTTTTTACTGGATCTGTAGAGTTCTACTTTACATCAGCATTATTATCCGTTCGCTTCATTAGAAAACACGAAAGTGGCCACAAGAGATCATAAGTTAAAACCTTTGCTACGAGTCTACGAGAAAAGCATCACTGGATCCTTGCGGTGAACCGGTGAGGTGAATTAGCGCTAGCTTAGTACAGAGAAAACGACATCATAGGGGTGCCCATACCTCTCTCTCTCTCTCTCTCCTACAAAGCGCCAAGCCAGGCAACCTCCCTCTCTCTTTCTCTCTCGACTCGATGTCGTTCTCGCTTATGCGATAGAGCACAGCAGTAAGTACTTCTGTCTTCGAATTTATAGATTTTGCAATTACTAGCAAGTAGCAGTTCAATCCTTGCTTTTACATACTTCGTCAATTTCGCCCTTTTTATTTTGTTGCTTTATTCGAATTCTCGAGTAGTCGACTCCGATAGCAGTGGAAATCTGTTTTGTAATTGTCTCTGGTTATTTGCAAATAGGGGTTTAGGTAGTTACTGAGGTCGTCCGATAAATACACAAGGCATTCGTTCTGTCTTTGTCTTGTATGAATACTTTAGTAGTAGTATTTTCTTTAGGAAGTAGTTTGATTAAAGTCGTTGTACTCCATTTTTTTAATGACATTGCTATAAATATCCTTAATCTATTGAATTACTTTAGTAGCAGTATATTCTTCAATTGAAGGTTATTGTTTGTTCTATCAGCATTCCTTCTACATGTTGCGTGAAATATAATATTTCTTTGTATAGAAATATTAAAATGGAATAGATCTTTGCAATTTATCTCCCCCCCCCCCCCCCCCCCTCTTTTTCATTATTTCCCTTATTGCTCTTTTAGTTTCTGTTCCAGTTACTTTTTTTTGTTTAATCAAGTCTGATGCTCAATGCAGGAACAATTGCAAGCCAATCGTAATCCAGTGCTAAGAATTTTGAAGTAGCTCTTGCATCAATGGTGCAAGGTACATCCTTGCCTCTTATTTCTCAAGCCTGCCACATGGAATTTCTCAGTTGTAAATTTGTATTGAAATACAGCTGGAGCCATTTTAAATATAATCTTTTTATTTCTATTTGTGCTAGTTACTATTTCATTTGATTTTTTATCAAAACACATACACCTCTATTCCACATTGGTATAAAGGAGGTTATGGTTGGGATGTATTGTTAGAATTTGAGGTATGTTGTATTGTTTCTGTGAAAAGTGAAATACATTTATTTTCTATAGAAGCAATTTAGTGCTGAAAATTTTTGGTTGCTACCATTAGAAAATAAAAAAAATTGTGTGCTGCTTTCGCCACAATATAGAAACATGCAATGCCCGTTGTGAGCCAAATACAAAGATCACCTCCTGTATATAATATTTTTTTTATTTTTGGTGGAAATAGGGAATTCCCACTGCAAGGACCGTGGAAATTATGTTCTTATCAAAGATGTGGAGGACCCGCAGTTGACCATATTTGACCGACCTCTCCCCTGTTTTGGCTGTGGCATTGGCTGGTCCTTGTGAGTAGTCTAAATAAATAGATTTTATACCATTTTTTTGCTTTTCTGTACTGGCACCATTTCTAGGCATTCAGCCATTACCCCATTACTTCAGAATGATACTGTTCATGAATCATGAGTACATAGCTTATGGCTCAAATTCCTTGGATTATGGTCCCAGAAGCTGGCTTCTGCTGCTGCAAAACTGTTGGCACTTTATTGCCATAGTTATTGTGGGCTGTCAGTCCAAATAAAATGCCAAGATTATGCTTTCATTTTGTGTAAACTATGGCATTGTACTGTTTTCGTTTCTGTAGTGGATGTGGAGTCCTGTACCAGTAAATCAGCACCTATTTCATGTCAGAAACTGTAGAGGTACTAGCGTCGGTTCCCTTCTTGTCATGAAGTTACCTTAATTGAGGATTGCAAGCATGGTTTGGGAATTATATTTTTCCATGAACCACAGTACTAGTTCAGTTGGCATTCTAGTCTTCGCCTGCTTCACACTCACAGTACCAGGTTGTTGCCATTTAGACCTGTTTTTATTATTGTTATTGTTTTTTGTATAACTCCGCCTATGTTTTACATAGCCGGTCCCAAGCCCGGAAAAGATGATGGTTGTGATAGGCTTGGCGAGCCAACGTAAATATGGTACACATGTTCAATGGAACCGCAAATCAATTATCTTCTCTCAAATTCTCTATTGTATGGTGGTTCAGATTTCTCCTTGGATTTTTGTGCCCGTTAATATGGTACGCTGCTGCAGCAATGCATATCTTCAAGTACTATAACCGTGACCCGCGTGAGCGTTCTGGTCTTACTGCTTGTTCCTTCATGGTAACTTTTATTTATAACACAAAAATGAGAAGAAGAAAAAAGAGGAAACATCACTTGATCCATTTCAGTCTCTAGTTGATAAAATCCAGTTTGTGCACTTTCTAATCTAGATCCGGACAGCGTCACTATTAGTTATACACGTATACCACAAAAACCATACATGGGACCTGCCTAATGGCACAGACAGACAAACTCTGTAAATGAAATTTGGAGTTCTAGAGGATTATGCTATGTCTGCCATCATTTTGAATGCATGATTAATCCAGTATATATTAGAAAAGCTACCTTCGTCTCTATGAATACTGGATTTTTCATTTGTTGTAAGAGAAATAAAATAGGGATATTGTTTTACCAGGAGAAATTGAGAACAGAGTATATATTTTGAGGTTAATGTTGAATAGCATTGTAGTTGCATGGCCCCGTGCAAATTAAAAATGAAAAGAACTTTTGCACTATTTTAATTCAACTGGCCTCTTGATTGTAATCTTAGTCTCCATATCATGCTTTTTCCTTGGGTCCAGTATCCTGCTCAGAATTTTTGTAATGAGTATTATAATGGATATTCACAAATTAAATTGTAGCATAAATAAAGGTCCTGTGATTCATAAAAAACAGTACAATTTGTTTCTAATTTTCTTTTTTTTAAAATACTTTGCAGGCGATGGTAAATACAGTGGTTGTGCTAATTGCATTGGCTGTTATTTTCATCTAAAATAACAAGCAATCTGTTAGATATCCCCAAATTTACCACCAAGAATATATTGGAGGACTTTTGAAGCATCTAACTGACCCCAGCATTATTGGTCCTAAATCCTAATCACCGTTGTTTATTAGTGTTACCATTGTAATACTAATAGTTTGGGTCGACATTAGTTCATTCTATGCTGTATACTAACTTCCAACTGCCTTTAGATAATTGTAAATAAAAAGATGTTTTTCCTTTAAATATCAATAGATATTATTTAGTCTGTGTTCTGCAATGCAGTTTTGTACGTCTTGAAGAAGCTTTAGCTAAAAATAAGTTAGAAGTTCAACATACATGAGCCGTGATTATGAGAAACTCTGGTTATACCTTTGTACTTTTCTTATGAGGTGTTTGGTATCAGGCCTCACAAAACCATAGAACTTATTATTTGTATCATTTCGATTTAATGAATGTGCCTCGGGCACGATTAACTAATTACTACAATTTTAATTCCAAAATGAATGAATTCAATGAATAATTTTTCGTTGAATTTAATGTAGAATATCATCTGTGATCAGTCTTTTTAGGTGCTACAAAGTAAATAGGAATTTCTTTTAGCATGGCTACAGTGTTCTACAAAGCCCCGATAAGTTGTATTCGCCTTTGTATCTTAAATTTAAATTTTAAAGTCCAAACGATTTATTTAAATTATAGAACTTAATCTTTATATTAAAATATTATTACAAACCAAATTTTATATTCTATAGAATTTATTTATTAATTTTAAAAAGACAAAATCATTCATATCTAATGATCCAAAAATAAATTAACCAATTGTTTACTTTTTAAAAAATAGTAAATAAATTTTAAAATATGTAAAATTCAATTTTCAAGAAGATTTTAATATAAAAAATCAAATTCTATTATTTAAATTTATCTCTTGTTTAAATTTTAAAATTAAAAATAAGAAAGCAAAATACTGCTTGTTTGATGCTCTGTGAAGTACCATAACCATGCTCATTTTTTAAGATATGCTGTAAATAACTTTAAAGGTATTGTACTCTTACCTGAGGACATCGGTTAGGTATATTACATTTCATTTGACATTGATAGAATTACCTGTTATTATTACTTGCAAGTTGTAACCGGTTCACATATTAAAACCCCTAAACCATGCTTATCAAATTTAAAAGAGAGAATCTTCAGTTTCTCAGACGATGAAACAACAAAACTAAACAAAATTGCAAACACAACTCCAGAGCTTTTAAACAGTAAATCACGGCAACCAAAATCATTTCCTAATGTATAAAACGAATAATATATATGAGAACCGCCAAAATATTTCTGGGTATATCATAATCAAACAGTCTACCAATCTATACCAAGTTTCTGAAGAAATTCACATAAGCATCTAACAAATCCAAAGATATGATACCCTAATCAGTGTTTAAAATCCCCGATAAATACCAGGCCAAACATTAACAAAATTATAATTCGGTTCCAGATGAGCACAAAAAAAGTAGCACGTATAAAACAAATCTGATAAATGCAGATTTAACCCATCTTATTGTAATTAGGAAAACAGAAAAGAAAAAGTAGAAAAACAAGTACCAATCAAACAAGACCACAACCTGCCACTAGAGAAGGCACATTTTGCTGCGCCGACCTGGGCAGCCAGTGCAATTTACTCTTTTTAACCCCACCCTCACAGAACCAACCCCAACCAAACCACAAAACAACCCCTGACAAACCTTTCATCTATCAAAAACTCTGCAATAGGGGCCTTGTTGAAGAATGTCTATATTACATAATTTTTGCATTACTAAAAGCTCTTTTATGGCTATCATTCTTAGGCTAAGGTGAAGGAAGAGAAGCAGGGAACCTGACTGTAAAAAAGACCAGGTGCATTCAACACAGAGCCACACGGAAGGGTGCATGCATTGAGAAAAAGAGGAACAAATAATACATAATGTTCAGAGCGCGACCAAGATAGGGAGCTATATTAAGGTGACATTCTTTCGTACTTCTCCGTAGAACTTCCATTTGAGGAGATCTCCATCTCTGTTGGCCCTGGTGTTTTTACAACAAAATGAATAAGAAAAATCAATTGAAAGAACAAAAACCCAACTTATTAATTAGATATACACATACCAGAGATTTATACAATTAGCAAGTTGACGAAGCAAGAAATATTTTTATATAGGGAGGAGGCCCTAAAGATTATATTGATACTTAACAAGTACCAAAAGTTGTACGGTTTGTATCCTTTAAAGTTAAATTTTAATTAGTGAATGAAAATGCATAATTGGATACCTACCAAATATTGAACCAATAGAAGGCCGAGTCAGTGAAGAGCTCCTCTGCATATCTGAATTTTGAGTTAATTAAGAAAATGTACATATTAGTTGAATGAAAGTAAGCAAGATAAAAACATATTAATTAAAACATGTAGCAAAGGATGGGTTTTGTGCAAGCATTTTACACCTAATCTGGACAATCTATGGTTTGATATAGTTGACTTCCAATACAGCTCCAGTAAATGGTTATTACACAGAACCTAATATCATCATTACATTTTTTTTTGGTGTTTTAGCAAATGTTGAAATCAAGCAAATAACATTATATTTAAGACATTTAAGTATTGTAAAAACACAAGAAAATATATATATATAATTGCATCTGTCAGAAACTGCACAACTCGGTTCAGAAAGATATTGCACAACTCAATTATTCTAATACTAGGGTTTTAGGTACCTTTTAGGAGAAAAGTGCCCTTAGTGTGCCACCAACTCATAGAATCATTAGTTACTATTTTTTTTTTATTGAAATTATTACTATTTATAGTTAAGTCTAACTAGGGTTTTAGGTATTACATGATAAAAAATTACCTGAGTGCAAGCCTTTGATGGCATCAAAGTTTTTGTATGTATATCCCACAAAACTTAGATCTTTGGAGGTCAATAGATTCTGTCAAAATGAAACAAGCATATAAATATTAGCCCCTATAATTAACTGTACAATGATAGATGACTTCATTCCACAGCTAGGGCAAACAAAGGAAAGAACCAGATAACACATGCCCATATTAGTTGGGACTCATCTGGCAGGTATTATTGGCCACAATCTTGATGGCTTCTTCAAGTACCCTCAACTCTGGCACAAATGTTGAGGCCCATTAAGGATCTTGTTTGGAATAATCTTTGACCATCTGGTATTAGCAAATAACCAATACTTCTATTGTTCAATTAAAGGCATTCAATAATACAATGGCTACCTTTCGTGAAGGCCCAGATCCAGTTCGCATTGGAGTAGGTGGGTCCACCTATAGTGGAAAATGAAAAATCGAAGTAAAATTAGGAAAGAGAATATAATGAAACCAACAATGGAAATTAAGATAAAACATACCTCTTCAAACTTCTGGAAATTGCGAGTATCAAGTTCACTAGTGACTTGAGGCTTAAATGCAGCATCCATTTCATATAGCTTGTCCCAAGGTACATTCCTAAACCAGGGATGTGCCTTTCAGGAGAAAAAAAAAGTAAAGAATATGAGATAAAGATGAGTACTGAAGAGGATTATATGTTAAAGAGTTCATGTTGATTAGAAAGATACCTTAATTTGCTCAACCCCAGCACGGTGTTCTGCATCACAAAGCAATCTAGTCATGATATCAATAGCATCTACAGATAGTTGGGTGTCTTCTGGAAACTTCAAATGATTTCTCCAGTGAACAATCTGAATTATTTCATTGAAAAAGAAAAATGTAAGGATTCATAATAGTACCAAGGTGGTCTAAAATGTAAAGAATCATAATAACAAGCTGGTCAAATATTAAATATATAGCATGCTTCTAGAAATGCCTACTTCACAATTAAACAAGGACTCGTACCACTCACTATGTGACTGGTATAACAAAAAAAAATTGGGTGTTTATGATTGAATGGGCCACAGCAACTCAAAGTAAGCCTATAATAAGGTTTGTCCCATGCTCAAGTTTAATGAAACTAATAGACCCAAGATCAAGCTGGCAAAACCAAATTTACTAACCTTTCGACATGTAGTTATAGGATCATCAGAATAGAATGGGGGATACCCAATAAGCATCTCATACATTATTGCCCCCAAAGACCACCTGCCAAAAGTTATCAGCAAATAAATAAGGTGCCAAAATATCTATGGAAAAAGTCAAGAGTACTAAGAAACTCATCTCAAACCAAAGACAAACAAATTAATAAGATCAGTCTAGCTTACTAACCAATCACACTCCATTCCATATCCTTTTTTCAGTAACACTTCTGGGGCAATATAATCAGGTGTTCCAACAGTCGAAAAAGCCTACACAACCAATAGGTTCTTAAGAATAGATTCAAGAACAACAATAATGTGAAATGAAAAAAAAATAGAAGTAAAAATGATACCATACTGGTAGTGTTTGGTTGGATATTTGATGCATCGAAAAAAATACATGCATAGAAATATTCATACAAAACCTTTTGGCAACTGCAGCACCTAATTAATGCAACTCAAAATTCAAACAAGAAAGAAAACTGTAGTTTGTGTTCTTTATCTTTACAGAAGGTTGGTAACGCAGATGGGGTAAACCAAAAGGCATTTCAGTGTGATTAGTCATTTTACAGAATGAAAAGACACAATAAAAGTACCAATTTTCGACGGTTCCTCTGCCAGTGCTGAAGCTGCTCGTGTGCACTGCTCCACCTTCTGCCACTGTTGGCCGGGTCAGGAGCATCAGTATCCATGGACTCTCTCAAATTCTCATCAGCCATTGGCTCATCTTCATTCAGTGTTGACAGCTTTGAGCAGTCAATCGGCTTGCACAGCCCGAAATCTGATAGCTTCATGTGCCCATCCTTATCTAGTAGGAGGTTGTCTGGCTTAATATCCCTACCAAATAATCAACACATTTAATTTATCTAAAAGAAAGAAAAAATAAGCAAACTGAGATTTTTAAAAGTACAAAGCCTGAATAGCAAGCACCAAGGATCAGAAACTATCAGCTATTAGAAGCTTAAATTTAACTCATTCTTCAACCATGCATCTAAACAGGATGCTAGGAAGTACCTATGGATGTAATTGTGCTTGTGGATGGATTCTATAGCGAGAACAGTCTCAGCAATATAAAAGCGGGCCACTTTCTCAGAGAGAGTATCTTCACGCATGAGGAGGGTCATCATGTCCCCACCCGGCAGGTATTCCATTATGAGGTACAGGTACTTGTCATCTTGGAATGAGTAGTAAAGCTTCACTATGCAGTGGCTCCCCACCTCTGCCAGCAGGTTTCTCTCTGCTCTCACATGATCAACCTATTTTATTCATGGAAAATCGCTTTAATACAAGATCAGTGCAGTTGTTTGCAAAATGAAAATGCAGTAGTCAGAAATTCTTCATCAAATAAGCAAACAAAACTGACTTGACTGCATTGTTTTGACTACAAGTCGAACTCAAATTCCCAACTCTATTTCTGAGATCATTTCTTATCTAATTACAAGGCTTCTTAGATGCCCTTTCATGAGCTTTCATTTAGGGGTTAACAGATGAACTCCCTTGATTGACTACTAATTAGGTTAATTGCCTTTCCGTTGTACTTCCTTTGCTTGTTTTATAGCTTGATGAGAATGGTTACTTTAAGGATTGCTTTCGGAAAAACATAACCTTAATTTGAGTTTTTGCCTTTATTAATTCTACTTGACTCGACTCTTGTAGTAATATTATAATCAATTTCCTAACAGTTCAACATAAAAAATATTGTAAAAACAACAAATTTACTCCACTATGGTTGAACCAGGTCAATCAGTTATATACTGTATTGGTCAGGTCCAGCACTGGTGCAGGTATCTTTGTAATCCTTGAGACTTGAAAATAAATAAATAATAAAGAGGTTATCAACTAAGAATATATTTAAAAGTAGCATGCCTGGCCTCTTGAAACCATCTCAGATTTCTTCAGCTTTTTCATTGCATATATATTGCCTGATGTCTTCTCTCGACACAACCTGACCTGTTAAATGACATATTGCAAAATCCAATTACATGACAACCATTAATCAACATATGGGTTTATAACCAATACCAGTCTAGTTCGCATCTTGATAAGTTGCCCGTACAAGACTGATACCGAACAAATTGACAACTCACCTTTGATGTAATCCAACTCCCAAACCCAGTCCCAAAAAACAAACAGAGGAACCAGTACAATTTGATACTAACCTCCCCAAAAGCACCTCTCCCAATTATTGTTAGAAGGTCAAAGTCGTCAACACAAATTTTGTGCCTCTTAAGGCGCATGTATTCGGTCTCTTTTCTTTCCAAATCCTTTATTAAGTTGATTTGCTCCTCCTTTGGCACTTGGGAAGAGGCTAGTTGCTTTTCCAAAATCAAACGCCTACATGGCATACAAAGGTTTTACAAACTAAGAGATTGACTGCTTGTATTACATAGAAATCAAGTGCAGTTTGCAAGAAATGAGAACTTTTGTCTAATAAAATGAAAAGGTTACAGCCAAGCTAACTGAGGTACACGTTATACATCTGAAAGGAACAGTATTTCCCATTTTGCAATTAATGAGCAGTGACAAGAAAAATTGGTAGAGCTGGTACCAGGGGTACCAATAGCTTGATACAAGTGACATCACTGGAAATAACCAAGGTTCTAATGAAGGCTTCCAATGATGTCATGCAACCATATACGGCCAGCAGCGCACCACTGTCCTGAATAATGGTCAAACAACTAAAAGAAACTAAATCAAAGCTAACTCTCGTCTCTCCTCACACAGTCATCACTGGCATCTATGTGATCAAAGAGAGTTCACATGCAATTCCCCTTTTAGTTTACAAAAATTCCTTTCTCATCCCCTTTCAATCTATTAATACAATGCGATTGTACTTTATTTTCTTCGGGAGAAGTTTGATCTCAACATTTTTGGTAAGAAATCACTCGCTGATTAGCTAAACTAGTCACTACAGCCATAATATAAAAAGGAAAAAAACGAAACAATCTCTTCTCAATTTGAAGCTCCCTTTTTCATTCTGAGCACAAGTCAAAAGCTCCTAGCTAAAAACCAGCTAAGATCTAATCTAAAAACAAGATCCCAGATCAAACAAACAGAAAATCAAATTCTGAATGGACCATATCAAGCGTCAAGCGTGAGTACCTCTCTCTCCTCTCTTTAAAGGTCTTCATCTGAGACTTGTAATGATTCTCGATAAATTTCTTTGCGGCTGCTACTCTTTCCATGGTGGCTGAGGAACCTGGCTGCTGCTCCTCCGTCTCCTCCGCCACCGCCGGAAGCACTCCGCCGCCGTTTTCCTCTCCATCCACCTCCATATCTCTCTCTAATCTCTCTCTCTCTCTCTCTAAAATCTCTCTCTTCTCTCCTCTCTATGTGGTATCTCTCGCTGTATCAGAAGTGCTGTGCTTTGTTGTCTTTTTCTGATTTTCCTTCCCTTGTGAGGTGTATTTTTCGATTTGGGGTTATAAAAGTTTTTAGAAAGGCTGTGAGAGGAGGAGACGATTGGCGTTAAAATAAAAAATATAATAATATATGTATAAAAATAAAGATAATATAAATGACAGAAGAGAGAGAGGGGTTGTGTTGGGGTAAAATTGAACAAGCACAGCTGCTCAGAGCTGTCCTTTCCCTTTCTCTCTCCTCTTTCTCTCTTTCTTTTCTCATTCTAGTTTAATGATACTATTCACCATTTACTTCTTATAAGGAAAAAAAAAATCAGTTATTCAATTTACTTCCAGCTAAATTCATTCTATTTTTTCAGTCTGGTTCCTATAAAGTATTTATGAAACTAACTTTTCTTTGTCAAGGTCAACCATATTAATTTAGTTAGACAAAAAAAATTAACCAATAACTATATTTATTTGACAAATATGACAACAAAAATTAGATAACTTTTAATTATAGTGTAAATGATATGTATTTTTCTACAGTTTTTAAAGCTTATGAAATGTGTTATATTTTACAATTCATTTGATTCTGATCAAGTATTGATAAAATTTAATTACTATTTTTTAATGTGCTGTATGGATGATTAATTGGTTATGAATTGTGCCACATTTGATTAACAAATCCGACCTATCATGTACCAATGTTTTAAATTGATTTAACATTATTTCACTTTAATCTTACTTGAGTTATCAAATCCAAGACACTGTCTAAAGTGAGATATTACATTAATAAAGTGAGACATTACATTAATAATGGGCTTAACCATTTTTGGTATAAAACGAAAGGATTGGTCATTTTTGGTATAAAATGGAGGCATTGGTCATTTTTACTATCTCTATTTTCAGTGACGAAGTCAAGTGAGGAGAGGTAGCAATTGCTCGAAAGAAATCTTTTGTGGGACTGCGGAGCTTTTTATTTCATAGAGAGGAGAACATGCAATTGCGATCTTTAGATTAAAGATTAACGATTCGGATTAATGATATAAAAATTCTTCTGAATTATATGATTGGCAATTGAGCTTTGATGTTTAATCCGACGGCGCTGATCAATTTCCACAAAGAGCAAGAAAAAAATTCGCAGAGGATACGGTTCCGGCAATTGCCACTTCTAGCTCAATTTTATTTTCAAAAATAAACTTATAATTGTATGATTTTTTCGAAAAAAATATAATTATATGCTTAAGATTCAAAATATTTGTAAAATTGTGTTTTATCTTGAAAATTCTTCCACCGTATGAAGTTTGTTGTATGCAACGAATGATCGTGATTTGATTCAGGGAGTCTGTATTTTTTAAGTTTAATTTGATCGAATCTTAACGCAATTGAAGGATTCAGATCCTCTGTACGTCATGTGCCGCACAGCACAGAATCTGAACTCCATTTCACCTGTCTACCTTTGACAAAATCTTGTTGCCATCTACAACTTGATATTAGTTATTTTTTATTCAGGCAAAAAAAGATATTAGTTATTTATTTTATGTTCTTACATAGATCTTCAAGTTGCACCACTTTTACACGTTAGCTTTTAGGCTCAAAATTTGTTCTTATCAATTCAACGACTTTATTGTACATTGAAACAAGAATATTTTTCCACTTACAAAAATTGTAAAAACCAAACCAGATAAGCCTGAAATTTTCTAAATTCAAATTGTGTCCATTCCTCATGTACACTTGCATGCTAGAAAGGATTAATAATCTAATCTAACTAGTCTCATTGTGCGATGGTTTGGCACTGTAGAATTCACAATGCCAATTAACAGTGTTTTCACTGTTTAGTATTTTTTTTTTTTCAGATCTATTTTTGCATAAATTTATTTTCTCAAAAGACACAGATAGTGATGAAACTATTTTTTATATGAAAAAGACATTAATAGCAACAGAGCCACGTGTCTTTTTCTAGTATAAATCATATTGTATTGCAAATTATTAATTATGAAGTTCTTCTCTCATTTTTTTTTAATAGGTGGAGTTCCCATGCCTCACATTTTCTCATTAAATAAAACGATTACAAAAGATCACACCCCCTATCAGTTTCCAACAGAATGTTGGATCCTAGTAAGAAGTGTATAAAAACAAAAACAAGTTTACAAAAAAAAAAAATCGAAAACGTTGGAAATTCAATAGAAGAATTGAGACAGTTCTTCTAACGCTAAAGAAATGTTTTGTGAAATTATTCTACGACCAAAGAAATTGCATTGTTATTTGTTACCAGTATTTAGTAAGGTGATGCATGTCTACATTCGGTTTTATCATGTTTCATTTTTAGAACTTTTACATCAAATATATTTAACTTCATGAATATTTTTATTCTACAGTCTACATGCAGTTTTTTTACAAGAAAATTATAAATTTACAATGTTCATATATTCTAAAAAATTTAATTATAATTTCTTTAAAAACAATAAAATTTGATGTTGATTACTATTGCATTTTAAATGAGATCATGATTAAATGATGATGATGATAAACAAGCCACTCGGTTCATCTCCTGGGGTACAAATTCGAAGCAAGGAATCAATGACAAGTGTCATGTGGACAGATGGACTAAGAGGTGCTGGGTCGTCGGATGCTGATCCAACGGTACATTGGATGAAGAGCCGCACCTACTCGTTGAGAGCCATATTCTTGCCAAGTCATGGTTCATGGACTATGACTTTCACTTCCATTTTTAATTTGGCTAATTTTGCTACGAATCAAAATTAATTTGATTGCACTGTTATTAATGTAAAATTAACTTTATTACATAATTATTAACGACAATCAATGAATGTGATCGATTTGAATTTAAAACTTTTGTCCATAGAAGAATTACTCTTTTAATTTTATTATCTTTTTAGTGCTTCTTTAATGGATAAAAAAAATTAACGGTTGGAATTGATTAGTCTTTGATCGCGTGTTTTTTAATACGTGAAACTTGCTCGAATTGATTAGTCAGAAATTTGAACGAAAATATGTGAATTAAAATCCATCTTAATCATAAGATTTTCAAAAACTAACGGTTGAAATTGATTAGTCGAAAACTTGCAAGAAAATATGTGAATTAAAATCTATCTTGACCATAAAATTTTCAAAATTGATCAATTCATGTGAATTGTGATCCATAATATAATTCAGTGAACTTCAATTTCTTTCCTTATAGATTGCAGTCTTGCAGATGGTAATTAGAGACAGTTCAGAAGGACCACTTCAAAATCTGAGAAAGGGGAGATGATTCGAACCTAAGTATCCATAAGATAACTCTGGTTATTTAAAAAAAATATTGATTAATTGAACATTTTCTTGATCTTTTATTTAATTTATGTAATGGCTTAGGTAAAAAAAAATATTTGAAACTTATTCTAATAATTTTGATAACCATAATAAAAACTAGTGTACTATATTTTATAATAATATTTATATTATATATGAATAACAATAATTAATAATTTTTTTAATCGTAATATTTACTAATATATTGTCAGATTTTTAGTGCTAAATTACTAGTTAATTGTGATAAATTCTGCTATGCATCAAAATGGATTCGATTGCATTATTATTGGTGACAAAATCAACTTAATTGTATAACTTTTACTAACAATCAACGATTGTAATTAATTTGTGTTTTAAAATTTTTGTTCATAACATACTATTATAGAGAATTGTCATCATTTTGGTCGGGTTTCGCTCTGTAGACCAAGTGTAGGCGATAACTAATAGCGCAGACAAGAACGAGCATGGTTTGTGTTAAATTTTATTTTATTTTTATTATCTCCTGCGTTTGTTCATGGGTCCGAATTTGCTATTATTTTGAGTAAAAAGGAGGTCTTATTATTTCGATCTGGACCGTCCAATTAAAAATAAACGGATCAGATCACTCACAGATTTGATTGAGAGGACTAATTTTGAAAAATCTCATTCGTTGTTTGAATCTCAACTGATGAAATTTGAATAATAGAATCCTACTTTTTTTTTTAAAAAAAATAGGTGATGTGAATCCGTTTGTTCATAACATACTGTTATATCATGCACTGTGCATCTTTGGATACAACCACGCGACAAACCGCACTTGATTTGGATTAGTTAACATTAAGCTGTGTTTTAAGATTCGTGTAGTGACTTCCATTAAAGAAAAGCATATATTAACTTGCAAAAGCCGACAAAAAAAAGATATAAGCATATGCTGCTAACAAGCTCCAAAAGTGGCCTACGCGTCTGAATCATAAAAAAAAAAAAATTCCAAGAGTGGGCCCACAATGAGAAGCTAAAAAAACCAGCATTTTTTTTTTATAATAACGAAAAAGTTCGCGAGAAAAATAGTCAAGTTATTTAGGTTTTTAGATCCAATAACTATGAAGATGGAAAATTATCGTGCGGCAGGAACAAAACTATCGATTTTCTACGGTGCTCCAATCTCTTTCTACGACACAATTCAACTTTCAAAAATATTTTCGATTATAACTATGTATAGCAAAATATCTTCGATCATGACTAGGCATAGAAAAATATTTCGATCATGACTTACTGTGACCATAATTTTGTTAATTAATTAATTAATTTAAAACAAATTTGTCATTGCATTAAGAAAATGATATGCGTTGATGCATCAATTTATCTCAAGCATGAATTATATTAATTAATTTATTTATTTATTAATGCAATAATAAATACATCTGATGGTCATGGAAGAAATTATTTTACTATACATGGTTATAATAAAAAATATATTTTTTATACATAATCATAGCTGAAAATAGTTTTGAGAGTTGAAATTTGTCGGGGAAAAAGGGACTTAGGCACTATAGAAAATCTATTGCGCGGTGGGTTTGTTCTTGTCGCTTAATAGGTTTTTCACTGTTCTGACTATTAAATCTAAAAAAAGTAAAAAACCAATAAAATCCATAAATTATTATAGACCACATAACAATTAACATGTAGATCCGTCAATTGTTTTATCCTTCAAACAAGGAGGTAGTCATTTTTAAAAGTATTTTATTGTAGGTGTTTAACAAAAATATTGCTCTTATAAACATTTAGCACTATAATAGTTGTTGATTTTTTTTTTTCGTTTGCTTTCTCGCTATAATAATACGGACCTTTTGTACACAAACTACTATGTTTGTTTTTTTAAATGGAAGTCGATGATATGTCTTGGGCTCATTATTTAAAAAAAAAAATTAGCACTTTCTTTTAATATCTATCACTTATATTTAAAAGCCCAAGTAATTATAATTTGCAATTTATGTTTGGTGATTGGAAATGCAATAATGACTTTTTATGTGTCTTTTGTGTACCATCATCACGCGTCTCATAATAGAACATGTTTCTAAGTGTCTTAGGTAATGGTGGAGCCAAGATTAATGGAAAATGATGTCAATTTAGTTGATTTATTAAAAAAAAATTTACAAAATTATTAATTATAAATATTCGATGAGCTTTTACAAAAATTCGGCGGGTCAAGTCATTTTTTATGAATAAAAATATTTTAAATATTATGTAAACGACAATAAAGATAGGCTGATTTTTCGATTAAATAGAAAGACTAATATATATGATACTGTTTCTTTAGTTTGTCATACGACTACTGATTTGACAACGGGCCGGGTTGAGCCGGATCAGTCCAAACTCGCTCAGTTCAACGGATTGGCTGGTTCACGGGTTAGTCGAGCCGGGTTTCTACGAGTTCAAATTTTGAAGGCCGACCGCAACCCGTCTTAGGCCCATGGATCGCGGACCGGCAGGTTTGAGGCGGGTTCAGAGCGGGCCGGTCCCGGTTGGGTTAACGGGTTGTATGAGTTTTTTTCGAATTTTTGTTTTTTTATTTAATGGGTTATTCCCAGGTTGGGACAGATTTTGCACGGGTTTGGGCGTCTTTTGACGGGTTTGGGACAGGTTGACGGGTCGGGTCGATCTGGGCCGATCCAATCTCGGGCCGAATTTGAGTCGGATTTTTTCAAACAATTTGGCCGCAACCTGTCTTTGCCCCCCCACGGTCTTTTTGGACGAGTCCGCACTAGTTGGACCTCGGATCGGACCGAATTGGATCACGACTTCGAATTTTTCGGACCGAATCGGATCCGATCGGATTTTGTCAAATCTCTACATACGACACACCAATTATCACATAGAGAATTCTGAAAACTAAAGGACCGAAATTTCTAATATCGTTTCTTTAGTTTTCAAGATTTTCTATGGCAAAATATTTTGTTTCTGTAGTTTCTTTACCCTAGAAAATTCTGATAACTATAGAAACGATATAAAGGATACTTGTCCACTATTTTTCAGATTTTTTGGCAAAAAAATGCTATTTTAGTACATATTAAGAAATAATATCAGAAACACCAGGTTTACTAAAGAAATGATATTCGTGATACCGGTCTTTATATCTCATCTAAGAAATGTAAATGAAAATTGAAAAAGTGAGGCTATGATACTTCACAAAGCATCAATCATGTCATATTTGGCCTCCGTATCTTCAATTTTAAACTTCAAATGGCCAATTCAAATTATTGAACTTGATCTTCATATTAAAGTCATCTTGAATATCGAATTTTATATTTTTTAGGATATCTTTAATATTTCTCGAAGAGATAAAAATCATTCATATCGGATGATACATAAATCGTTATATTAATTAACTTTTCATCCTTTAAAACAGCAGGTCTAGAAAAATGTAAAATTTTATTTCTAAAGAGATTTAACTATGAACATTCAATTCAACAATTTGAATCGTCAGTTTGGACTTTAAAATTGGAGCTACGAAGGCGAAATATTGTGTGCTTAGTGTTTTGTGAATTACCGTAACCGCATTAAAATTGAAAATATATTTGACAAAAAATAGAGAGATCAGATTATTGTGCAATTTTGGTTGCAGCTTTTTGTGGCATAAATCATTTCACAAAAAAAAAAATGAATTGGATATGTGGAGCGTTGATATTTCAGCTGTATACAGCTGTAAATAATTGTAACCCAAATTGAGACTTGAGAGAGATCAATGAGATGTAATATGCAATTAACCAGCTCAAGTGCCTGATAGATGACAGTGCAAATATGCCACCTAGAATAAATCTCACACTTTACAAAAGAAAGTGTCAATTTTTAGTTTTATCTCCAACCATGGCATGCCATGTAGAACAAAAACTATTGGTGTTAATTTATGGACTTCCTGACAATTTATTTAATATCATGTTTGTTTATTTGTTCTTTTCTTTTCACAATTTGTTTGTTTGTTCTCTCTGGAAATTACTAAAAAATATATTTTTGTTGCATCAGTTAACCAAATTACAATACAGTAAACCTGACACGTACAGGTCAAAGTGGAGAGGTATATATATATATATATTCATTGCCTTACAACACACAAATGCAAACAAAGCAGAAAATAAATTTAAAAAAATATCCCTCAAAATAATCACTGACATGATTTGAACCTCAGATTTTTTTTCATGAAGATTTTGTGTCTCACCACTACATTAAATAAGACTTGATAAGAGAGGCAAATATTTAATGGATGGTACCAGTCTTCCAATGACTCTCCGAGTTAATATAATGCATAAATAATGTAAAGATAAATTATTGGCTAATCATAGTTTGTGAGACCTATTTTCTAACGCCATAAAAGTAGGGTTTATTAGTAATGATTTTGGGGATCACCAAAGGGCATTTATGTGGGGTTCAATCTTCAAAGTTCGAACTCTGGTCTTCATTTAGGAGTAATGATTTAATGATCTAGTTTAATGATCTAGTCTACTACACAGTAAAAGAGAGGTTGGATCCAGTAACAATAGAAATGGAGAGGGTTATTGCTCTTTTACAAGAAAAATATTTATAGAGGATAAAAAAAACAAACATTTTCTACAATCATTTTCATTTTTTTCCAACTTTCATGCATTTCTATTAAGATTTTATAAAAAATTTTACATTTTATAAGTGCAAGTATAGAAACGCAAGTATTAGTTGCGCTCTTAATTTTCTGAGATATTTTTAGAGAACCTTCGATCTTATCTGTAAAAATATTTGTTTCTTGATTCTGTATGCAAAATTTCTCTTTTACAAGACCAAGCACTGAGAGTGAGACATCTATTCTGGGCCAACGTCTATCATAGATTCATAGGTGTAGTGGGTCTATTTTGAGGTTTGTGCGTGCGAATCTCAAAATTATATGAAGCATTGGATTGATATTTTGTAATACAGAGTATTTCATGAGACATGAATTCGTTCAACCTACCGTTCCAGTGCCCACAACAAATTTTGATCCCAAAAATGAAATCTAATTTTTTGGTAAATTTTCACTGCATTTTTTATTTTAACATTTTATGAACACCACTGACCAGAGCATCAAATCTGAACAGATAAAAACAGATGGATTATAACTTCATTAGGAGTTACAAACCTTAATTGTAGTCAGAAATGAATTTTTTTTTTTTACTAAAAGCGAGGTAAAATACCCGCCTCAGAGATTAAAGCTATACAGTGAATTAATGCATTTAGATACTTTTTGGGCTTATTATGGGCCGCAGAAACTAACCACCAACTGACATGACACCAGGCTAAAGCTACAGTGTTGTCGTGTGTAATCGTATTCTCTGCATTTATTTTTTATGAGTGTTTTCTACATTCGCTAATCGAAATCGTTCGATTAGATCTGAACGTATGATCGCAAATTATTAAATACAAAGAACATTCATAAAAAATAGATACAGAAAATATCGTTTGATAGTTGTGTAGAGCCTCCAACTCTCCAAGAATTCAGAGCACTGAAATTACATTCTAAATTCTACACTCTACACAGTCTACAGTCTACACCCCTCCTTTTTACACAACTGTTGAGTCGTTGATTTCTTTTTTTCGTTTCCAAAATTTCAAACAGTAGTCTCTAAAGTAAAAATTGACACACATGGCAACCAATAAAAATGTCTGTCGATGCCGGCTCTTAAGTAGCAAGTTTCATAGTATGCTTGTTCAAACCCTATAATATCTCCTGATTCCAAAAAAAAAAAAAAAAATCTCCTGATTCCAAAAAAAAAAAAAAATCAATCGTATATTCGTATGTACCCACTTATATATATAGTACTTTTTCAAAGTTCAATCCGACGGAGGCGTGCATTGAAGTCCAAGTGTAGCTGTGTAAGGTGCTAAGAAATTGTAAGAATTTTCTTCAAAAAAAAAAAAATTGTAAGAATCGCCGCAAAAGGATCACTTGAGAATGGTAAACACAAGATTTTTTGGGAGAGATTTGTGGCTCAAGTTTGATGGGAGCAATTTTAGAGGAGTTTTTTCAAATTGATTTACTGATTTGTTTGTGGGTATGTGTATTGTAAGTCTACGAGCAATGAATAAAAAAAAGACTTGACAATTCTGATAATGAGATTTTTAATATATTGATAAAAAATTTAAAAATAAGAAAAAGTTTATATGCACAATTTTGAATTTATATATTAGTTGTGTATTAAATTTGAGTATCATTTGATACTCGATCATTGATCATTAATTATTAGTCGTTAAAAAGTTGTATGAAACTTGATGATTTTTTTTGAAGCATGAAATGACGCTCAAGTCTCTTCAAATTAAAAAAAACACTAATCTATAAATAAAAAATGTCTTTACAAACTTTTCCTATTTCAGGTTTTTTTTATCAAGTTATTTAAAATCTCATTGTTCTAATTGTCAAGTTAATCAATTGCCAGGTGATTCCCCCCTCTTTTTTTTGTAGTCAGAAGAATACTAGAAGATAAATATTGAAACCTACAATTTTTGCTCAAGCTCATTTGAGCTTTGTTTGTTTTTTCTGTTAAGATTTACTTAAAATAAATTATAGAAATTCACCTTCTGCCGATGTTAACTTGATAATTTTGACAAGATTTTTTAAATAGATCAGAAAAAAGTTCAAAAATAATTAAAAATAAATAAATTTTATAAATTTCTTTATATTTATTATAGAATTGATATTTTGTTTCATATTTCATGCAATTTAGTACCATTTTATATTTCATCAGTGTTTATTAAATTTAGTGAGTTACAAATTTTACAAGATTTTGATTGAATATCACAAGACACTTAAATTGAAAAAAATTGGAAATACGGTTAATTTACAAGTTAAAAAAAATTGTTTCTAAAAATTATTTTATTTCAAAATCCATTGTCAAAATAAATCATTTAGTCGTTATAAATGGATCACCACTCATGATAGGTATGTTATAATGTAAGTATATGTTATGTAATTTATGTTACAATTTCTAGTCTAGTGATTAATAGCAAAGATATTTTCTTTCATAGATGTAGGTTCGAAAAATAAGTTTAAAATATAATCCTTTTAAATTCAAGCAAGTTCTTGTGAAAATGAAAAAAAAATAATAATAAAAAACTTATTATCTCCTCTCTTTTATTAACTGTACACTTTTATAAATGGTGTGGGGTTTACTATTATTTACTACAAACATATATTCATTTTTTTTTCCACAAAAATGTATAAGAAGAGAATATTTGGTGTGACATAAACCCTTATATAAAGAACAAACAAAAGCATCTATTTTTTTTAACACAAAGAATATGAACCGGCCAAATATATTCTGAAACCTCTTCTTCTTCGAAAGGTATACAGCTGTCTAAAAGTGAATATGAAAAAGAAAATGTAATTTGACCGTGGAATTTAAACGCATCACAACATTTTCATACCTAGAGATTTCAAATCAATAGCAGAATGAAGTGCGTTATTTCAATTATATATAGGACAATCAAATTAGTAAAAGAATGTATTAATTTTTTTTATCAATAATCATAATTCATAAGTCACTCTGTAAAAGCATAGTTAATAATCATAAATCTACTTTAAGACAATTTTTCATTTTAAGAAATTTTTACTACTTTTTAAAATAGTAATTTTTTTTAAAATGTATCAAATTCAACCTCCATGGAGATTTTAATACGGTGATCAAGTTCAACAGTTTGAATCGTTCGTTTGCATTTGCAAATTAAAGATATGAAGGCGAAGTATCGCCCAAGTGATGCTTTGTGAAGTATCAAATATTGTATCAAACAATGTCTTCTTATTTATCGATTTGCAAAACAATTTGTAATTTTACGACTTTCTTGTATTTGAGCTATTTCTAGGATCATTGCATAAAATAGGAAAGCTACACAAGAAATGGTCAAAGAAGACTAGAATGATCAAGGAAAACTCAAGATCAAGATTAAGAGTTAATTAAATTATTTGTAAACTCAGAATATCTAAATTTGGAATTTAAATAAACAAAGAAAACTGAAATCCTGATCTGCCGCTACATAACGCCAAGTTGGCGTTATAACGCCATAGTAAAAAAATACGCAGAAAACCAGACTATCTAAAAAACGTAACAACCTATTACATAATGTCATTTAACGTCATAACGGTACTGGTGCAAAAATCCAAAACTATCTAAGTACCAAAAAGTCTAAGCAAAGTGTTACATAATGCTATCTAGCGTTATAACGCTACAGGCGCAAAATAAAAAAATGTCTAAGTACCAAAAAGTTCGAGCAACCCGTTACATAACGCTATTTAGCGTTATAACGATAAAGGTGCTAAAATCCAGAAATCGACTAAGTACTAAAAAATTGAGCAACCAGTTACATAACGTCAACTTGGCGTTATAATGGTAGAGGTGCCAAAATCTAGAAATTGGTGAAGTCCCAGAAAACTGAGCAACATGTTACATAATGCTAAGTTGGTGTTATAACGGTAAGTATAAAAAATTCAGAAATTGATTAAGTACCAAGAAAACTGAGCAACCCGTTACATAACGTCAAGTTGGCGTTATAACGATAAATACAAAAAATCCAAAAATTTGCTAAGTACAAGAAAAGCTGAAGAACCCATTAGGTAACACCAAGTTGGCATTATAACGGTAACAAAGGTTCGAAATTCAAAATCTTTGTCCTTTTTTGTGGTAGGATTATAATGATAAAGATCGCACATGTTACATAATGCTAAGTTGGTGTTATAACGGCAAGTACAAAAAATTTAGAAATTGATTAAGTACCAAGAAAACTGAGCAACCCGTTACATAACGTCAAGTTAGCGTTATAACGATAAATACAAAAAATTCAAAAATTTGCTAAGTACAAGAAAAGCTGAAGAACCCATTAGATAACACCAAGTTGGCATTATAACGGTAACAAAGGTTCGAAATGCAAAATCTTTGTCCTTTTTTGTGGTAGGATTATAACGATAAAGATCGCACATGAGATAGCATTATAGCGCTAGATAATATTTTTTTTAAAAATACAAAACCAACGTCAGGAAATTTTGTAATGACTCAACCTGGCGTTATAACGCTAGAGTTTCTATTGAGATAGAGTTATTACGCCAAGTTACGTCAGACCTAGCTTTTGTCAGATCAGGAAGCCTATATAAAGGAGGCGGATGCAATCTTTCTTCTCCAACAAAATCTATTATTTTGCACCATATGTAGCAGCCTCCATTAGAGAAATCTTTACACCTATAGCCAAATCTTTGCGTAAAATCCCAAGTTTACTAATTCAAATTAGTGCAAAAGTTTGTGAGAGATTATTTTATTGTTCTAAATCCTTCATTATATGTTCTCTAGTTCATTCTCTTTGAGTGTTTTTATTTGGCCTCACTTCTCAACCTTAGTTTGTAAGAGAGTGGGGTTCAATGTTGTAAAGACATTAAGCTAGTGGAGTGGACCGGGCTCATTATCGTAAAGACGGGAGCACCGAGGATCCGGAGAGTAGGCGTAGTCGAACTCCGTCAACACATCGCGGCTCCCTTCTTCCACCACTTTCTAAGCTTTTATTTAGTAATCTTTTATTTTACATTTAATTGAATTGCTTAGAGTAGAATTGTGTAATTGTCTACAAAGGCCTAGTGGTTTTGATTGACAAAACAATTCAAGACAATGATTAACTACTTGACAACACAATGTAGTTCACCAAACTAAAACAATGCTAAAAGATCACTCAAATAGATGATTAGAGAATAGTTATCCTAAACACTCTCTCAGGTGTGGATGATGTAATGAGAAGGCTTCAGTGCTCTTGTTTGTGCTCAACTGAGTGCTTGTAAACTTGAGGAGGATTTTCTTAATGCTGCTGGTTCATATGTCACAAATATATATAGGCATAATAGTTCTGGGAGTCTTGAAATCTCGATCAGGACTACTTCCGTTACAGAAATGAGCAAACCGTTATGAAACCCGTTGTGACAGGTTGGCACCTTTTCAGAAATGCCCTTGTCTGCGTCTATGGCTGACTTCTGGACCCATTTTGACAAGAACTCGTTGTGACAGGTGAGGAACCCGTTATGACAGGTGGGCAACCCTTTGTGACGGGTTTGCCTTGCTTTACAATAACGCAAGTCACTGTCAACTCCATCTTCTGTAGTGTTTTCTGGCTCTTCTCTTTGGGAACTCGTTGTAATGCCTTGCTCATGCGTTGTGACGGATTGGTAACTTGTTATAATGGGTTGTTGTTGCGTTACAGTAACGCAAGCCTTTGTAAGATTCTGTTTTGCTTGTTCTTTATGTCTTCTTGTTCATCTTGACTTGTACATGCAACATGAAACCTTTGCACTACTAAATTGTACCTGTATAAACATACAACTCACCAAACTCAAATGTGTAAGATTACTACTAATTTGTTTTGCAAATTGTCAAACCAAAGAAGAGTTTATCTAACAGTACCATTATTATTATTATTACTATTATTATTATTATTGTTTTACTAATTAAAAAAATAATGCATATCTTTAATATTTTATTATTTGTTTACTTTATTGTTGTTGTTATTATTATGTTCTCAAGCAAATTTCGAACTTCAACACAATCGTTCTCAGGAATTCGCCACAGAAGATTCCGTAGAACTTGTGATTAAAATAAAAAATTGTTATAAATAATGTACGCAACGTGTTCGAACCTGGATCAAGCTTAACACCTACCAAGCACTTAATCACTGAGCCACTCATCCTTTTTTGATATAATAACTTATGTATTACATATATCTTTATAATATATAATTTTTATTATAAAATTGTGATTATTAATATATATTAATACGTCGGCGATTTTCATCTATATTATTTTCTTTCGTTATTGTACACCAATATAATTACTAATATTATATTACATCAATTATAGGCAGCCACCTTTCAAAAGCGCACGCACGAGGATCACGAAACCTTGACCCTTTTTCCGTACACGGTCTCTTTTACTTCTTCAGCCGTGGTCCCCTCTCCTCTCTAGATTCCAACTTCCGACCACTAAGCTGTAAGCCTGTAAGCATGCATTACATTACAGCAGCGCACACCAGATCACCATTCCACAAAAGTTGCTTTCTATTTTGATCTTGTGTGACTGTAATCATCCACACCATTTGTACACAACTCTTCCATCAAAGTTTTTTTTTTTTGGGTCTATTTTCTAACGTTATACAGATGAGATAATTGCGTCATCTGGTTAATTATGTCGCTTATAATTCTAAATAATTTAAATAAAATTTTCATTTTTTTTATTTTTTTTATCTTCGGTAATATATTGATGAATTCACAAATATTTCACATATAAACTTATTTGCAAACATGATGAATTCATAAGATAGAAAGCAACTTGTAAATTTGATCTTCTTATTGTATCTTTTATCATACTTATAAGCATAATTCTTAGCTTCAATATGTTTGTCATACTTATAGAGTTTTAGTATTATAAATGAAAGGTTGAATATTAGATCTAGAATATAAAGAAACAAGTTAGGTAGTAAACTAAGTACTGCAAAGTGATGTTTATTGCTTAAGGGCTTTACCTAATTAATTAGATTAATCACATCAAGTACCAAAGAGTGAAATATGATTATTTAAATTAATTATAAGTATTTAATGAACTTAGATTGGTGTAATCAAGTACCGTAAGGTGAAAATTATGATAGCTTAGGTCTAATATTAATATAAAAATATCTCTTAATACCTACACACCCAAAAAAGATGCCTTCATAAATACAAAACATAACTCTTTTATAAACCAAGTAGTTAATAACAAGAGTGGGTATGACACCGTAGAAAATCCTAATTTTCATCATCTGCTTTTTGAAACGTGTAAACCTTAATTTTAGTTTAATTTAATTACAACGAACAACAACTAGATTTCAAACAAACTACCTTTCTTTGAACTTAATTTAGATTGCAAAGATCTGAAACTGATAACCTTGTTTCTATGGATTCGATACCTTAAGTAATTAGCGATAAATTGTATTCTTGCAACTCTAAACTTGGGAAATACATGTTTTCTTTCTTAACCATATCAAAATCCCATCGGTAACTATGCAAAAAATCAAGAAACTTGTCCAAAAAATTCCACATAGTTATATAATGATGTACTTAGTTGTATAATGATACACCAAATAAAGTTCAAAATAACAGACAAATTATGTATTGTTCTGATGTCCTTTTTTTGGACAATATTGTGTAATGTACCTACTTTGTTATATAATATTTCGGGACAAAAAAATAAAAAAAATCAAGGATCTTTCTAGCTTAATATGAAGGCAATCATTTCTATCTCTTCTCTTATAGTTCTAACATTGCAAAATAGAAACTAGCCTCCACCATTATTGAGGTTACGAAATACCTTGCTAAGTTCTTGTCAAAACTCAAATCTCCTTGATTCAAAATTATTCGAAACTATTGTGTGAGATTTGAGTGATTATTTATATTGTCTATTCTCTTATCTTTTGGCTTTTGTGCTATTTTATTCTTTTGATTTTCTCTCATCATTTGCGAGTAAGAGTGCAAAGTTCAACTTTGTACCGAATAGTTGGTGTTTGTGTATCGGCTCGACCTTGTTATCGCGTCAGAGGACCAAGAGTCTTGAAGAGTGGAATCGTCAATATTCGAACTCCGTTAAAATTTTGAAGTCACTTGTGTCGTGCTTTGTTCGCAATTTCTCAAACGCTCTCTTTACTTTAATTGCTATAATTAGATAAGAATTTACTCTTGATTTGAATTGTCTGAATTGCTTTTAAGTATTTGCGCTTCCGTCATTAATAATTAATTAAGCTAAATGGGTTTTAAGCACTTCTCTAATTTAGTTGCTTGAGCAATTAACTTAAGAAGTGCATTGATTGGAAACTTGACTTACTTAAATTGTTCTTTGAATTGAGAAGTTGCCATTAGAACTTGAATCGTTGTAAAATTATAAAAATAATTTTTGAAGTTTACATAATTCTATTCACCTCTCTAGAGTTATCAGTTATTATGTTAGAGAAGAGAGAAAAGAAGATCATTGTCATTGTCTGTGGAAGGGGAGAGGAAGGAGGTGTTGCCCCTTGGGAGCAAAGAAAATGAGGGGAGGGGGTTGCTGGGAGGGACGGATACAAAATTTTCATCAGGAAAGGATAAGATCTATAATTTTCTTCAGAAGCAACAAAATGAGACACATTTTCAAGTTATAGCATATTTTTCAAAAAAAATTGTTGAATTGTCCAAAAATACAAGATATATTTTGCAAAAAAACTTCGACTTAGCACCTCGCGAGCAATCTGTGACTCAATAATTATGACACGAGATCTGAATCATTCGATTTGAATCTAGAAACAATATCACCTTTTAGAATATCTTTTTGAAATTTCCAAATTTTTTATATAAATGTTCTAAATCATACAATTTAGACCATTCAAAAATACAGCAGCAGATGTGAATCCACCTGATGCATCAGATAGCCAGAGCGTAACTGCCACATATATTCAATCATGAGTCAAGAATGAAAAATCTTTGCCAAGTGTAAAGTTCTTCTAGTCGTTATTCAGGAATTTTTTTTCTGTGTTATTCTAAAAAAAAAAGAATTATATTTATGATTCTAGTTTCAAATATTTAACAGTCATGGTCTTATTTTTCTGCGTTCAGCATTCAGACTAAACGCATGCGTTTACGCTGAAAAAACAAACGACAAAAAGTATGATGCAAAATTTCAAATTTGCGTTCATGTCTAAACGCCGCGTCTGAATGCTGCATTCAGGCAACATTGTGAACGACACGTCTGACACACGTTCAGACGCTACGTTCAGACGTGAACGCAGATTTCAAAAGTACTTGATATTTTTTTGCTTCGTAAACTCGGGTGACCTCTTCTGAACGCGTGCGTTCAGAATACACTTCTGAACGCGTGCGTTCAGAATACACTTATGAACGCTGAATGCAGAAAAATAAGAGCATAACTGTCAAGTATTTGAAAGTAAAGTCATGAATATAATTCTTATTTTTTTTAAGTATCAGACAGTAAAAATTCCGTTATTCAGTCGGTCCACCATCAGTCTCTTACTCGTTGCAACTCAAGAACCAGTGAGTATCCTTTCAATTTGTCGTCTTCGTTTTTTATTTCTAGTGACACCATCATTTCAATTTAACAATTTTGTTATCTTTAACACGGAAACTCGGAGAGAGAAGCAACAGACCACAAATTTTGAGCTGACTAGGAATTTAATGGATTGACTTCTTTTTGGAATATTTGCTTACCTAGCACACTTAAGCTTGAGCAGTCAATTTATACAACAACCTGATTTTTTATAATTAGAAATTACATAAATAAATTACTTTTTAAACAGAAAAAGTATTTGAGAAGATTCAAAAATAGAAAAGATCGGTATTGTGAACACCGTTCGAACAAAAATGCAAAATGGACGGTATTGTGAATAACGTCCATTCAAATTTTTGATTTGGATATAAATTATTTTTAAAACTAACATAAAAATAAATAATAACGTCTATGACTCTGAATTAAAAATTTTAACGATAATGATCATATTTTATAATTTACGTTTAGACGTATTATTTAGACTCATGCAATCAGATGGCATTTAGAAGTTCAAATAGAACAAAAGAAAATTCGAAGTACCTCTGAATGCATGCGTCTAGATGTTAACATGCGAATATGAACGTTTAAAAATAAAGTCACTATTGTAAAAAAATTGAATCTAGGATTATAAATGTTATTCTTTATTTTTCAGGTCAGTTATAAAAATATTTTAACTTTTGTACGTGAACGTTAATATTTTAATTTATGAGTTGGGTTGTATTTAGGTAAGTTTTTGTAACAACTTTAGTTGTGCTCGTTGAGATCGTAATTAAGTTTTTTTTATCATCGCAAGTCATCGAGCTGTAGATATCCGAGTCTACTTCCACCGCGTCGAGTCTGATTTGTGATCGGAGGAATGTGCATATCAATTTTGGCTTCATCTTCAACTTATATATTAATTAGTAATTTTTATCACGAGTTTGCGATCAGACTCAATTTTGAATCGCTCATTTCTCCGATCGCAAATCAGACTCGACGCGATGGAGGTAGACTCGAATATCTATAACTCGATGACTTGCGACGATAAATAAAACTTAATCACGATCGCGATGAGAGTAGCTGAAGTTTGTAGAAAAAATGCTAATCATACTTAAAAAAAATTTTGTAGCAACTTCAGTTGCGCTCGTCGGAATCGTAATTAACTTTTTATTATCGTTGCAAGTCATTGGCTTGTAGATATCTGAGTCTAATTCTACAACGTCGAGTCTGATTTGCGGTCGGAGGAATGTATATATCAAATTTGACTCCATCTTCAACTTATGTCTTCATTAGTCATTTTTTATCCGGAGTTTGCATCTGAATTATTTTTGAATTGCTCGTTTCTCTGATTGCAAATCAGACTCAACGCGATGAAAGTAGACTCGAATATCCACAGCTCGATAACTTGCCACAATAAAAAAGGCTAATTACGGTCTCGACGAGTGTAGTTGAAGTTTGTAGAAAAAATGCTAATCATACTTAATATTTTTTTGTAACAACTTCAGCTACACTCTTCGGGGTTGTAATTAACTTTTTTTTCGTCGCAAGCCATCGATCAGTAGATATCTGAACCTACTTTCATTTCGTTGAGTCTGATTTGAGATCAGAATAATATACATCTCAAATTTGACTCCATGTTCAACTTATGTCTTAATTAGTCATTTTTAACATTAGTTTGCGTCTGAAGTAATTTTGAATTGCTTGTTTCGCTGATTGAAAATCAGACTTGACGCGATAGAAGTAGACTCTGATACCTACAGCTCGATGACTTGTGACGATAGAAATGAACAATTTTTTTATCTTGATGAGCATAGTCGAAGTTGTTACAAAAATATCTAAATATAATCTAACTCATCAATTAAATTAATAATATTTTTATTAATAAAAAATAAAAAAAGTTGCGGAAAAATTAATACAAATGAAAAAACAAAAGACAAGTGTTGTCAACACCGGTCTTTTATATTTTTAAAGCTTTTCAAATAATTTTTCTGTTTAAATTTAATTAATTAATTTAATTTCTATTATTACAAAAATCGATACAGCAGCGCCATAAATAAATATAT
The DNA here is from genome assembly GCA_964058865.1 of Eleocharis quinqueflora. Lineage (NCBI taxonomy): Eukaryota > Viridiplantae > Streptophyta > Magnoliopsida > Poales > Cyperaceae > Eleocharis > Eleocharis quinqueflora. Next base: position 218,818 of record CAXKVX010000033.1, on the reverse strand, counting down.
CCCTTGTTACGACATCTCTCTTACTCGTTTAGACTTATTATGAGCATGGCTAAAATAATATGCATAGTACATTTCATTTCGTACTATGTATATATATATAGGTCAATAAATTGAGATTTAAGTTTCTCAATAAATTCTTCATATGAAAATATTGTAGGAAATCAAATTTCGTGATTTTTAGAGCTTTCTTGCTATTTTTTAAATATTTTTTAAAAACAGTCCAGATTTAATACTACAAAAGTGTCATTTCTAGGCTGTTTTTAAAAAATATTTAAAAAATATTTAAAAAATAACAAGAAAGCTCTAAAAATTACAAAATTTTATATCCTACAAGATTTTGATATGAAGAATTTATTGAGCAACTTAAATATCAATTTAATGATCAAATTAAATATAAATGAACGCATAGTACGAAATGGAATGTACTATGCATATTATTTTAGCCATGCTCACTTATTATTTGCAATTGTACACTTCTGATATCTAATATTGAAAATGAATGCAAATGATTTAGTGATGTTGAAATCGATCTTGAACGAGTGATGTTGTTTATACAATATTTTTAAAATTTTTGAATTTGTTTAAAATAAAGAAGCGACACAAAATAAAGGATGATTGATTATTTTCACACATTCATTTTATTTTATATTTTAACTGCTTGACTTTGAATTAAGGAAAATAAAAATATAATTTTAATATGCAAACACATCGTTATTTAAATCCATTTCAACGATTTAAATTTGTCATTTGAATTTGATTTAACTATTTTTTTAATTAAGCTTATCAACAACTTTGGCGAGCTTAAGAGTACACTCAACAAATTCAAAAAATAAAAAATATAATTTTAAATTATGTTGATGTGACGGAGGACTGCAATTTAATTGCTCTTTTTTAAATTTAGTTTTTCTACGGTGCTTGTGATAAAAATTTTCTTAATATTTTTTTTAAGTTTCGAGGTAGATAAGAAATTTATTTCTATTTGTAATTTTAACAAAAGACACCCTTTTTCAGTAAAACTAATATTTTTTGTGTTATAACAGAGTTTAATTCGTTTCGATTTTTTTTTAAAATATTGCTTGTGGTATTTGAATATGAACATTTCTGTATGAAAAATGAGATCGCTCAACATTTCTGCTAGACCTGTGGTTTAAAGGATTATTAATTCTATATTTTTTTTTTATCATATAACAAATATAGGTGGTGATGAACATAGTTGTTCTATAAAGATATGTGTTTGATTCTCGTAAAAAGACATGAAAATAAAAATAGATCCCCTAGTAAACTAAGAGCATATTCATTTCTGAATTTTTTGGAGTTTTTAAGTTATTGACACATCAGTTTTAGATATTTAATTTTTCTTTAGTTTTTAAACACTTCATATCTGAAACTGAAAAGTTAGAGTTTCTAAATTACCACGTCAGCAAATATTACCAATATTGTGGTAGACCGTTCAATCTTAACCAATGATTAAGACATGTCAGAGTTTATAAACTCTAAAGCATAATTGCTAAATAAAAAACTCTTGAGCAAAATTTCTAAATAAGAAACTCATTTACATCCCTAAAACTAATTTAAAAACTGCCACATCAGATTATAAATTTCAAAAATTTCAGAAATGAAGATGCTCTAAGTCGTTCATAAAAAAGGTTTTAGTTTTCCTTTTTCCTTTTGTTTATTTCTTTTTGGAAAATAGTCTCATATCTTCATTCTTTAGTGTATCTTTTCTTTTGTAGTGTGTTTTGGAAAATAGTCTCATCTATCATTTTTTTATTTATCATTGAGAAAATTAGACACTTCATTTCTATATATATATACTGAGTGATTATTATGTATTTTTTAGTCAAACTTTATTTCTAGATATACTGAATACTCCTGATTATTATGTTTTTTTAGTCAACCCTTTAGTGTATCTTCTTTTACTAAAAAAATAATTTAATATATGATGGCGACAACGATGTCGCCAGTGATGATGATGATGATGATGATGATGATGATGATTATACCCTAAGACATGCAAAAAAAAAATGGAAGTAATCAAATTGGTAAGTGATTAAGACTCTTATTACTTAGAGCAAGAAACAAAAATATGCATTTTTTAGCAAGACAGAAAATGATGCACAATTCTATTTTTCGATTATTTAATTGCCAAAAAAATGAATTCTGAAAACAATACTTTTGGAACATAAATAAGCTTTTCTGGCAACGTTGCTATAATATGTAACGACGAGATAAAATTTAAAGCAATCCTATCCTTTACATCTGTTTGACACACACCCAAAAAAAAATTGAAAATGAAACTTATGATATGACATATCACATATGAGAATTGAAAAAAAAAGCCCTAAAAGACCAAAATAAAACTTTACAGGGGTGTATGCGCAAAAGATCCAACAAGTAAAAAAGAAAAACAAAATAATGTGAGTTACTCGTTTTTCCGCTCATTCTCCCTACCCGCGTATGTATACCGCGGTTCGTCTCTGTTTCCTTTCCTAGACCCTAGTCCTCCGAAACGCGTCTCTTTTGTCTCTCTCACTGTTTTATCCCACAAGGTATAAAACCCCTTTCGCTCTCTTTCCTTCCTTTATCAGTACACACCTATTCATACATCTTATTCTCTTATCGAATCACCAATTCAAAGTTCCAAACTTCCCAAAACTCACTCCTTAAAAACGAACACCATTAATTCATTAATTAATCACACATCACACTGGATCTCTTCATGAATACCTACTCCTCCCCTCTCCTCCCCTTCTTTGACGAATCAGACTATACTTACTGTAACGTCTTAGAAGAACCCAAACCCGCTTTCATACCAATCATGCCCGTATCCGATAACAACAAGCGGAAGCGGGTTGAGGAAATTGAAGAACACTCACCCAAGAGACGCTCTTCAAGTTCCAACAATTCACAGGATAGCAATGGTCATATTATGGAGAATGTAGCCTCGTCGGCGGCATCTGGTGGTTCTCCTTCAAGGCAACACCAAAGGAGGTTGTGGGTCAAGGACAGATCAACTGATTGGTGGGACCGGTACAACAGCCCCGACATACCTGAAGCAGAGTTCAAGAGTGCATTTCGTATGAGCCGGTCTACTTTTGAATTCCTCTGTGAGGAATTGGGGTCGGCCGTGGCAAAAGAAGATACAATGCTTCGTGCGGCGATACCTGTGCGTAAACGTGTGGCGGTATGCATATGGCGTCTAGCAACTGGAGAGCCGTTAAGGGTTGTGTCGAAGCGATTTGGTCTTGGCATCTCAACATGTCACAAGCTTGTCTTGGAGGTTTGCACAGCTATTAAAACCCTCCTCATGCCTAAAACGGTACAATGGCCGGATCAAACTACCTCTCAGGCCATTGTGCGAACCTTCGAGCACATCTCGGGGATTCCTGACATAATTGGTTCAATGCACACTACTCATATCCCCATTATTGCCCCCAAAGTGGAGGTTGCAGCATATTATAACAAGAGACACACTGAAAGGAATCAGAAAACAAGTTACTCGATTACAATTCAAGGTGTGGTAAACCCCAATGGTGTTTTCACTGATGTTTGTATCGGCTGGCCGGGCTCAATGCCAGATGACAAAGTTTTAGAAAAATCAGCATTGTATCATCGAGGCAATGCTGGCTTGATCCAGAACCATTGGATTGCCGGTGGGGCCGGGTTCCCCCTGATGGATTGGCTTCTCGTGCCATACACACACCAAAACTTAACATGGACCCAACATGCATTTAACGAGAAAATAGGGGAAATTACAAAAGTGGCAAGTGATGCTTTTGCAAGGCTTAAAGGGAGGTGGACTTGCTTGCAGAGGAGAACTGAGGGGAAGCTCATGGACTTGCCGGTGGTTCTGGGTGCGTGTGTGGTGTTGCATAACATTTGTGAGCTGAGAGGGGAGACAATGGATCCAGAGCTGCATTTCGAATTATCTGATGATGATATGGTGGCAGAGAATGCAATTCGCTCGGTGGCCGCAATGCAAGCCAGAGACAGCATTGCACATAAACTGTTGCATAGTGGAAGCGCAGGCATGAGGTTCTTTGGCTAGGGGTTTTTATTTTTTACAAAGTAATTTTTCTTCAAAAAGTATACTTTACAGAGTGTAAGATCTTTCATCTTTCATCTTTGCCTTTTTGTCTTCTTTTTTTTAAGGCCTTTAGATGTAGTATTGTTTGATTGGTTGTAAGTAAGACTTATAGTGGTGAGGTAATTTTTTTATACCACTTACTGGTAAAAATTCTTTCAGGTAGTTTGTGGAATCATTTATTGATTGTAATCTAGTCTCATACAAGTAAGGTCCAATATTTTTAGATAGAGGATTTTGTTGTTTTATTCAAATTTTATTTCAGTGCAAAATATCTGAAATTTCGGACTCCTCTCTTTTTTTACTGGTATAACATTGCTCTCAACTTCGTTTGAACATTTGGAGTTGGAACCAATTTTTTTTTTTTAAATAAGCAGTGCGCGCTTGGTTCAATAAAATCATCCCACCACTCACTCAGATCAATAACTCTAATACTAATCTAAACCATCCTGGTTTAAATCTAAAACCCAACAAAATAATAAAACTAGTGTAATTCTCTGGTTCAATAAAACCATCTTGAACCACTTCAAAATTCTATCTAAATGGATGACATTTGAACATCGACATATTCTACAATTGCCATCAAGACATCTTGTACTTCTACCAACCATCATCTCGATTATATCTATACCTCACAATCCTCAGATCACACCTCGATCAGAGCTCGACCCCGCTTCGCACACGTCCACGAGAAATCGACAGTCACACTCATCCCTCCCAACAACTACGATCAATCCCAAACAATCAATCCCGAACACCCAAGAGAATCATAACCAATCCCCCGACCACTATCAGCAGCTGGAAACCCAGAGACCCAACTAATTCATCCCAAAATCCAGTGTCAATAGAGATTACCACCACTATATTATCCCGCAATGAATCCGATTGTATATCAATCCCACTGTATATTGTCGCACTCAGATATCCCAGATTATCTCAAGCTCACCTCTGATGTGTTCTCAGCATCGCCTCTCAGACGAGATCTGATCTGATCTGATTTTCTTGATAAAACACTGCACTGCCATTGATTAATAGAACTGCACTTCGTCATCAGCACAGGATCAATCTGTGAGCTGTTTCCCTAGTTTCACTGTCTGAACCTCAGCTCAACTCTTCATCAGCACAGCACAACATTGCATTAATCTGTTTCATCATGTCATCTTCTGATTTCTCTGAACACCATCACAGCAGCTAAGCACAGATCTGATCTCAGCATCTCAGTATATTGTTACCTATCGATGCTCTTGTCTCAGCCTTGGAACCCAATCAGACCACTCCCACCTTCTCAGCACATCGGCTCTCCGTCGATCTCCATGCCATCACCACATCGGAGAATGGAAGTTGGACCCAATTGAAACTCAGATTTGTAACAAAATGAATAAGCAGGCATAGAAAGTTCCAATTAAGATCAGATTGTAGTCAAAAGAAAGCATAACAGCCTGTACTGGTATATACAAGTGAAGTAACCGTTAAAAATGGTAGCGTACAAAGCAAAGAGTTGTTGTTTTGGTCGCCTTGAACTAAGAGTACCATCAACGTTTTGTTTAGCCTGAATTATGTTTCCATGGAAGTTTGTGAAAAAATTCCAGTTTCAAAAAGGTCCAGCAACAGACTTGACTGGATTTGTATCAACCTATCAAATATCTCACTGCACCTCCACAAAAGGGGCAAATCACATGCATCAGAGCAATATCTAAATCTGCTAAAAGGTGCTGCCTAAATAATCATCAATATGTTACATGTATATCATAAACCTAATATTACTGTCTGCATAAACTATATACTGATCATAGAAGAGATTATATGCGAGCATATATGCTTGTAAAGTGGAATGGAGAGTTGAAAATGTTTTTAGTCGACTTGAGTAAATTCCAGTGCATTACCATCTGGGTCTCGTGCAAATATTGCTGGCCGCCCAGACTTGCTCAAGGTATAGCTTATTCCTGCATTTGCAAAAATTTCAAAGGAACAATGAAACTTTATCCTTCCCGGTTTCTACAAATAAAGGAACGAAAATTGAACACTTTACTGTAAAAAGTAAAAACCCTCTTTCGGGCATTCGGGCAAGGTATACCGGGTTTTGGGTTTTGGTTTCCTCTACTTCGGAATCATATACAGTAACTTTGCAGAAGTATGCAACATTTATAGATTTTACAGATGTGTCAGGAAAAGACCCATTAAATGATACATCTGTGTGTACCCTTCCTCAAGATGAGTTTATCTTCATAAAGAAAAATTAACAATCTTGAGTCCGCTGCAGTTGTGTTTGCCACTTGATCTATAACAATCTCGAGTTTGCTGCAGTATATGGCTGACTGAACAGTTTGAGATAATTTATTAAAACAATTGAAGGAACATCTGTCAGGAAAAGACCCATTAAATGATACATCTGTGTGTACCCTTCCTCAAGATGAGTTTATCTTCATAAAGAAAAATTAACAATCTTGAGTCCGCTGCAGTTGTGTTTGCCACTTGATCTATAACAATCTCGAGTTTGCTGCAGTATATGGCTGACTGAACAGTTTGAGATAATTTATTAAAACAATTGAAGAAATTTTCCAATTCCCATTTAGTTTCTAAATAAGTGTCACTTAATCTATAATAATCTCGAGTTTTCTGCAATATGGCTAACATAACAGTTTGAGATAATTTATCAAAACAATCGAAGAAATTTTCCGATTTCCATTTTGTTTGGAAATAAGTGCGTAAAGTAAAAAGAAGCATATGCACAGGACAGGGATCCATACCGGCTTCATCGAAGATGGATTTAAGCTTGGAGACATCACGAATGGCTATACATGTGTGGCGGTCTCTTCCCCCGTGTTCTGGTCGGCCCGTTAAAGGATCCGGGTTGGGCAATTCCATCAAGTGGATCATCTCTGATCCAACCCACAACCATGCCCCTCTGTATGGCAATTTATCATTCGGCCTAGCCAGATTAACCTCGAGGCCTTTTCATATTAACAAGGCATATTAGTAAACATGGGATATTCACTCCTATCCCCATCAATACTGAATATCCAATATACCCATCAAAATTAAAAAATCCAATTCAGAATGTTTTGATGGCTATGGCAACACATATCACATAGAATGCACCGTACTTTGGCAACACTTGCATTAAATTGGCATCCAAATCAGTACTATCGAAAGAGGTATTTAAACTGGGGATAGTTATGAACAAAATGGAATTATGGGGGCAAATTTTTTAGCATAGTCTAATACAATATTTAAGACTTTCCAATTGAAGACCAAAATGCACATCTTTCAACAAATAATCTCCTAATTTCTTATTTTTGTCAGAACGGTCCTTACACTTCCACCCAATATACTGTGTAGAGTTGTAAGAAAAGAGTTTCAAGACATAGTAAATTCTGTAGACATCAGTGATTCTAATTAATCGCACCCTAGACATGCATTAGAAGTGGGACAATTACCAGCTGGTGTCAGAATGACTTGGGCTGTAACAGTCTAAGCTCTAATTTTGACTTTTGAGTAGAAATATCTAAGGAATAATTCTTTTCTTCTAATATCGCAAGAGAGGTAGAAAGGTTGTAGCCTCCAAAATTTACAAATTTCTACTGCTTTGCGGTAGCAGTCTGACAAAGATGGCACTCAAGGGTCAGTTTCAGCTTAAATAGTCTAAAGCAACTGGTTTTGAGAGCTACAGGTACATTAAATGATCCTTCTTTCTCCAAAAAGGTTTTGATCTATGTAGACAGGATAACAGGTAAGCGTATACATACGAAAATGCAAAAAATCTACTAAGTTTTAAATGAATTAGGTTCTTTTTGCGGGTCTTCTGTTTTATAAAAGAAAACAAAAAGGAAGGGTAATAGGATAACCCAACAATTTCAACAGGTTAGGAAAACAATAAGTTCAGGGACCAACATGAATGAACCAGAAGAATCATGGTAACTTTAAGAACTTTGTTCAAGAGAACCAAATTGTACTTCAGACTAATCCAATAATTTCAACAGGTTAGGAAAATAATTTGAAGAAAAAAGAAGTTGAGGGAACAATATGGACAGACCAGAATAATCATGGCAATTTAATGCACTTTGTTCAAACTAGCCCAAGAAAATCTTGAATTAATATTCAGAGGCATGTGTTCTTTTTCATGGAGGTTGAACTCAAATATCGTTGAAACTGAGCTTTATTTTTATATGCAATAGTGCATGAACATTCTATTTTTTAACCTAGTATCTCTACATACGGAATTTAATTTTTTAATTTAGTCATTCAATTAAAAAAAAACAAACTATCAATATGAAGAAAAGAAGGGATTGATTTTGGACAAGCTCCAATAGATATTCAGAAATAAATCAATTTAATAATTTTGATTCCTTCAGACAATTCGATAAAAATTCCTACTGTTAATCCTCACTACATCAAATATGAAATTAGGTTTCGCAATAGGGGATTATTATTCCTGGTTAAACTATTTTACACTTAATTAGATTTGTTTCAGGAAGGGAATTAATACCATTTTGTCGAACTATCTCCTTAAACCCAGTTCTCATTATAATGATCAGTAATTTAGAACGATAAGTTAACCGGAACTTTTGCTTATTGAACATGTTATGAAATTTATTTTCCAGTAATAAGATTCAGCAATGAATAAGCTTCCTTATTCCCATTCGTTGTTCTGAACTGACAAAGCAGTTGTTGAAATTCCATGAAACTTGAAACATGTTAATTGAAAAGAACATACCAACATGATGTATGTAACCTATGATGAGACACAAGGCCAATGTAATTTGAAATTATAGCTTTGGAAACAAAAAAAGGACATACCAAGAAGGTCTTTGTAGAAGGCAAGCGATCTTTCAAGGTTCTCGCACAAAATTCCAACATGATGTATACTTACAATCCCATAATCTTTGCCTAATTAAAGTTAAAAATAATTAATTAAAGGCATCCAAGTATTAGCATATTGGGTTATTAAGTACTACTTTGCCATAACCAGGTACTTTTACTTGCCATCCCAGTACGGGCAATAAATTCATTGTATTTTTCTTCTTTTAAAATCTCATTGTGTTTCTAGTTTCGATTCGATTAAGCACCAACTATTCTACACCAGTACCTTGTGCAACTGCCGGTACCAATGGTAGCTATTACCAACTCTTTCTAAGCTGAGGTTCAAGCACATGCCAATTAAAATTTGAAAATTACCATGTGATTTCTCAACGGATTGAAACCGCGCGCTTTCAATTGAGACGTTGAGCTTTCCCAATCGACCGTTTCCGTTGATATCTTTTCTTCTGGTAAAGGAAAAATGGTGTTTTTGGTGATTAACTGAGAACACACAGCTGTGTTGCTTTGCGATTGGAGAAAGAGGCAAGATCGTGGGGAAGAAGAGGTTCTGAGTCGCCATTACCTCTCTTTCTTTAGCGCTCCTTTCACGCCCAACTGTGAAGTGATCTTCATTTTGTTCCTCGTTATTTATTTATTTATGGACTTTTTTCATTGATGCAATTTTTTTGTGGATGACAAAAATAAAAGGTCGCTGTTTTCTCTCCATGCCATATTTTACTAGCGGCCCTCAATCTCTGCCTCTCTGGTGGTTCTGAAAGATTGGTGAGAGTGGTCACATCAGTGAAAACAAGAGATTTGATAAAATTCGGATGGACTCGACTTGGAAAATTCGAAGATCGCGATCCGACTCGGTCGTGATTCGACTTAAGAACAAACTCGTTCAATCCAGTCTAAGAAAAATAGGGATCAAGTACGGATAGTGGTCGACTTTTTTGAAAAAAATTCGTGTTAAATCCGACTCGAGAAAGACTCAGTCCGACCCGACCTGATCCGTCTACTTGCCATAAATTCAGGAATAATCCATCGTTAATCCGCCATAAAATCAGAAATAACCTGTTGTTAATCCGCCATAAATCCATCGTTAACCCTCATAAACTCGGAATACCCATTTTTAACCCGCTACCATCTCGGATTAAATGAAAAAAATTCAAAAAAATTCCAAAAAAATTGTAAAATCAGAAAAAAAAAACAGAAAAAATAAATAACCACTTTAATCATATGAAATTATCAAATCTTTGAAATAAAAACAAATAAATTAAAAATAATTCAAAACATAAATATTATTTTGATTGTTTAACAAACTTAAAAACTTGAATTTTATATTATTTTTTAATTGTAAAATATTTAAACAAATTTGACATTTTTATGTTTTTTTTTATTTTTTATATTTCAATTTCGATTTTTTATATTTTCTGCATTTTTTATTTATTGGAGTTTTTCAAAAAATTTGAAATAAAAAAATCCGGCAAACCCCGACCAATCCGACCTAGGCCAAACCCCCTCTATCTCGGCCCGAACCCGGCGGTCCACTTATCCATGGGTCTTAGATGGATTGCGGCGGGCTTAAAATTTTTTGACCGTCTAAACCCGGCCAGCCAAAAGAAATGTTGCTAACTTGCTACACAACATTGTCATCTAATAAAAAAATGTCATTTTGAGTTTTATTTCAATATGGTCATATGAGTCCTAGATTTCTAGTTTAATTCACCTGAGGTTAATCAATTGATATAACTTTAATTCATTTATTGTTTGATTATTAGCTGATATCTTTATTTTGAACATTGTCAGTCGATATTTTCAACACATTCTTAAATGCCTCGGATAAAATAGTAAAAAAATTCGAAAAAATGTAAAATTTGGTCCCCACGTAGGTTTTAGTATGGACAAAAATTTCAACGGTTCGGATCGGCCGTTTTTTATTTGGAATTCGAGATAAACATCCGTTAGCACGGTTTTGATTTTGCTAACGTTAGTACGTTAGCCGGATTCATATCAACGGTTCGGATCGGCCGTTTTTGATTTGGAATTCGAGATAAACATCCGTTAGCACGGTTTTGATTTTGCTAACGTTAGTACGTTAGCCGGATTATATATATGTATATATATATATATATATATATATATACTTATATATGGACATATATATTATTTATATATCAAATAATTTACACTCGAAACACTACCTACATGATAGGACAAAATGACATTTATAATATAAATATATATTGATCGATTTTCCTAGAGCATATTGAATACAACACAAGTAATATATTTACTAAGTGACGTTAAAATAATATAATAAATACAATACATATACTATATTAAATACAATAATTATAAGTATACGATATATATATAATAACTAAATAATTATAATAACTTAATTTATTAATTTTAAATTTATAAATATAATTTATAAAGGGAGAATAGTTATCGCACATCGCCAACGTAATTTGGACTAAGTATAATTATATATGCAATATTATATATTGATCAATTTCTCTATATCAAATTAAGTACGATATACATACGTAAATATGACTAAGTAATAATATAAATATAAATGTATATATTGATCAATTTCTCTATGTTACAATGGAATATAAATGCATATAACACACACAATAATAACTAAGTAAATGTTAAATCACAGTAACGTATATTGATCAATTTCTCTATAAGAGTTATACTAATACACATCTATACTTATTAGAATTATTTTATCTTCTTCTTTACTTAGTTTAATTAAAAGTCCAACTAAAAGTGGTTGATTTTATAACATGCTTTCATCATGTTGTGATTTATTTATGTTTTGTACCTTATCGATCTGATGTCCAAATAAATAAAGTGAAGTAGTAACACAATTAGAACAGTACTTGAATTTAATAAAAGGATTAGATCTATATCATTCACACCCTCGCCGTGCAGCAAGGACACTGTACGCGGGATTTGACTAAGATAAAGTATTAAAGAAATTATATTAGGAGCATCAAGGACGTCTCAAATGCCGCTACCTTTTCATTTGACTTCACTTAATTACAAGTCCTTCGACTAACTAAACAAACCTGAAAATATATAAATAGGAGACTTAGTGGACTCGGACCCACACGCTGTGGACAAGATCTATACTGTTGCTGATGACGTTGGTCCCAGCGCGGACGCAGCAAATCTTTCGTTAGAGTAGCTCACGCTTCATTCTAGGTGTGGATTCCTGGGGATTATATTCATTTCTCTTTTAATAGGACCTACCAGACTTACCTAAATTGAATTGCGGTACCAACTACCAACATTAATTAATCATGCCCGTAGACTTGAACTGCCATACTTACATGCTGGTAACTGTACCATTATTTGAGACCAACCTGCATTTCATGTCACCTGCATTCATACTGCACGTAAGATCCGATATACTATAGGCTATTAGACTACTTATAGGTAGATGCGTATAAACATTATATATCTATACTCGTTGGGAGTGCTGAGAGTCGGGCCAGTGAGTTCTAGATTGGATGTAGTCTGAGGACATTGTGGAGGGAGTATGTGTCATGGTGTCTGACATAGCCCATGAGATATTCTCAACGGGATGTCCTTAAGGACATTCGACTAATCCTCACCAACGATGATCATCACTTGATGACTCGTAGTGCCAGTTAGAGAGTTTTATTCTCAAAATCCTTATTATATAGTATTATAATAAATCATCTTTGAGTGATTAAGGTTCGGTTTCTCAGTTTAGAGTATGCGTGTCATATGTGAAGTATTGGAGCTATTCCGTTCTTTATATATTTCTATTAGCCGATTTTTCGAGATCTCCTAATATTCGAAGGGTTTCCTCCTTTGGCCTCTAGTTGGTACAGGGAGTTCCCTTTATTATTATTATTCCAATGGGTAGTCAGTTCCTTATTTCCGTATGACGGCTAAGACCGAGAGTTTATGTTTATTTATTTCCTTTTGAGAGGGTAGGCTTCTCGGTTCGCTTATTGACCGAGCGTGTGCTTTTTGTAGCCGCTCTATTTTACCGAGGCGTTTTGTTCTGGAGACTCAGAGTTTAGTTGGGCCATGGTTGATTTGGGACCCGTCTAACGATTACGTTAGGCCTGTGGTTGATTTGAGACCCGCTTAACAATTTACCCTCAGGCTATTGGTTTCGAACCGTCTGAGGGGGCGAATCATGAAGTCCTACACCGGGGTTCTTAATTTGACAAATCGTTCCTTTGTCTGGGAGATTTGATATTGTTCACCTTACTATCTATATATACTATTATTCCTCATATTACTTTTGAGTTTCTTTTTCGCATCGTCTTTTGGATAGACTCATTGTTAAAAATGTGAAATGGTTAACTAATGCACATTTAAGTGTAGTAATTTAATTATAGTTAAATCTCAGTAAATGTGAATGGTCCAACTTTGAATCAAATATAATCTCAAAGGCTGGACCTTAATCCACACTGAGTAATTTTTATAAATTACTCAAGTTTCACAGTTGGTTGTGGGGTCCAGGTAAGGAGCCGGAGTTCCTTTGATGTCCAGAGGAGAGCGCTAGGATGGAGTCCCCGGCGTCTTTCGTTTTGAAGATCACTTCATTTGTTTCTTCATTTTTTTTGTAGGATTAGTGTGTAGTAGGTTAGCTAGGGTCGGTCCCACGTCCTTGATGGGATCGTCCTCTTCTGTATGTATTTTATTTTTGTTTAGCTTCCGTTGTAAATTTTGTATCTAGACGCTGGATTATAAATATCTATATTTGTTGGATGTTCATGTATTGTGTGTGAAATGTGTATGCTTTTCCTTAAATTCAGTATTATAAATAAATCTTATGTATATTTTCTAGTGGTCAATTAAGCCTTTCGTGTAATCAAGTACACGTGGCGGGATTAACACCTCTAAGCTAGTCATTATTTCTGAAGTGTGACAGACACACATATAATACAAATTGAATAGCAAAAATACTTATCGGGATATCCGAAAAATTGAATACGACGATATTGAGCAAGCTTTATATTTACTAGGAAACGCAGCGCGGCTACGCCGCGTCATTTATATTTTTTTAATAAATTTTTGAAAGAATTTTTTTATGTTATAAAACTAAATATCACTATTGTAATAATAAATATCATATTTTTTTAGATAAAAGCATGATCCAAAGTACACAAGTTTTCATTCAGTAAAAAACATTTTCTACGAATTAGTCATATGTCCATGCTTTGTAGTGAAACCAACTACATTACATGACACAATGCTTCGTAAATTCTAGAAATTCAAAAAGAACAAAAACTTTAATGCACTATTTATAGAAATTTATCTTAGTTCATTTTTTATCTTATATTTGATGCCACAAATGTGTTGTAAGTGCTGGAAAAAATATATAAAGTGTGTGCATTAATTATAAAGAACACAACAACGTCACAATACAATCTTCTCAGTTGTCCCACTAATGCTCCATGTTCTTGTACCATGATATCAAAGGGAAAAAAATACTAATCACATGAAAATTTAGAACAACAAAGCTAGAATAGTTATTCTCTATTTCTTTTACTTTATTTGAGTATATAAAAAATAAATTACAAAATTGAGTCGACAATAGATAAGATTTTAAATAACTTTGACAATTCTTGTTTATTGTATCCAAAATCAGAACTGGTTGAGCAGCCTACCAAAATCAGAACTTCAGAATAGACCTTTTATTAAAAAAATAATTTCAGAATAGACAAAGAATAATTCTGGCATAATTGGAGTATTTTGTTTTGATTTTCCCAATATGCTAATGGCCTTTCTATAATGTCAGTGAACTGCCCACTTGTCAGTAACTAATATATGCTTGCGTTTAAAATATTGCAAATAAAAAAATAATAGATAACAAAAAATAGAGTTTGCAAACCAAAAAAAAGAATAACATAAATCTACTACTGTAATGGCTAATACATATGTTTTGTCACATAGAAAAATCAAAGTAAAACACATTAGAAAAAAATGTATAGTGCTTGCATTGTGCCTCCAATATATATTTTCTGTTATATTCACCCTAACCTATAGAGCTTGAATGAACAAATCATCATTCTCTCTATCCAAGAGACAATAAGGACACTTAAAATAATAACCTTGATACATAAGGTAACTTTCGATATAAGCTTAATAACAGTTCAGTGGGACATTTGAGTTCCAGTGCCACTGCATGGGAAGCAAGGCTGTATATTATTTCTTTTAGCCTACACAAAATCATGAAAAGAAAGGGAGATACTATTGTGGAAATACTGTCGCCTCTAGATACCCAAAAAAATTCAAATATAAATTAAGAAACTCACTGATCTATCGATTCGAGTTTCGAAAAAGATGGGGATTTCAATTCCGACTGCAACACTTGCAACTCCCAATTGCAATTGCCACATCCTATGCCAAGACAATAGAAATCAAATATGAAATGCAGATTTTACAATTATATGATTTCCTTATTTGTATTTTGTTGAAAGTAAATACTCCACATAACTAAGATACATGCTTCTATATATCAACCTACCCCAAACAACTATACTTGTTGATGTAACATGCCATACATACAGATGAAGACTCTTTTTCTAAGTTTAAGAAGTTCTGAAAAAAAAAAAACAAATGGAAATATCAGTATTTAGTAATATTGAGACTATTGACCCTTGTACGCCAGATGAAAAACCATGTTCAGAGAAGCACAACAATATGCACAAACAATGAAAATTAAGTGATAACGTCAAAAACAATGCTACATAGGCGAAGGAGCTGAGCTATGTGAGTAGTATGTCAACAGGTGAGGAGCTTGTGGCAGGAACAATACACAAATCTCTCGTGTACTCAATTACTCATATATGATTTCCAATATATTTTTAATATAGAGGTAACCAATTGGCTATAATATATGATGTTCCCTCATGTGTCGCTTTCTATATTCACAGTGAAATTTCTAACTCATGTTACAAATTAGATGATTATGTTCAATACATGCAGAATTACAAGCTGACCCAAAAAGTTAGTAATCAAGTAGAGTGACTATAATATATGATCGCTACTTGGCTCTTGTTAATTTACTAACCAGTTATCGTCTAGTCCCCATATCAGCATCAGCTTAGAATGAGGATAACAGTGATAAACCAGAATAAGGATAATAGTGAAATTCACAGCGATATTCCAAAAAAAAATTACCTTAGAAATTTACCAGATCGGCGATCGCCTGACTATCCCTCTTTCTTTCTTTCTTACTTTCTCTCTATCTTTGTCTTTTTTCCTTTCTTTCAATCTGCATGTTTTTTTCCCTTCAAAATACCAGGATCGCAAATTCAGGAAACAAATGATAGGAAACAAATTGTCGAAAATCCGGAATCGAATGAATTAAGGGAAGAAATCACATGCAATTCAGCCACTGATAAAAAGAGGAGAAGGTCCTGGATCCATCGAATCTAGGGTTTTAATTTTCCTCTTTTGCTCTGCAAATCCATCGTAAATGTAAGAATCAAACGAATACTGATATTTTTATTCGAATTCCTCTTTTGCTCAGAGCAGAAATATATGAAATCAACGAAAACAAAAGGAGACGTGATCATTTTCGTTGTGTTTAGGGAACGGCAATTATAAAATTGGCGTTGATTGTTTTATAGGTCTAACGAAATCAATTGGAACAGTATTGACACAGGAGAAATAAAAGAAAAAGGGATGGGAACAGTATTGAAAGGTGGGCAATTGGAGAAGGTTATTGACACAGGAGAACAATCGACGAAGAGAAGGACACGGAGAGCGATCATGGCTATTGCGATGAAGACGCTTGTAGCGATGAAAAGAGGATTCGGCGAGATCGCGGAAGAGAAAGAAGATAAAAAACAATTCTCTATACGAAAGAACGAAGAAATGCTAACCACATGTAATCAGTAAATTCTATAAACAGTGGCGATTGAGTGACGATTGAAATCGACGGCTGTGATGCCGTGTCCGCGAAAATGCAGAAGGACACAGAGGCAAATTTATCGTTTTGCGATATATAATATTAGTCAGAAAAGTTCTTCTAAATCGGATCTCCTCCTGCCATGTTGTACTACGATGCACGCGTTGTAACCACCTGATTCGTGTTGCACCTGCCTTCAGATTCTTGCTTTCAAATTTCGATCTATGTAATTCATGCGAACCTGTTGTTCGCTCTAACGTTGTGCTACACGAATATTGCTGGTACAGTAAATTTTGTTGAACGGAGCATCTCTCTAGTCTTATATGATTTTATCTAAGTTATTTCATTAGTATTTTAGATGAAAGAAATAACAAAATAACTTATGCAAATAATATAAAGTTTACTGATATCACAAAAGTAATCAAATTTAAATTTTCATTAGCAACAAAATGCAAAGTTTAGTGACTTCCAACGAAGCAGTTCTTTCTTTTCTGGCACAATGATCGGTTTGTATTAAGAGTGCAGAATAAGAGCTATTTTATTTTGTATCTGTTACTCTATAGATAAATATAAATAATATATATAAATATAAATAAATATATATATACTTTATTTTAATATTTGTAAAAATAATATAAATATAAATAAATATATATACTTTATTTTAATATTTATAAAAATAATTAATCTATTAGTTATTTTAAGTTTTCTAGGTGACACTGACATCTAATTATTTTTCCTCTTCTCAATAAAATTCTTAATTTTCAATGAAATATTAAAGTTTGTCTCTTGAATTCTATCAAAATTAATTTCATCAAATTAATTATTATTTAATTTTACAATCCTCTCATTTAATCATTTTAAAAAACTGTAAGTATAAAGATAAATCAAATTTTAACGAGTAAAGATAGAATATAGATAAGAGTTATTTCAAATTATTACGGGACGAAAATAGTTTCATCCGATCTGTATAGTACTCATTGACACCCCTATTGGTAGAACAATTATTTAAAAAAGCCAATAGAACAATTATTTAAAAAAGAAAAGAAAAGAAAAGGCTGTTCCCTTCCAAAGTTCCAGGCTTGGCTCCAGTCTCTACGGGCCCATAGGAGCTTCTTGGGCTGGGCTTCAAGATTTATTCTGTTCATGAGTCACCATAAAGCCTCAAATACACACTTCACATTTTATAGCATAATAATAATAAAGAGTAGAATCAGTAAAATTTAATAAAAGAAATGACTAATGATATGAAAAAATAATAATAATATAGTTCAGATTTCATTCAGTACAAAATGTTATCAAGTTCTTTTTTAATATGAAAAATAATGAAATAGATATATTCAAAGCGTGAACTCTGCATGTATCTAGTAAGATGAGAAATTTTTATAGGCGATAGTTATCACCCCTAAATTATCAAGAGATTCATTTCTAAATAATTATTTATTAAAAAAAATCAACGCTTTCTGAAATATTTAACCTCAATGATAACAAAAAAAAAAAAAAAAAAATCAAACCAGCAACTAATAGTTAACGAGTGCTCATTTGCACAATTATTGACTTACTTTTCACCTAAAAAATTCAACGCATCACAAGGGAATAATTAAAGTATTCTTCTTAAAGGCTACGATAATAATTTGTTAGCAGTAACCCAGTTAGCATTGTGTAGAAATTGAAAGGAATAGATCTTTTGTAATACAATATGAGGACATTAATTTATTTAATTATTTTAATCAATGTAGTGCCTCCTTTTTTTTTTTTTTGGCATTTTACCGAATCTGTTATTTTTTATATGGTTGTTCCTTAGGCACTAGTTCATTCTTTCAACATTCTCGCTTTTTCTTAAAAATTGACAAGCATGTCATGTTTAATACTACAAATTATCTAAGTAGGCTAATTACAGAGGATAAAAGAAATTATCTCTAAGCATGTCATGTTCTTAAAAAATATCTCTAAGCATGTCATGTTCTTTGCAATATATATGTAATATTAATAGAATCTGAATCCTTTCCTGTTATATGAAAAATGTCTGGTCTGCATTTCCTTGCCTCTTTCTTTGAATGATCAAATAAATACAAAAATTAATAAAAAAAACAACAAAAATATAATGAGTCTTACACAGCTCAAATGATTTTAATCGTACACTCATGAAAAAACAAATTAGTAAAACGAGTTTGCATTTTGCAATCACCTCAATTTCCATACAACTGGAGAGGTTTACTGATATTCTCTAAGTGTAGGTTGAGCCCCTACTAATTCATGGGTTGAAGACTCATTAACGCAAGCAATAATTTAATCATATAGGATTGATCATTGATCGATTAGTAACAAGCATCAAAGAAGGCACATTGTTAAACTCAAAAGTAGCTCATGGTGGAAAAGGTTAACACCTTTCGGCAGTGTGCAATTCTTTTTTTGTGCCTTAATTTTTCATCAGTGATATGGGTTTTCTAGAACATCTAAGACTAGAGCATCAGTGATGGGGTTATATATTGGTATCAGAATTGTTACCAACTAAATTTGATCAGTCAAAATATCCTTTGACTGCTTAAAAACTAAATGGACTCAAATAAGTAATACTTTAAGTTTGATCATATTGAAAGATAAGAGCCTTTCATTCAAATTACAAGACTCATCCTCACTAATTTCATCATGAAATTTAGCAAGGTCAAAGACTACCGTATTAGCTCGGCTAGGAGCCTCCAATTCTTGAGTGCTTGTATTCTTAGCCTTTGATTGAGTTGCTATCTTTCGTGCTTGATCATCCACTTTAGCAAGACTCAAAGGTTTCTCGATTTGCTTAGCACCATACATCTTTGTGAGTGTTGGAGGTTGTTCTATCTCGTTGTAGTGATTACTCTTGGAAATCCACCTCTCATAAGAGCTTCTTCTTGTTCTTTAGCATAATCGTCCTTAGCTTGAGCCATTTGCTTCAAAATGTAAATCTTCTCTGGATCCGTCATCCCTTGTTCCTTTATAATTTCAAGCGCAATCTCCAAGCATGTTATTGGTTTCTTTCTGATGAGAGCTAACTTATTATCAACATCTCCTCCCCCGAGATTTACTTCTTATTCATCATCTTCACTTTCTTCAGACTCGCTTAGCCAAGTTGCTTGCATGACTCTCTTGTTAGTCTTCTTAAATCGTTCTTCTTGTGGTCTTCTTCTTTGAGGAAAGATCACATAGCAATTTTGAATGCTATGACATTCCTTGTTACAAGATAGGCATACGATCTTTTTGGCTTGAGTTAGTCTCTCCTCATTTACTTTCCTTTCGAATTATATTCCTCCTTTCACTAGCTTGGTAAGAAGGTCATTGACTTTTGAGAGAACTTGGTGAAGGTTTTAGTATATGACTTCACTTGCCTCGAAATTATAAGGTTTATTAAATGAAGATTGAGCCGATAAGGCCAACGTTTTTGTTGAGGTTGTGCACTTGACTTTATTGTGATTCTCCTCATGTGTGCAAAATTGTGCGTGCACCTCTTCAGGTTGATAGGTAAGTCCTTTACCTACAAAATCTTCATTACAAATGTTAGATCCAACTTCTACAAATTCATTTCTTAGAGAAACGAGTCTATGATAGAGACTTTCAAAGGACTTGCTATCTTCAAATTTCATATTTTCTAACTTTTTGCTAATCCAACCTTTCGAGTTTTTTTTCATATGTTCATTTCCTTCATACCTAAGGACTAAGGCATTCCATATTTCCTTAGCATTAGAGGGATGTGTGAGAGATAAGTCAATTGACTCATGACTTGAACTTAAGATTGTATTCATAGCATTATCATTAGTATACTTAAGTTCTTTAGATTCTTTAGTAATGATAACACCATCTAACTCATTCTTTGGTATCCAACCATCTTCAACTATTTTGCAAAGTTCAAGCAAGCTTAGATAGTTTACCATACACCTTTTCCAAAATGAAAAGTTCTTGCAACCTACTCCAAAGATCGAGGGTTATTTCACAAATTTCAATTGAGCGGTTGAGCCATATTTCAGAAAATCAAGAACTAATTTGGTGCTTAGCTAGGTATGAACTTGTGGGCTCTGATACCAATTGTTAGATAATAGGGTTGGAACTTAAAGCGCAAGACTAAGGTCAAATTACTAGACGGAAGCATTTTCAATCAACAATTTCAAATTAAAAGTTTTTAGACCTTAATCAACTAGCCAAGAATTAAGACAAATAATTTCTAAAAGTAATAGAGCAAATCACAAATCAACAAAGAGCAAAGTAATGAAAAGAGAGAGAGAGTGAAGAGAGAGCAATCGAGAACAAAGATAACACGGTATGTAACGTGGTTCAGCCTGTCAATTAACTAGACCTACGTTCATGGGTCTTTCGGACCAAATATTCCTTCCGGACCGATTTCACTATAAAATGAGTGTTCTTTACAAAGTGCGGAGCCGATTTTTGACTTCTTCTAAACAAGCAAATCAATCTTCGTCTCCTAGACCAATTTTATGGGGAAACACGACACGACACGGTTAAAGGTCCGATTGACAAAATAATTTAGAACAAAATGATGCACCACTTGACAACGCAAATGTGGTGCACCAAAGACTAAAATCTAGCTAAGGGTTTGTTCTCGGATTGACAATAAGACAATAGATGCTATCATAATGCTCTCTAGGTTATGTAGCTGGAGGAAAATTGAATTAGGCTCTTTGTTGTGCTCAATTTGATGCTTGGAAGCTTATGAGGGGTGTTTGATTACACTGCCGGTTCGTCTCTGCATCAGTTATATAGGCTGAGCATTTCTTGAGATCTTGAAACCTCCAATTTTGACTGTAGCATTATAACAGCTCCATAATGCATGGTGGAACTCGTTATAACGCCTTGTGTCTTTTCCAGAAATTCTCTTTTTCTCGTGCAGCTATCATGTGGGCCAAATCCTGCAGGAACTCGTTATAACGCCTGGAAAACCCGTTATAACGGATTGGGAGGCGTTATAATGCCTTGGACAAGCGTTACACTAACGCTGTGCTCGAGAAAATCCTGCTGCTGCCTCTCTCTCCTCCTGACCCGTTGTGACGGGTTGGACATCCGTTATGACGGATTGCTGACCGTTGTGATGGGTTCTAGAGCTTTATGATAACGCCATGCTTATTTGTTTGGCACTGTGAAGTCATTCTTGATGTCTTGAGCATGTCTTGATTTGTTTAGAACATGTTTTAGCATTGTTTGACATCAGTATGTACCTGTTTGAACATGCATTTTCATCAAAATTCATGTGTAAAGTTAGTACTTATTTATTTTACAAATTGTCAAATAAGAAATAATTTTAATTCGACAGCTATAACCCCTAACTCATTTTTCGTTCAATTTATAAATTGACTGTATTTCTGACAAATTGACTGCATACCTCTGTCTGTGATGTATGACTTCTATTGCTCTTTGACTTGATCATCATATTGCTAACGTTAAATTGCTATTATTTCATGATGAAAATGGAATTTTCTACTACAAAAATTGGCTCATGATTAGACACAAATATTTATTGTAAAGAGAGTGCTGGGAAGAATTCTGGATAAGGAAACAACGCACCTGCCTCCTCCCCTACTAAGAATGTCAATGATCTAACACCGAACCCGTTGATGTACTTTTGCATATGCAACTATTTTGAAATTAGCTTTACCATATTTCATCTATAATCGTTGAATTTTAACTTTATTCGCACTTGGTGATTTGAAAAAAATCTGATCAGTTCCAATCCAATCTAGAAAAATTCGAGGCCGCAATTCAATCCGATCTAGAGAATTCAAGGTCTATGTAACAGGGTGCTCGTGGCAGAATAACGAATAAATGCATCTCACCTCACAATTTGACTCCACGATACTAATTATTCCCCATCCGATTCAATTCAATTAAACCAAGAATAAAATCCGAAAGGATTAAGGATCTATCCCTCGCCAGCTGCTCAGCTCTATCAATGGCCTACTCTTGAATTAAAAAAATATGAGAGAACTTGATTCAAACTTTTTCCCCAATAACAAATATTTTAAGCGCTGATCATAATTCATAAGCAAAGGGAAAATGACTACTCACTACTACTTTTTTCTCTCATGCCTATTGTGTATTGCCAGCACAAGAAGAATCTTTGCTTATTCGGTGTAGTGCGCATGCTCACTGTTTTTTTCTTATGCCAGCACACGAACAATCTTTGCTTATCCGGTGTAGCGCGGATAGTGTTCTAAATTTGTGTCGTTTCGCTTCAAACACGACTTGACACGTCATGAAACGGCACGCACAGTTAGTATTGTATTATATTTACAGTGCCGTTCCGTACCGTGCCAAAAATTAGAAGGGATCAGAACGGAACTGTTAAGACACGGTGCCTAAACGTGCCATGTCTTAATCGTACCATGCCTAAACGTGACTGTGTCATGCCAACTCGTGACGTGTATGTTTGTGCCGTGTTGCTTCGGCACGGCGTGCTTTATTTGTGTTAATCATGCTGAAAATAATAAAAAAATTACAATAGCATAAAAATATGAAAAAAATCTTTAAATTTTATAGACAATTATTTTTTTGATCTCCAGTATATTTTTTGTGGACGTGCCTATGTGCCTACTTGTGTCGTCGTGTCGTGTCGTGCCGTGTTTTCGTGCCGTGTCGTACTGTGTCTCTCCTCGTAAACGTCCTGTGTTGTGCCGTTCCTTACAGTAGAAGATCTAAGCACGACACGCTTAAGATACGGCACATAAACAGTATCGTGTCGTGTCTTAACCGTGTCGTGTCGTGTTCTTATCGTGTCGTATCATGTCGTTTTTAGACACGCAAACATGATTTTGAAAACTATAAGCGCGGATGCTCACTGCTGTTTTTTTCTCATGTCTATTGTATATTGCCGGCCAACTCACGGAGAATCTTTGCTTATAGCGCAGCATTCACGCTGCATATATCGCTTTTAATGATTCGAATTCGTGCATAGAATGGATCGTCAATTATAAATTGCATGGGAATTTCTGGATACGAATCTCGATGCATACAAAAAACGATCCAACGCAGGTGTACACCTGATTTCATTCCACCACGACATTCGGAAATTCTGTTGGCGTTAAAAAATATTTTTCCCAATGATTAAATTGCACGTTTGTATATACACTTTTTTGACACTAAATTTATTGATTTACTATTCGTAGTGCTATTTCCATATACATTTTTTTTTTCTTAAGTAAGATGCGTGCTGCAAAAATAATTCTTCCAATAATTAGCAAATGCAGCGTACTAATTACGATTCTAGATTTTCGAAATATCTTAATTCGTTCCAGTAAAACTGTAGAAATTAGCATGGTCCTCCAAATGGGTATTTTGTTTTCCTAGATAAAGAATTGCTTTTCAAAGTTTTCTCCATTTAAAGAGATACCCACTAAAAAAGTTAAAAATTGTTTTAATTTTTATCAAGTTTCTTGCATTCTGTAAATTTGAAGCAAATAAATATATTCTTTGAAACATTGATGATTATAGTAGTAAGTAATACAAATTGATATATTGTTTTAAAAGTTAAATACATCATTAGTGTAAAACAAATTACTTTTATATAACATAAGAGTCATGCAATTAACATAAATTACTAAAGAGACCTGAAAATGAATCTCTAGTTTTTGGAAATATGAGAATCTGTAAGGTCTGAGGTTGATGCTCTTTGCTTCAGGTTTGAGTTGAATCTGATGATCAATGGGCCTTTGAGGTGGTAAAGAGGAGGGTACAGAGAATATAGATGGAAATTTGTCCAGTACTTGTTGAAGTTGTGGTGAAATGATTGGTGAATTCTTGCC
The DNA here is from genome assembly GCA_964058865.1 of Eleocharis quinqueflora. Classification (NCBI taxonomy): domain Eukaryota; kingdom Viridiplantae; phylum Streptophyta; class Magnoliopsida; order Poales; family Cyperaceae; genus Eleocharis; species Eleocharis quinqueflora. The sequence continues at coordinate 194,235 of CAXKVX010000033.1, read as the reverse complement.
CATATCTTCTTCTATGTGAAAGAGTTGAGCAAAGAACACTTGACTGCCTTTCTTTTGTTCATGCAACACATCCAAGGATCCATCCATCACCTTTACTTCTGTAGTGACTGGTTCAGTACAAAAGTTGACATTTTTACCCTTCACTTCAGTGCCCATAATCCCTTGTAATATATTGATGGTTACTTCTCCTTTTGTGGCTAACCAATCACACCCAAGTATAATATCATAACCATGAACAGGTAGAACCTTTAAATATGCCACAAACTATTGATCCTGAAGGGAAAATTGTACATGAGGACAAACTTGAGTAGTGGTTAACTTTCTCCTCCAGCACTTCGAAAGACCTTAGGTGGATGTGGCTCCACTTGCAAATTTAATGTTGTGTCCAATTGTGGATTAATAAAGGAGTGAGTTGCTCCAGTATCAATGAGGATACATATTGGTACTGTCTATAAATACTCTTTATATTTGAGAGTTTTGTGATTTACAACAGTGGGTGAGCTACTCAAAGTAACCAATTGTTCCTCCAAGATATCTCCTATACAATCCTCCTCCTGCTCAGTTTGCTCAAAGGTCTCACATTGATCCTGAGAAGGATTCAGATCTTCTTCAATGGTGTGAATGGCCCTTAATACATTTATGCCCCTGATGCCACTTCTCACTACACCTATTACATAACCCAAGGGCCCTTCTTTGGTCACTTGACAGGGTGTTGTTTGGTTTAGAGAAAAGGGTAGGGCTTTTTGGGTTCAAATTGAGCTTGTACCCTTGTTGAGCATCTTTGAGGGTTCTCAGTGTACTATCAGGTGGTTTGGTAGGCTTATATGTTAAGTAAAGAGGTTATTTGTTGCTAGAGTATTAGATTTGAAGTTGTCATTCTTGCTTTCAATAGGGCTTATGGCATTTTCAATTTCTAATGCAGTGTTAAAGGTTGCATTGAGAGTGTTTGGTTTGATTAGATTGATGGACTTTTGTATATCTTCTCGGAACCCTCCAATGAAGTTCCAAACATAATGGTACTCACTCTTTATGCCTGTTTGAATGAGCAATCTGGATTTAGCCCTTTGAAACTCCCTAATATACTCTTGTACTGTCCCATGCTGTTGTACATTTTTGAATTGTACAACTGCATTCAGATAAATTCTCTCTTGAAAACGATCTAATACAACCTCTACAAACACAGGCCAAGGTGGTTCAGGATGTTCCAGCCTGTAACAATTCTTCCATTCTTCAGCATCACCAGTAAAGTTCATAGCAGAAAGCTGAACCTTGTATTGTTCTGGCATCTGATAATACTCGAAGTAAAAAATGGCAGTTATCAAGCCACATAGTTGGATTTGAACCATCAAAAGAAGGCAAATATAATTTGGGAATGATGCCCCTTTGATTATTCTGCAGATTGCATTTTCTTCCCAAGTTAGAATTGTTCATCCCTTGATTGCATTTCTCAAGCTAGCAAATCGATGCGTTCATTCAAGGAATGTATATCGGGAGTGAAATCAGGTAGCCGAGATCGAGTAGGAGGCATGGAGGTGGTGTAATTGAGAAATAAGTATAAGGGAAGCTAGGATTGTTGGCTCTAATACCATAATTGCAACGAATTTATTCAATTGCGGTTTGAACAACAAGAAAAAAGAATGAAATTTACTGGTAAAAGGGAAGAGAAGGCCTATTTGCAGCTTAAGCTACAATTTTCATTAAAAATTGTCTAATGATTACTATAAGCATATTCCTTACATATATAGGCTAACAGCCAAATTAAAGAATTAAAATTTGCAATTAATTCGAATAAAAACAAAATTGGTTAAGAGGTTGTAATCTGCTGTCAGAACAGTGCCAACTCAGCGTAACAACCCCTCTGCCTTAATTGGTCCCCACGAAGCAAATCTCCTCTATTGGATTTTATTATTGTTGCAGATCAACGATCCTCAATCAATTACTCTTCAACTCATAAGATCCACGACCCAAATCCTGACTTGGCCTAATTTGCCTCTTCTCTTCGGAACCATTGAGCTCTTCTCCCCAAATACCGACCCGACTGTTACCTCCTTCTTCAATAATGGTACAATGACTATCTCCCGTCGCAGGAACCTCAACAGAACTCTACTGCTCCAAGGGAAACCTTAAATGGGCCAAAGAAGCTGTTGAGATAGCAAATCCAAAAGCACCTAACTCGAAGCCTAAGGAATGATTAGATGGCTACATGTTGTTAGGAAATAAGAAGGCCATGCAAATCTGACAGTTAGATTCACATCGAGCTGTGGAGCTAGTGTTAATTGTAATAAGCTGGAGATGCCCAGTGTGAACAAAATGGAGAGGATCATATTTGAGTTTGTTGGGATATTTTCAGTTAGTTAGGGAAATTTATAAATCTACACAATTTTTATTTTTATTCACAAAAAGATGTAATTGCCAATTATATAAAGGCAATCCTTCTTCCTCAGAGGGATATCGATGAATTCATTCTCCAATCACATTATCAGATTCTTATTTCAAATTTCATTTTCTTAGCTGAACTTTTTATCTTCTTGAGCATTCAATAAAACTCTTATTCAATCTCAATTTTATCTTAATTATTCTCAATTTCTCATTTTACATTTCTATTCCCATTTTGAGTCTTGTTTCTCCTTGTTTAAATTTCAGAGACTCAAGATAATTATCTGGGGCTGAGCTTCATTAATTCGATCTTTGATTTGTTGTTCTTTAATCTCCTTTCGTTTATGATCTCGCCATAGCAGACTAGGCTCATCGACTTTCTACACCTAGAACTTCCCCAAATCGAACAACTATCCAACCGTCCCAACGAGATGAGGAGCTCCAAGCAATCTGTTCCCGTCTGCCCCAAACAATCCGTGCTCAGCTCATCACTCAAATGAGAGCTGACCTTGCAGAATTGAGAGCCGCTGCTGCTACAACCATGGGGTACACCTTGAGACACGACTAGCCAATCTCGATGCAATTTTTGAAGGCAGAATTCGACGAGCAGACCTTCAAGCTCGTGAGATCGACACTATAGTCTTCACCACCACCACTGAGACTGATGAATTGATCCCACCCCTGGTTACTGACCAACCTCACTCACCTGATTCGAGTGTGGATCAGAATCACCCTCGAACAAATAAGCTGGAGACCATCGCACCAATTAAGCACGGTGATATCGGTACAACTCAAATAGAGCGTAAGCAAGTGGATCTAGATGCAAAGATTGATATCAATACAAATTAGGTCGACCAGCCATGCCAGTAGATTGATCTCAGTGCATAGCAACTCGAGATCGTTCCTCAAGCGTGCACTAGCAGTAGGGCATCGAAAATGACCAGTAGTGATGTCCTGGCTGCAGATCTACTCGATTGTGATGAGCATATTGGTACCGATATAAACCAAATTGGACAATCTCCTCAACATAGTGAGCTACTAGCACATCCAATAGTAATGAGTGTTGTTACCTTGAAGTCTGATTCCCTTCCTGTCGATCGGATTAAGCTCCAGCCTAGTACCGACAGGATCTTTACTATACCGACCTCATTTGGGATCATGAAAATGGGGATGTGCACCCCTAAAAACCTTGGTCCTGTGAGAAAAACTGACGAGCTTACTCCATACTACCTTCACGAGATCAGATGTCAAACAACAAATTTTACTGTTTTCATTCAACCAAAACCACATGACATAATTACTTCACTATACCATGGCGCTCCAGTCTGTGAAATTGAAGCAAAATAGTGTCTCAATGGGATAGTGCAGTGCTTAGCTCCATTCAATCTAAGAACATTTAAGGGCAGAAAAGTTTGGAAAGAATTAAACCTGGGGGGCAAATCCACATCACAGCAAGAAATGACCTTGAAGGGTAGCATGATAATTCGTAATTCAAAAAAAGGAACTCTTACAAACTTCTCAGATACACTATGGGCAATAGTCAACCATAATAGCAAGGAACAAGGGGTGACTACTGGATCTGAGTTATTCCTGATAGGTAAAGAGAATTGCCATTCATGTATGTTGCTTCTACCTAGTGAGGGTCCAATAGTAAAGGTGAAGGTTCTAATTAGGATAAACAACCAGTTATTTGACAGAAGAATTAAGGAGGCAACCTTGTCTAGAGAAATTCATAATGCAGGAGAGACTGGTCACAAGTTCTGAGAGAGTTAATCATAGGTGAAGAACACCAGAGGGTACAAACTGGTACAATTAGATTCACCAGAAAGAGTTGGGGAAGTACTATGGAAATTCTGGAATTCAACACTATAAACTTCCAAACAGTGCAAGACTAGAGAAGGGGATGGCATATTCCTGGTGAGATAAAATGTTGCCTTGAGAACATGCCCTTTACTGATAAGATTATTCAGTTCTTTAGAAGTACTTATCAGGAAATGGTAGAAAATCTTTATTGTACCAAAAACAAAAGAGATTAGCCAAACACCATGTAGCCCTATTGTGGTCTGTATTGTGGTGATGATACTAGTTTTGGATGAGCAAAGGAGTAAGGGCAAAAATGTCCTTGGAATGATCTTTGATTGGAAAGAGGTGATTACAGAGTTGAAATTTTGTACAAAATTCTCATGTGTCACAAGAGAGGAGCTTGATTCATTGCAATACAAGTCTGACCATTTCAACTCCCATTATTGTGCCACAAATGGCTGGGTCTTAGAAAGTTATAAGGGCAGAAGTGTCCTAGTGATGGTCTCGGTACCAATTGATGAACAAACTGCTGATCTGGGTGCTACAAGAAAAGTAATGTTTCTCAATACACTCCTGTTGGTCCAGTTAAGCCTATACATAGCTGCTGACTTAAAAGAGAAAACATAAGCAAAATTGATGGTTTTTGTGGCTCTGACACTCAGCTAACTCATGCCTCTCTGATGATACAAGGTATTAAGATGTGGTTGAGTTATTATCATGATTTTTTTGCTTCATTCTACCATAAATCATGTGGCAAGAGATGAAAATTTACATGGGGAATACAACAATTTTATTATGCCCAATTCATTCTAGAGACCATTAAAACCACACTTCTCAGGTGGAGAATAGCCTGGTTAATGTATTTTATCATGTTCATGTTCACAAGGCTTCTCTACACTTGATTGATATTTCAACAGAAAAGGCAGCAGCAGCAAAGCTGCCTGAAGGTACAAAAAAGGTCAACAAAGAAAGGCAATTGGGAGTATTTTGATTATCTGCAAGATACTAACTCCTTGTATCAGTTTGAAGACAAGTTTTTATTAAGGGAAATGACACATAATTGAAATTGGGAGTATTTTACATATAAACTTTGCTGGATTGGCCTAGTTCCATCCAGAAGATAGCAATTCTTGGAGATTAGGTACTGATGCTGCCTAGGGGCAAGGACAAAACTGTCACTTGAAAAATAATATTCCATAACAGCATGGCAGTAGTATCTCTCATGACTGGGCTGAAACGTAAGGGCAAAACAATCATAGGCATGATCTTCGATTGAAAGAGAAAGGTGTCAGCTATCCATCATTTTCTAACATACTGCGACACAGTGGAGATGACGAAACTAAAAGTAAAGGATATGGTGGCATCGTCAAATTACTGGTACAAGGGCACTGTATCGATAGAATTTGGTAAAGATCAAGCTGAAATGGTACACAATATCTTACTCATACCGGTGGACAAGACTAAATTTGAGGAAGTGGCAATGACAGGTACATGGTACCACCCTCAAAACTGTAGCCCATCTTAAAGAGCATAATGTGAGTAATTCTGCAATCTCAATTTTTTCTGGTACAAGGTTTCACCTTGATTCTGCTACAATTGGAGTTAAAGTCCCATTAATCTACACAAGCTTGGGGACAAGCTTGATTTCTAGGGAGCGGCAATGTTAGGAAATAAGAAGGTCATGCAAATCTGACCATTAGATTCACATCGAGCTGTGGAGCTGGTGTTAATTGTAATAAACTGGAGATGCCCAGTGTGAACGAAATGGAGAGGATCATATCTGAGTTTGTTGGGATATTTTCAGTTAGTTAGGGAAATTTACAAATCTATCCAATTTTTATTTTTATTCACAGAAAGATATAATTGCCTATTATATAAAGGCAATCCTTCTTCTTCAGAGGGATATTGATGAAATATGTCTCCAATCACATTATCAAATTCTTATTTCAAATTTCATTTTCTTAACTGAACTTTGTATCTTCTTGAGCATTCAATAAAACTCTTATTCAATCTCAATTTTATCTCAATTTCTCATTTTACATTTCTATTCCCATTCTGAATCTTGTTTCTCCTTGTCTTAGAGCTATTAATAGACGGGTTCCAGTCCATGTTCAGTTCAGTCCACTAATTAAGAGTTGAAGTTCATGACCAAACCAAGTTCATAATTATCTACTAATATTCAATTCACGTTCAGTTCATCTTATAACCGAATAGTGTCCACTATTTATCCATAAGCTAGCCATATGAACATGATTCGGGACACCACAGTGCAATGTTCTCTTTAAATTAAAAGCTCTTTTATCATTGTATTAAATAATTTAGGTTTCTTTGTGCGAATAATTTTGTTCTCTCTCTGTGAAACAGAGAATTAGAACTTGATTGGTCTATTGGGATGTTTGAACATACTTTCATTTAATCTCATATTGAGACTGCAAATAGTCCACAATTTGTTCACATTAGTTCATAATTAGTTCAATTCATTTTTAGCAATTGAACTTGGATTGAACTTCAACCAAGACTAAGAAATAGTCCAGTCCATAAATGTTCAATAGTGTTCAATCCATTTTGTACATTACCGTCGTGTTCATTTTAGCCGTACCTTGTCTGATCCCAAATTGGATCATGACACATGTGACCAACGAGGCTAAATGACGCAGCCTTGTAATCCTACAACGATTCGATTATAATGAAGGACTTGCAGCCCAATCTGACTCCTCTATGAATGAACTAGTAGCGGGTAACAACTAGGTCAGAAGGCCCCAACGACCTCCAAACCAACTGAGGTTACACCTTGTACGACAACGAGCTCTCTGATCCTGGGACAGATGTCACCCATCCAGCCAGAGCCGTTTGAAATGAAAGGAAGAGATGGGAGATGCCACTGGCAGAAGAGAATGGTCCCCATGAGTAGCTGACATTCCCTGGATCAACTGCCTTACCAGCAAAAACATCAAGCATGCCATAGAAGATCAAGATGCCAGATGAAGCCCTAATTGAAGTCCTACAAAAAGACTGTAACAGTATCAATTCTGGGTCTCTCTTTCCCTGATAGGCAGCCACTTCCTTTCAAAATCTAAAGCTGCTAGAGCTGTCAAAATATTTGAACTGTTCATACTTTGAAACTGTCAAGCTAAATGAAAGAGAGATGAGAGATCCCTTGTTGTATGTGACATCTAAACCAAATTTTTGAAATGAAAATGCAAAATGTTGTTTTGAATCTGTACCTTGTTTAGTGTGTGTCTTTTGATGACTTTAGCCCTCTGGTCGGTTTTTGTGATTTTTGCTCTGTTCTAGTACCTTTTATAAGGAACCAACCTCGGGCTCTATGAAGTATTTTATAAAGTCTAATATGTGCCTTTACTTAGAAATAAAAACAAATCATCATAGCATTAAGTAAGCTAGATAGCACCTTTTTTCATGTTGTATTATTTCGTTTTTTAGTTGATTTATTTTCTGGTAAGTGGGAGATCAGATGAGCTCTTCTATACCAGGTCTGGTTTTTCTTGCTCCTTTTTTTTATCATACACTCTTGTCAGTGCAGTAAGGCAAATAAAAAGGAAGTGTCTATGACCCTTGGATAACAAGCCTAGCACATATCTCATGTAGCCTAGCTTAAAATATATATAAGCATGTAAAGTCTCTTTTTTTTTTTCTCCTTTTATTTGATTGATTGATAGAGGGATTCCAGGATCATCCTTGCCAAGTTGCCATGGTGATGTCTGATCCAAAGTAACATGTTCTTGTACATTTATTGTATATATAATCCTTAAATGAGAAATGGCTATGAAGTTGAATATGAAGTTCTTATGAACTGACAAGCATCAACTGAGCTCTTGTTGTAATCTGCAACATAATATGATGCCTTGCATCCCTTTAATCATTTTTATGCATAAATGAAAACAGTGAGAAGGGTAGCCTTGGCACAGCGGTAAAGCTGTCGCCTTGTGACCAGAATGTCACGGGTTCGAGTTGTGGAAATAGCATCTTGCAGAAATGCAGAGAAAGACTGCGTACAATGGCCCCAAAGTGGTCCGACCCTTCCTCGGACTCCGCGCAAGCGGGAGCTACGTGCACTGAGCTGCCCTTTATAAATGAAAACAGTGAGATCTTTATGGATACTTCAAGTTATTATGATAAAGCCTAACACATTTCTTTTAGAGTTTTAACTGTAGATAAAAAGGAAAACTTTTGCCAGGTCTTTCATATTTGTTCCTTACTTTTATGTCCTTTCTCTTTTTCATTCTTAAATTGTATATAAAGAAATACATACATATATCTGAATCGATGAGGTTTAGCTGCTAAGCCTAGCAGTGATGGAACTTATGTTTAGTACATGAATAAATTTTGCACAAAACAAAAAAAGTGTACTTTCTGCATAATGTTTGTGAGTCCAGGAGTCTCTTTGCTATTTCATTTCTGTTTGAGAATTTGTTTTCTGCAAGATTTCTTCTCAAAATGGATGTATGAGTCAATTTACTCAAATCAGTATTGCATTCTTGCTTTGTGTATGAATACTTGCGCCAATTGTCTGTATAAAGATGGATCTGTCCCGGCTATAACCTAGAAATAAGTGTCTGGATTTTCCTAAACCAGTATTGTAAGTTAGAGTGTGATATATTGTAAGCCATATGTATATCAGGTCTTGTTATTGGCAAGCACTGAATGAGTCTTAGAAGTTCCTGTACCAGTATATAAATGTTGAGTCTTAGTGAAAAATTGCTAATTGTATCATGGTGTGTCTCATTTTATATCAACCAATTTGTACCAATTATTCATATGCTAAACCAGATATGAAAAGTTGCATGCCATCATGTAAGAAGGTTGGGTCTTGATGTAAGAGTAGTCGACTATCACTGTATCACCTTATAACTGTATTAAATTTGATATTGTTGTTGAAATTACCGAAATCAAGCTCTGTCATTTTGTTTAATTTTTATTTAAATTCTGTGTTGGTCTAGCCTTTTTGAGATGTATATTTTAAAACAAAAAAAAGCCAAGGGCAACTATTGAGGATAGAAGCTTTGATCAAGTTCTTTTTATCATGAGAATTCGGTCTTATTGTATATTACAGTGTGAATAATCTTTTCTTGTATGACATCAAATTTTAAAGGCAAATGATTGTTGCAAAACATTAGTAGGCCGTTGATGTTTCATGTAAGGACGTTGATACAGTGCTTCGTGTTTTGCCCTTCAGTTCTTCCGCTGGCACTGACGCGTGAGTTCCGCGCTGGCACAGAATTGTTTAGGGCACATGTGCTAGCTGTGCTTTGCTCCCAATTCACTGCTCCATTAAGTATTGTACTCATTGATAGACCTGGTAAAATTTGACTCGACCGAAAAAGTTCGCCCGACAAACCACATCCGAAATCGACTCGCACATCTTAAAAATATAAAATTAAATGATCTGAATCCATAGTAAATCGTATCCGAAAAATATCTGAATCTAAATAAACCTACAAATAATAAGTATATAAATTTATCCGAATCGAAATGACCCGTAACCTAAACAAAACTCGAATCAAGAAATATACGCTTACATTGTTTTTGAAATGACCCGAACCGATAATTATCCGAATTTGAAATGACCCGAATCGAGAATGACCGGTATCCGACATAAAATATACACTTACATTGTTTTTAATTTTTCTACATCATTATGAGTGTTGATTTTGAAGAAATATTTCATTTTTCACATATTCTAATTATTTTGAAAATATCAAAAATTAACAAATATAATATTTCTACAAAATTAAAATATTATTATAGAAATACACAAAAATAATAGAATACAAACACATTAAAATGGTACAATACTTCAATTAAAATAATCAAATTATAAAAATTAGATTCGACACTCAATTTTTTTAATGTTTCATAATTTACTCTTCAACATTCACTTTAACAACTCTTATACTTGTCTAAGAAGTGAAATATAAACAAGATAAAATTAAAATATAGTTGGCAATGATAAATGATGAGATTGAGGTGAAAGATAATGAGAGAGGTGGCTGCATATAAATAAGGTTGTAAGATGGCGCCAAATTCAGATTTAGGGATTTTTTTCATTTCTTGCGAGATGTGATAGTTTGATAGATTCGGTATTTGGTAATTACTTAATGACAGACGGAGAGAAAGAATACCTGACCTCGCTCAACTTATTTTTCTCCGATACATCCGACATGCCACTTCTTATGATTTCGCAATCTGGAGTTTTCATTTCTGTTTGAGCCATGCCCTTGCCGTCAATGGCGACAACTCATGAAAACCCTAGAAAAAGATTTCGAAAGAGTGAATCAGTTTGGTCAGAATAATTGAATAAACAAATAGCATTAGTTTATAGATACAAAAGTACATGCAACTTTATATCAAAAGGCAATGGGCCTTTATAAAAAGAATATTAAGCAACGTACAAATATAATAGTATAAGTTACTTGGATCAGACAAAAACAAATATGGTTCTTTTATTAAACCAACAATACAAAGATATCATTTAAAGTTCGAAAAATATATTTATTACTTGATTGAATCAATTATTCAATTGAAAAGATACAAAAATGTAATGATAAAAAAATATTGTTTTCATAATTCATTCTTTTTTAGTTTCAGTTTACTTTCATAAGATTTTTCATAATTAATATAATCAAATAGGCATTAAAATAAATATAACAAATTCATCAACTAATTATATAATTAATACTCGTTCAATAACATATAAAATATTCTAAAAAAATGTAAAATTTGGTCTCTAAGTAGATATTAGTATATAAAATATTTCAATGGTCCAAATCGTTCATTTGCACTTTATATCTCAATTTGAGTCAGAAATCCACACCTTAATTATCCGACATACTTAATCAATTAATCGGATCCGCTCGAATTGAGTCTAAAACCCGCACCTTAACTATCCGCAACCCACTATTATCCGAATCATAATAATCTGATATATATGTCAACCTGAACCCAGATTGATCCTAATCCCGATAAAAATTTGAACCTACACGATCCGAATCATATGGTTATCCTAACCCTTAAGTGCACCGAACCCGAAATTGATTGATCCGAAATAACCCGAGTTTGATGCTGAACTGAATTCAAAAGTGATCGGAATCTAACTTTATCCGACCCAAATATGAACCGACCTGCCAGATTTGCCAGGTCTACTCATTAAGTCGTTCGTGCTCTTGGAGAAAAGAAAGCGACCCGTAACTGCTTGGAAGGATCAGTCGGCGAATCTTTCGGGGTTTTTGTAAGGACATCTCTACTGACTTCTCGAAGACCTTCAAGAAGATTGGACGAGAGATGGATCGTAAGTTCCCGCTTCCGATCTCTTTATATTTCAAACACGTACCATAGAGTTTATTTGAATTGTTTTAATTGCAATGTTTAGTTGTAATTTTGGGTTTTGTTTGTTGGCTCTTACACTAAATTAAATTGCACGAAATTAGAACCTACAAGGGGTATCACAACCACCTCCATTTCTTGTGTTTCAAAATTTGTAATTTATTGGAAAATATCGAATTTAATTGTTGCATTTTTGCACTTTCTTGAATTTGTTATTTAATTATTTTGGGTAATTTTAAACTAAATTTTGAATTTTTGTCAAATTCCTCGCCTTTTATGCGAATTGAAATTGATATTATTCAAATTTTTGGTTTATTAATATTTAGAATAATTTTTTGGACAAATAAAATTAATTTTGAGAAAGAAATGCAGCAATTTAAGTCATAAATTCGAAATATAAATTTCTAGAATGGTTTATTTCCATAACAGAGCAAACTTGAACTGAAAACAGGTCTATTGCAGTCGCAAAGCATTCCATTGCGACCAGAATATATTTTAAGAATAAGTCTCTGTTTTGAAAATTAAAATTTGAACTGACAGGTGTCTTGCGGCTGCAAGACAAGCCATTACGGCCGCAAGACAATAGGAAATTGTCTTTGTTGAGGGCAAAATTGCTGAATTGAATTGATAAGTTATTTTGGATTGTTGGCTGCACAAAATTGAAATGACAAGTTTAATTGCGACCGCAACCCAATCTATTGCGCCCGTAATAAAGTAGAATTTCTGTAGTTTTCTGAAAAATCCAGAGAAAAAAATTGAATTGATATGATGTATTGCAGCTGCAAGGCCCAGTATTGCGGCCGCAATGACTCTGGAAAATGGTACAAACAATTGAATTGACAGGTTTCTTGTGTCATTTTTCCAGAATTTAATTTTCTGTTAATTAGGAGTAGTTGTAAACTAATTGTAAATTAGGATATATATTATATATAATTACAATTAATTTTGGCTATAAAACTAATACTATTTATCTTAATATAGAATTTAGCTATTATCTATAATTGGTATAAATACCAATAAAAGAGAAGATAAATTTGCTAAATTCTAAAAGGATCCTATTTAAGATTAAAATATGATATTAATGATATTTAGTAATTTCTAAATATTTTAGTAAATACTAAATATTTTTAAGGTCTATATTTCATAAAATGTATATATATATATTTTATTGATAATAAAAAATGGTTCATTCTAATTAAATCTCCTATTAGCTGATATATGTATGTATATATATATATATATATATATATATATATATATATATTTAGGATGAGTAGTTTCTTTTTAAGGTACGTCATAATATAGACTCTTACACAATCTTAATCTATTTAAAGGCAATTAAGAATACATGTCGCATCTTGTAAAGTACTATTGTTCGCTCCCAAACACTATTGCTAAAGTTATGAACAAGATGACCCATGAAAAGTTAAAATGACGTGTGCTAACAACATATTGTTAATGTCTCCCTCCGAAGAATTAATACATTAAGAAGTTGTTGACATGTATAATGTAAGGTGCATAAAGAAAAATAATGAGAAACTATATGCTAATGATGTCTAGAAAAGCATTTGACGCTTGGTACTTAAGTAGTACACTTGTGACTCACCTCCCTCACTTGACTGACCTGATCATTAGTACGTACATATGTCAACTGACCCTTCGGCAAAGCGACAAGATGACTCATTTTATACTTGTGAATAACACCATAATACTTAAGTGTATTGATCGCTCCATCCGGAGCCTCATGCTAGATAGTATTGTTTGTTAAAATGAAATTAATGGAGCATTTTTAGAGTTCTTTGTCTAGGCCTTTAAATAGATTTTAAATTGTGATTAAGGAATGTGACACATATTCTAATAATTCTCTTGTTTTTTAATTTTTTTCAAACAATATGACAATGATGTATCAGATTCCGTCTCTAAATGGGACAGATTTCAAGTTATGGGAATCTTACCTAAGGTTATTTCTCAGAATGATGAAGTATGATCGTGCGCTATGTTATTATCGTCCAAAGACAGTTGATAAAGAGCCCACGCTCTTGAAAATGCTGACATTGAGGATTGGGATCATAACGACATAATGTGTCTAATGATCATGAAGATGACAACCCATGAAACACTCCAAGGTTGTATACATAATCAAGATTCTGACGCTAAAATGTACCTCGATGCTCTAGAGGAGAAGTTGCCGTCAGTAAAAGGACACAAATTTGTACCCTCATGACCAAACTCCACACTCTAAAGTATAAGGAGAAATCTGGAATCAGGGAGCATATCACTGAAATGATCAAGCTTCAACGTGCACTTTTGTCGCACGAGTTCAATTTCTTTGATGATCTTCTCATAGAATATATTTTTATGTCTCTTCCTCCCTTCTTCAGTCAATTCAGTATGACTTACAACTGTCTGAAGAAAAAATGGACATCGGCTGAGCTTGAAGCTCAGCTGGTAAAGGAGGAGGAGAGACAAGAGATGACTAAGGGAGAAGAGGCTCATGTTGTAACACCTGATTCTAAGGGAAAGAAGAAAAGGCGTAAGAATAAGAAAGAAAAAGAACCCAATAAAGAAGCTGCAGATAACAAGAAGCAGAAGACAGATAATACTCCCGAGAAATCGAAAGATAAGGTCATTTGTCATTTTTGCAAGAAGCCGGACACATCAAGATACATTGTACCAACTACAGGATATTCGTCGAGGGATTTTCTGTGCTAGCCGCACCCTTGATGCAGCTGTTGCAGAAGGGTGTCCGTTTTGAGTGGACACCTGAGCGACAACAGAGCTTCGAGGAGCTCAAGAGACGCCTTGTCTTTGCTCTCGTATTAGCCATGCATGTACCTGATCTGGAGTACGTGGTGTACAAAGATGCGTCTTGACTTGGGTTCGGGTGCATTTTGATGCAGGATGGTCATGTGATCGCGTATGCGTCACGTCAGCTTAGACCTCATGAGAGGAACTACCTGACCCATAATCTTGAGTTGGCCGCCGTGATCATCGCCTTGAAGATCTGGCGCCACTACATGAGAGGAACTACCTGAACCACAATCTTGAGTTGGCCGCGTATGCATCACGTCAGCTTAAAGCCTTAAGTATGTGTTTACACAACGTGAGCTCAACTTACGCCAGAGGCGTTGGTTAGAGCTCATGAAGTACTATGAGATGGAGATCTTGTACCACCCGGGCGGGGCCAACGTCGTGGCCGATGCCCTGAGTAGGAAGAGTAGCGCCAACTTGACGACTCTTCTTACTGACCAGCACCACCTTATTGAGCTCATGAAGGACTATGACGTCACCCTCCCAGAAGCAAAAAACCTAAGGACATAGTCCACAAAAATGATCCTAATTTTTGTAAATACCACCGAGTCCTTGGGCATAACAATGAGGGTTTTTATGTGTTCAAGGATTGGCTCGAGGAAAACTACCAGAATGGTGAGATAGATTGGATGAAAAACTGCACCAAAATCCTCCTGCCTTACATATTTCTGAGTTCGTAAACATGATCTCGCATACCCAAGAAGAAAAAAATTGTTATGTGGTGAACGATTCAAGGGATGAATACACTTATGTCACTAGCGAATAGGTGGCCAGACAACACAAGACTTTCATATCCAAAACTTCAAAACCAATGTCATCTACCTCCAATAGAGTGGTGGCTACGATAGCCAAACACGTAGCCTCTAAAATCTATACAACATGCAAAGGAAGTGAAACTCCAAAGAAGAAAATCTATTGAAACTCAAAACATAGCCAGGTGCAAGAATAAAAGTACCAACACCTCAAGCATTTCAACCTTCAGCAATTGATCCTTGGCATTGCAATCTTCAGCAATTGATGCGAAAACCTTCTCAAACATTTCAACCTTTAGCGATTGATGTCCGGCATTACAATCTTCAACGACTGATGCAAAAATCTTCTCAAGCATTGCAACCTTCAGCGATTGATGCTTGGCATTGCAATCTTTAGCGATTGATGCAAAAACCTTCTCAGACATTTCAACCTTCAGCGATTGATGTCTGGCATTGCAATCTTCAGCGATTAATGCGAAAACCCTCTCAAGAATTTCAACCTTCAGCAATTGATGCTTGGCGTTGCAATCTTCAGCGATTGATGCGAAAAACTTCTTAGACATTTTAGCCTTCAACGATTAATGTCTGGCATTGCAATCTTTAGATATTAATGCAAAAACCTTCTCAGACATTTCAACCTTCTGCGGTTGATGTCTGGCATTGCAACTTCAGCATTGTTAAAAAAACCTTCTCAAGCATTTCAACCATCAGAGATTGATGCTTGGCATTGCAATCTTTAGTGATTGATGCCAAAACCTCCTCAAGCATTTCAACCTTCAGCGATTGATGCTCGGCATTGCAATATTCAGCGATTGATGCAAAAACTGTCTCAATTATTTAAACTTTTAGTGATTGATGCTTGGAATTCCAATCTTTAGCGATTGATGTGGAAACCTTGTCAAGCATTTCAACCTTCAGATATTGATGCTTGGCATTACAATCTTCAGCGATTGATGCGAAAACCTTTTCGGGCATTTAAAACTTCAGTTGTTGATACTTGGCATTGCAATCTTCAGCGATTGATACGTCAAGCTCCTCATGCATTGCAATCTTCAGCGATTGATGCATCAAACTTCTCAAACATTTCAACTTACAACAATTGATACCTCAATATTTCTTTTATGCATTATGATTTTCAACAGTCGATGCTTGGCATTTCAATCAACCTCTCAATCACGTATGCCCTAAATTCAACAAATACATTGAAACCACTGGTAAATGGGCCAAGAAAACTGAAAACTGAAAACTGAAACCCAAAATCCTTCAAACCTTTAATGAAAGCCACCACAACCTATGCAGCTTGAGACGTTAATTAGGGAGTATTGGGACACAAACATAGCCCACCAAACCGTTTTCCTCAAAAGGATAGCTATCACGACCTATGCAACCTTGAGCTGTTAATCAGGAGCACTGGGCCAGAAACAAAGCCCACCAAATTGGCTTTCCAAAAAGAAGCCACCAAAACCAAGAATGTCGTGTTATGACAAAAGCATCATCCCAGTGATCAAAGCATACATGAGGACACTTGTCTTATGGGTCATCATCTAAAGGGACCCACAAATCAAAGCCGCAAGAAAGGCCCATTGTCAATCCACCAAGACAAGTCGACATTGTGGCTATCCACAAGACCCACTTCACCTCGGGTCCACAAACTGTAAATATAAGGAGTCCCATCGAGTTGGGAATGTCCTCCAAACTCCATAAGCCCTAAAAAAAGGGACTAATATTGGGAGGGGCCGATACGGCCTCCCAACCTTTCATCAAGAGGCGTCTTTCCTTATAAAAAGGACTCATAACCTTTAGAAGAAAACATTTTCTCAAACCAAAACCAAATCCACAAAGGCGTAAGCAGAGAAATGAAAACCACCAATGGAAAACCACCAATTTTAAATTAATTATTAAGTGTGAATTGGTCCACTCCTTTGAATCATATATAAACTCAAAGGATGGACTTTAATCAACACTGATTAATTTTATAATTACTCACATTTCTGCGGTGTTTGTGGGGTCCATGTGAGGAGCATTAGAGCTTTAGAGGAGGGCGCCCTAGGATGGAGATCATAGACGTTCATTTGCTTCAGTTTCACGATAGAACAAATAGACGAATGTTCACCGATGTATCAGCGGTACCATTATCTTTTTGTTTATTTTTTTCTTGCTTTCGCTACTCTGATACACCTTTGATATGTGTACATGAAACGTTTGTAATCAATAAAATTTATATTTTGTTATGTATCGTGTCACTGATTGTTTACTATTATTGTTTATTTTATTATCCTTTAAGCATTTCGTGTGCATGACATCATGCACACGTGGAGGGGACTATCACTCCCGGCCTTTTCAATATTTCTGAGTTGTGACAACAAGTCTTTGGTACAAATATATAATGACAACAATATTTTATGAAAAAATCAGCTACACAACCCTGTAGTGACAATAATGACCGCTACAAAGATGATTAGCCACCACTAGAATATTTTTTCTAGTAGTGATCAATTTAACCCTAGAAATCATATCGACATCATCTATCATCAGAAAGAATCATCCATTGCTGGTTGTACTGTACCAGGATCAAACATCAAGTAGTGCTCTTGAATCAGCTACCCCCTTCTTTTTCTTCTTGTTGTCTCTTCGTTTGCACCAAAGCAACAACCACGTAGCCAAATCTCTGATAGACCAGAACTTGACTTCTTGAATTTTCGCAACCCCTCAGACTAGCTCAGATTCATTCCGTTGGTGGGTAGAAATTTTCTTCGCAAAAGAAAAAATCGGGGCAGTGTTGTTCTATCACATTTCTTTTTTGGCTCTTCTCGGTCAGTTCCTTCAGTGCCAGGTTGTCCTTCGTCATTCGACAAGGAGAACTCTACTATTTCACGCCCTAACTGCATTACCTTCGTCTCGTCGATGTGGCTTACAAGATCTCTTGATTTAGGAGGTAAGAGAAAAAGGAAATGGGAGGGGGGAGAGGGGAGGGGAGAGGAGAAGAGGGAAGAGGAGGGAGAGGAGAGGAGCAAGGAGGCGGGAGAGGTCAGCGGCGCAACCCTCTCCCTCCCCCTCTCGTCTGGAGTTTCATTCTTAGAGTTTCGTTCAGTTCTACCTCTGATCTTGACAAAAATATTGATATTATAAAGGAAAAATATATAGCGTCACAAATCAGCTACCCCATTTTGCTTCTATGAAATATGAAATGGACTCTCCTGCAATCAAGATTCTGTGAAGCCAAAACACAGAGCCCCTTCTTACTTTCAAGTTTCAATCGTGCGTGTCCATTTTTTTCTATAGACATCCGGCCCCTCTATTTTTAATACAAAGACGACATAATACTTGAGTGATTGGACCATATATACAAACAGAAATATTAAGTTACAAGCTTTGATGACATATGACACTCATGTCATGTATTTCTTCGCATGCATATTCGATGCTTGCCAAAGCACTAAAAAGAGAGATTAACTATAAAACAATTTGGAATCAAACTCCACTAATTGTTTCCTTCACAAATAATTAAGATCACACCACTCGTCGAGTAGTTAGTTAGAGATCTATTCCACAAGAGAAACACTTGTTGTTTCACTAGATTTCTTAGTCCCCTTAAATTAATAAGTAATGCTATTGACATCGAAATTTTTTTCTCACACATTAAAGTTAAATCCATTTCTCTTCGTATTTGATAATTTTATTGTTTAAAAAACATGATAACACTTTCAAACTGACAATTACTTTAATATTTATTTTTTATTATTAATATTTTCATGTAAACATATAAAATACATTAAAAACAATTTTAACTTCGGTTTGTGAAGAAAAAATTTCGGCGTAGATGGAGCCACCCTAAATTAATTAATCAGTCTTATATCTATTTCAGGAATTTCGTCTCAACTGGGCCTAATTAACGTGCATATTAATTTCATCCTAAAAAAATCATTTTTCACCTAATTTATATATTAGACAAATCATTATTATTTATTACTCTACAGAAAGTATAGCATATTCTACACCCATTTATTGATGCATATACATATTTTAGTTCACCTTTCTGGAATATTCAACCTCCATTATTAGCAATGTTTATTGAGTATGTATCATATTCCTTTTGTTGTGCACATTCAATATTCTGAGTATTTCATCTAAGGTCACTCGGCCTATATCAAGTCAAAATATTTTGTAAATTCCGATTCAAGCGATATTTTGTATCTGTATTTTGAGTTCTAAATTAAATTTCAAATTATCAATCTAAATCATTGAACGTGTTTTTCATCTTGAAATCTACTTGAAGATAATTTTATATTTTTATAATTTTTTAATTATTTTCTAGAGAGATGAAAAATCATTTGTATTAGATATTTCAGAAGTCGTTAAATCGATGATTTTTTATCTCCTTTAAAATGTAGTAAAAAGTTTATTTATAAATGTAAAATTGAGTTTTCAAATATATTACCATATGCATGTATAGATCATCTTCAACAATTTGATTCAGTTATTTGGACTTCAAAACTCGAGATACAGATACAAAGTACTGCTTGAATCGAACTTTGCAAAATATTCTAGCATATCTCTTGTAGAGTGAGGTTATACACTACAAGAGTTTTGGTTATTAACGTGGTTAGATATATTTTTTGTATGGCAAATTACTTTCACGAAAATAAATTTTTTTGTGAATTTTCTACGGAAAAAATTGTTCCTTTTCACGCAAATAGTCTATGCTTCCACAGAAATATTTCTCTCTTCCACGGAAAAACTCTACCTACAAAATTACTCTAATTTTTTTAGCGAGAAAGTTCCCTCCAAAACTTCACATAAATTATATTTTCTGTTACTCTCTCTCTCTTCTCCAAAATTTCAACAAGTCATCTTCTCTTATTTCTCTTTCATTCCTCTCTACTTGCTCTTGATACTTTCTCTTTCTTTCTCTGGAAATTTCAATAGTCCATCTCTCTTCCTCCTCCTCACATAATGGGCCTTACAGTCGCAATGCATCCTGTCAATTCAATTTTGTTCTCTGGATTTCCAGAAAACACAAAAAACAAGCTCTATTGCGGGTGCAATAAGCTGGGTTGCGACCACAATACAACCTGTCAGTTCAATTTCATGCAGCCAGCAAACCCAAAAAGGATACTTGTCACTTCATTTAATTTTGCCCGCAACAGAACTAATTTTCTATTGTCTTGTGGCCGCAATGGTCTTGCTTACGGCCGCAAGATACCTGTCAATTCAATTCTGAATTTCCAAAATAGAAAACCATTCCCTAAATACATTGCGATTGCAACGAATGTCATTGCTTCCGCAATAGACCTATTTTCAGTTCAAGTTGGATATGTTCTGGAAATAAACTGTTTTGGAATTTTCTATTTCAAATTTATCACTTAAATTGTTACATTTATGTCTTAAATTCAACTTTATTTGTTCAAATAATTACTCTAAATATTAATAAACATAAAATTTTGAATAATATCAATTTCAAATTCACATGAAAAGCGAGGAATTTGACAAAATTCAAATTTTTAGTTTAAAAATACCCAAAAATAATTATTCAACAAATATAAGAAAGCAAAAAACAAAATTGCAACAATTAATTCGATATTTCCGAAAAAAACACAAAATTCCAAACAAGAGCAACGAAGTTGGCTCTAATACCACTTGTTGGACTTAATTTTGGTGCAATTCAATTTAGGGTAGAGTCAAATACCATTTCCCTAAACTATGACAAACAATTGCAACAATTCAAAATCCTCCGTGCTACGTGTTTGAAATAAAATAAAAGGGTCGAAAGCATGAACTTACTGTCCATCTCCAATGTCGTCTCCTTTCTTCAAAAGCTTGAGTGATCCGGAGATGTCCTTGCACAATCGCGAAAGTCTCTCCAACACCTCAACGGAGTATGACAACTTAATGGAGTAGTATGTCAGTAGCTATGCACAACACATGTGCCCTGAACAACAATGTTTCAACTAGCCGTAACGCTTGGAGACCCAACTCTATTTATAGGGGCGTTAGTGTATCTTGGAAAGATGCAAAATTAATTATCAAATATTCACAAAATATTTGAAATTATATTCTCTCCAATTCTTTTCCAAATTCTAATATTTACTTTTGTAAATATTTCCACGAATTTGGTATAAAAGCTAAAATATCCAATCATAAAGATAACGGTAAATCTAGGTAGTCAAAACTAGCCTTGAAGCAGGTCTCTTGCGGTGGAAATGAATCTCATTGCGATCGTAATTGACTTGGCATTTCAGGCTTGGTTTTTTCTGCCAAGTGTCTTGCGATCGCAATGGAATCTTCTACTACATTGCGGCCGCAAAGGATCTTATTGCGGTAGCAATAGACTTACGTTTGTGCTTTTTTGCTTGGGCATTGATCCAATTTGAGTTCGGTTTAGTCCAAACAATATTTTTGACTTTATACTAACACCAATATATAGTTTAAATATTCATAATTGGTCCATTAATAATTATAATTAATTTACTTTAATTCTATATGCATCCGTGCCCAAAATCTTGTAACATACATTTAATGCCTTGAATATTGAATTAATCACATTTACGACATTTCCACATATTACTCCCCGTAATATTATGTGATAGTACATGACATGTAGTAATCATATAACATGTAGTCCAAACTTTATTTATTGGAATTGACGTCTCAATTCCAACAATGGTAACTAATGCGATTATTATGTTATGAAGTCGATTTATGACATAGTAACACATTACATTAAAGGAGGCAAAACTGCTTTGACTTCGGTACAAAATAACAACCATATTGGATTTCTTTTCAATCTTTATAACAACACCTCATCAAAAGAACAACCATAGTCCAACTTTGATTAATAGTGAGAACAACTCTACATACTGTTGATTTCTAGTGAGAATAAATAATTTTATATTTTTTGAAAACTGAAACATAATAAGTTATTTTAGTCGTTTGATTAACGAATGGTAAAAATAAGAAAATTTGCAGGATGTTATATTATAGTCCGGCCTAATTTTTTTTTGGGTTGAGTTACGCCTTAAGCATTAATATATAGAATTGAATAAGCATACTTTATATTTTTTTGCCTCTTTATTATTGGTAGTAGGTTTAAAGGATAAAAATGCATACTCTATCAGATCAGTCATATATCTAACTTTAATCACAATGATGCAAGTTATTGAACTTGTAGTCCCACAGAGCTGTCCACAAGCCCAACTTGACCACATTGTGTCCTTGCTTGCTGATTTTGTCAGCGACTTTATTTGATTATGTACTCTCTTTATCATAATACAGTTGCAGTTAAATGCTTATGTTAAGAGGGGATCACACTTTGTGACATAGATTATTAATTTTTTTATTGTTAATGATGATACATTTGATATTCGTTATCCTTACTGTTGGGATAGTATTTGTTATGCATCATCATCTAATAATAAATTATTTTGGCGCTAGAAAAAAAGGATAGTCACGTAAGCAGTAATATCTTACTAAATATAAGTTGCTCTTCTATGACAGGTATATTAACAAAGAAAATGGTCAGTGTTGAAAAGGCTCACTGGTGGAAAATTAAAAAAGGTTATATTTTCTACAACATGTATTAGCAAGAAAATGTTGTTATATCGAGTATATATACACCGGATATCAAGTCATAACAAGGTGTAGACTGAAGAACAGCAAAAGGTGTTGGCGACAAATTTTCAATAAAAATATTAAATCTTCCATGCCATGTCTTAAATAACAAAAAGTTGTAGAAACGCCGAGATAACCGACATATAAGCCTCGATCCAGAGCTACGACATATTTTAACTTATCATTTGCAACTCTCATATTTACAACGAGAGATAATCAGTGTATAAATCTCAAAAAAACCGATGTGAAAATCGTTTTTTTCCGTAGTGATTTAACTTGCCGTATATACTAAATATTAAGTCCCACAAATTAAGAAAAAATATATCCCACTCCGGGATTTGTCCCCTCCAGTGCCTCTTTCATTTATGACAAAAGAGTTCCTCTACAATCAAGATTTCGTAAAATTCAATCGGTCAAGGTAATAGAGGCAAAGATGAAGAAAAACAGGAGACACGCAGCGACCACACATTAATATGTACGTGAGTATGTCCCACTACATCACATGAAATATTACTGGTTGAATCTGATACATGTCATGCCATCTCATCACATGATTATTAATTAATATATAAAACATGGTATAAAATTATATTTTGCCAATATATACTTTGCTTTATGTGATATGAAGTCAGCTACTTTTGGTGCCGTACTTCAATCTGGATTGCACTCGAGCACAAATTCAAAATGCAAACTATATGCTTTCCCTTTTTCCGTTTAATTTGATTTTTTTTTCCTAATTGAAAACAGTACATGAACAATCTCGCTGATAAGCAAATAAAATCGGTGCATTTTTCACTTGTTATTAAGGTTTTCCCTGTTTTACATGAGATCCTGTGTTCTGGCCTTCTGGGTATGTGTAATATTGGGGAGAGAGAAAGCTAGGAGCCGTTGCTAACAAAAGAAAACAAAAATATCAGAGAGACAAATGCAGAGAGAGCTTATGATTGGACATGCAATGCGGTGGTGGGCATGCATGCTAAAGTGCATTGGGAAGGTTGTGCTTCTTTAATTTGTACATAGGTGCATTATCTATAGTTAATTGAGTGACAGGTAAGAAGCGATATATCATATATATATATAATTAAGAATCCGTATGAATGAACAATTATTTTTTAGAGAACGAACAGTTTTATTGAGTGAGTACTGTAGCGACGCTGTAGCATCATTGAGAATCAGAAAGCAGACAGCTATTGTAATTTCAGAGAGAACGTGAATTCTATATATAAAGGGGATATTGATGAGTGCTTCGTTTAATGATAGTGTATTCGTGATTTAAATTAACAGATTATTGAATAATATTTTTGTCTTATAATTGTTTGTTTTTTTCCATCTTTTACGTAATTTAAGAAGAAAAAAAATATATTTTATTGATACATTCGTGTGTGTTTCTAATCTCTCTCATATAAAACACAAAAAGAAAAATGTAAAATTAATTCAATACTACAATATTTATTGTGCTCAAGCTCTTTTTTACCAATCACGCGCAGTCACCCCTTATTCCATTCATACCTATCTTGTCTGTCTATAAATAGACCTCTACTGCTTCTCTTCTTCTCCATCCAAACAAACAGTACTGCTTCATTTGCAATTCTACATACACAGTTTGGTGACGTAATCTTATCATTTACTTGTACCTTTTATAGAATTAAGGATTTATTTTCTTGCTTGATTATTGATAGAGGTGGGGTCAGTGAGGCTGACAGAAGAGAGTGAGCACTCATGGTTCTTTCTTGCACAAAAGGAGCTATAGAAAGAGGGAGAGAGAATCAAACAGAGAAGGGAGAAATACAGCGTGCTTGAAGCTATGTGTGCTCACTGCTCTATCTGTCAGCTGTTAACCATCACCTTTAATTTTTTTCATATCTTATTAAGGTGATTTTTTTTCCTTCTCGAAGTAAATAAATAAACACTTTTATATGTACATTTTTTTTGTGGATTTCAAGTTCACTGGACGATTTTAAGAGTCCTATTATGCTCTAGGGTTTCATCTGTGGCAGAGTCACTTAGAATCAGTCCCTCTGAATTTTGTTCTCAAAAATATATTTTGCATTGGCAAAATCTTTTTTGAATAATATACTTATAATTTAAATCTTTTTTAATATATGCTCTATTTTAAGATTCTTTTTCAAAAATACTCCTCTAAAACACTAAATTTTAGTAAAAAATATTAAAATATACGTACGACTTATATCTTGCCATTCCTGATAGATTTTGTCCCTCACTGAAAAAAAATCATAAATCCGCCTCTAGTTTCATGGAGGTTGACAGAAGAGAGTGAGCACACATGGTGCCTTCTTGCATGGGATTTTTGTTGGAAGGTGAGAGGAAAACCATGCTTGAGCTATGTGTGCTCGTTTCTCTTACTGTCAGCCATTATCCAACTCTACTACTTTTTTTTTCCATTTGCTGTTATATATGTCCTTGAAAATTTGGTTTTGTCTTTTTTATTTTTCTCATAGGAGAAGAAGGGGTATGTGGAGGTTGACAGAAGAGAGTGAGCACAGATGGTATTTTCTTGCATGGAAGAGGAAAGTTGAATCATGCCTGAAGCTATTTGTGCTCACATCTCTTACTGTCAGCCATTTGGCATTCCTTCTGTCATGGTTTCGTAGATTTATTCAGTAAATTATTTATATATAACAAGGGTTTTGAGTGAAGACTGACAGAAGAGAGTGAGCACAGATGGTACTTTCTTGCATGGAGGGAGAATCAGATCATGCTTGAAGCTATTTGTGCTCACTCTCTATCTGTCAGTCATTAGCCAAAACTATTAATTTTGGCATCTTGGTGTTTATATGAGGATAATATAATCACAATTGTGCACAAGAAAAGTTTTGTCTTTATTCTTCCGAATATGGGTTTTTATTTTTTAACAGTAGTCCTTCACTCAAATAAACTAGCTTTGATTCTAATCGAAAGGAGCTCTTATGAGTTTGTTTATAGATATGGTTATAGATTAACAATATCTTGAGGAGCTCTTATGATTTTCTTTGTGCAGATTAAATATTGTGCCATAACGATTATATTCTGGCATATACTGAAGACCACGAGCATATTTCTCTGTTATTGTTTTGGTTGTTTCTTTTCTTTCCTTTTGGTAGTTTATATAATTCCTATGCTGTAGCAACGTTTGTATATAGCCCCACTTTTGATTGTATTATATAGCTCCAGTTGCAAAACTATTGTAATATCTGTACTTGTTTAAGTAAATATTAAGCCTACGGGTATAGTTAACTCAAAAAACAAAAACGTTTGTATATGTGACAGTATGTTAAGGTATGTAAAAAATGAACCGGTGTTTATCTTATCAAGAGAAGCCAACTATTAGTCATCATATCAGGAGGAACCAAGTTTTTGTATTATAAATCCTTAGTCCTGATGTTATTCGTATTAATTTAAAACCTTGTGAAATTAGCATTTTGACATTTTATTAAGAATTAATTATTCATCATGAAAATGATTATTTTTTTCATTTGAATATTTGAGAATCTTTATATATACTTGTTATGCTGTATAGCAAGCTTCCTGATGCATGCTTGGAAAGTTTCTTTCAAGAGAGTTACAAATTAGAAAAAGGAACGAAAGATATATTGTCTCTAATTAATACTTCAAGGAATTATAAAATAATCGTTTAGATTCCGTGATGGACAATGTTGGACGTTGTAAAGTTTGCTTAAGACGAAAGGTTTAATTCGGAACTGTGCAGAAATATGATTGATATATTTACGCAAAGGTATATCTTTTGTCTTCCTAACCTCGGTACAATACATAAAATGAAATGAAATAATTATGTAGAAAACTATTCCAATTTTGTGATAATTTAACACTAGTTGAAGCCTCAACCATGGCATGTGTCTCAAGAATTTTGTCACTAGGCTACAGGTAGTTCCTACCATCCAGAAGCCACTTATATTGATGTGTGACAACAATTTAACCGTACTCTATACAACAAACAACAGAAGCTCGACAAAGTCTAACTATATAGACATCAAGTTTCTGACAGTAAAAGAAAGAGTACAGAACAATGAGTTAAAGATGGAACATATCGGTACAGACTCCATGATTGCAAATCCACATACAAAAGCACTACCACCTAAGAAGTTTCATGAGCATATTGCTCATATGGACGTAGTACCTATGTTAGGATAGGTTAGGAAAAATGTGGGAGTATGATTTTATTTTTAATGTCCCATGCTATGTAATTTGTAACAAGTTATGATATATATAAGTTATGTTTGAATCTCATTGTGTTCTTTTCTTAAAGTTTTTGACCTCACTAAAGTTAACAAATAAAGGGTGACTCGTTCGGAATTAGGCACGTAAAATCACACTCTCGTATAATTTCTGAGCTATATGACCAAAGTCTAATTAATGTCATCTAGAAGTATTTGGTACTTTGATTTATATCGATAAAGCCACAAAGAAAATGTGGTGACTATCATTTAAGTCCTGTGCTGGTATGACTAGTCGACCGAATTGTTTGAGAAATACAAACATAAAGACAAAATAGTTTAAAGTGATATGGTCAGATCCAAGACATGTGTAATCAAATAGACCACACTTGTCCATGTGGGAGATTGTTGTAATTGAGACGTCAATTCCAATAAATTAAGTTTAGACTACGTGTTATATGATTCCAAACATGTCATGTACTGTCGCTAATGTTATGAGGAGTAACAGTTGGAAATGCCACTAAATGTGATTAATTAATATTCAAGGATTATACATAAATATTTCACAAAGATTTTGGGCACGAATTCATATAGAACTTAACTAAATTGATTATAATTATTGATGGACTGATTATGATCAATTAATGTATATATGGGTCTTAGTGTAAAATCAGAAATATTGTTTGGGCCAACCCCAACTTGTTTTGGATCAAAACCCAAGCAAAACAGCACAAAACGAGATCTATTGCGGCCGCAATAAGATTCATCGCGATCGCAATATAGTAGGAAAAGATGGCAACACAATCTGTCAAGTTTTGGGATAATTGATTGCGACCGCAATAAATCTTATTGCGGCTGCAAGAGACTTGGCAGGAAATTGCCAAGTCTATTGCGACAGCAATGAGATTCATTGCGGCCGCAAGACACATAATGTAAGGCATGTTTTGACTGCCTAGATCTCCCGGTATTTTTCTGACTGGATAATATAACTTTTGTACCAAATTCGTGGATGTATTTACATCAGTGAATACTAGGATTTGGAAAATAATTGGAGAGAATATAATTACAAATATTTGATGAATATTTGATAATTAATTCGACATCTTTCTGAAATACACTTAGACCCCTATAAAAGGTCCCGAGTCTCCAAGTGTTACGGGTAACGAGAACATAATTTTCTGAGATTAGGGCACATGTGTTGTGCATAGCACATGCTTTCACCTTTAATTAAACCAGAATGTATTGTTCCCTCAATTTTCACCAGGAGGGTTCAAGATTTACGATTTTTTCCATGGGGGTTCGAAATGATGCTTATTCTTAAAAAAATTATCGTACATGGTCATAAAAAAGTTTCAAATACATGGTCTTTTTTAAAAAATTCAAAATAAATGGTCTTTTTGAAAAAAATTTCGAGGGATTCAGCTACACCTCCTGGGTGCATGTGGCCCCGCCATTGGACTAACGTAACTATTGTGTCACATAGTATCATATTTTTACTTTATCTAACAACAAGAATTTTTTTGTCGATCCACTTTGAAGCACCACGACCTAACCTTTTTAGATCATTATCACGAAATAACGCAAGTGGTCTTGCAATCACTTGAAATTTGGGTATGAAAATTTTAACCAAATCACTTGATTGATAGATTCATAGCATGCCACAATAATGCTTGCACATTGGAATATGCTATTATATAATGCTTAGCATTATTTCATTATATTGGTTCCGTTGCAAGTATAAATGTGTATTATTATAAACTTCTTGATGTCTACACATTTAGAAAAAGTCAATCTGGACAACTAAAATCTTCCAGTGCCAGAATATGAGTTATTACTGTGGAAGAAAAAAAGGCAATTCCGTGGACATAACCACGGAATAGAGTTCATTTCCGTAGAATTACCACGCAATTGCTCCCACGGAAAAACTTTCGACACAAATACTATTATTTCCATTGAAGCGCACGGAAATAACTTTTCTGTTAGTATATCCACGGAACTATTTTCACGGAAATACTTTCTCTAAGGTGCCACGGCCTATGCCACGTATCACTCGATGGAAATAATCATCCACAGAAATACTAATTGATATCCACAGAAATACTAATTCTGTCAACATGGTCCCACCAACGTTTTCACAAAAATAATTAATTTTCTATCAACATATATGCGACAAATGGCATCATTTCATTGAATGGCAAACAATTAAAATTGAAATATTGCAATTAGCTCTGATTTAGAAATTTTCATAATTACACCATAAAAGCATAAATTATTTGACAATATAGTAATAATAATTTTATATTTTCCCAAACAAATTTAAAAATACTCATATTATACAAGTAACCAAAACTAACATACTTCCTTCCAACTAAAGTTTACACAAAAATGTCAAAAATCAAAATTAATTTATATATGTTCCAATAAGTTATATAATTCTTCTGTTATTTGCTCTTTTCCATTCAATGTCTGCATTCAGCTTCTGGCATTCCATTCACTCCACCCTTGCAATTGAATCCTTGTGCACAAAAGACAAAAATAAATTGGCCATATAATTTTCCATAATACAAAAATTGTTCATGATTTGAAGTTAGTACCGGATAGTACCAAGAGTACCAATTATAAAGAAATTAAAGTTTCAAGAATCAATGATCTCACATACATGTAACAATATTAGTCACTTAATTGTGAAAACTCTCAATCGATAACAGTTTATAACTTGCAAACTTACAATTATATCCCATTGTAATTGCTATTAGAACTTCTGCAATGAACAATTGCACAAATTAAGTGGGTTTATTCAACATTATTCTTGTTAAATATCAAATATATAAAAAAGAAAGAAAGAAATTGATCTAACAGAAGATTTACCAAAATGACCAAGACTACCATCAAAGGGCTTAGTTATTCCAGTCAATATCCCTGCAAATAAAAAATTTAAAATAAACTAAGAACTTAGTTATTACAATTTTTTAAATCTCACATCAGCTTTTTAAATCTCTGGTAATAAATAATATGGTTTTCCAACTTGCAGATAGCGAAACTGAATTGTTTGTTGCACCTGTCGGGTTGTCAGTTCCAAATACTGAACTGGGACTAGAATTCAAAGCAGTCGAGCTAGAACTAACTCATGTGCTTGTACTTGTGCCAGTACCAATACCAGTCCCTGTACCAAGACCTATATCAGTACTAGTACCAGTTTATTAGAATAAGTCTTTTGTTACCTGATGAGAAAATAAGCCTTTTGTTACCTGATGAGAGAATAAGTCTTTTGTTATCTAATGAGAGAATCTATTTCCATTGGTAAATTTAAACTATTCCATGGTAATTTGGACTATCTCCATTACTAAGTTCATATATATATGACACCAACAGTAAAAGAAAAAAGGAAAGTTGTAATTACATTACCTGAATTCTTCTCTGATAAAGGTACCAATTTAAGTTTTTTGTTCATATGCATCCATACAAGATGAATATCTCAAGAGTTGTGGCATAAGTGAAAGGGGAACCAAGAGTTACTAACCATCCGAGAGTCCCAGCTGTTGCCCTCTCATCTACATCATGTTTGCTCTCCCATCTATATACTGTATATGTAATGTACCATGTAATAATACTGGCAGAGTACTAAACCAGTCTAGTAAAGATCTAGCAAATTGTAATAAGAGGATGGTAATACCTGGTGGACAACAAAGCTAGAATTAGTACCAGCACCATTGATCTTCTTTCCTTGCACATACAACCTTCTTACAGATAGACCCATGTCATTTGAGCACACTGCAATGACACTCAAGTTTATGGGGATATTGAGGCAAATGAAAATTCATTGAAGACACAAATTCAACTGTGCTCATTTCACACAGTATTTTTATCGAACACTTCATATGCATTGAAACTCACATCTAATAAACAATATCGTAAAAGACCTGAGTACTAGAGGAATGCATTCAACAAAATTAAATACAAATTTTGAGAAAATATCTTAGATCTGAGTAGAGAATATATATACCTGAATTAACCTTGGTGGAACCCCCGACCATGATTGTCCGAGCTGGTCATAGAGAGGCGACGTGAAGCACGATGAGTGCCGCAAGATGGAACTAGTTGCAGCGATGTGAGACAAGGCAAAGTATTGTGGAGCACGACTAGGCGGTGGCGTAGAAAGGCGGGGGCAACTAGACCAACAAGCGGCATAGTGAGTGGCGTGCAACAACGGAGATAAAATAAGGGAGTTAGGGTTCTGGGTTAAAAATAAATGAACCGATGGTGGGATTGGAAAATATTCAGATTTAGATACGAATTTTGGAATGATTTGGACAGTTCGCATAAGTTATATATCGTGGAAAACTATATCCGTGGAAGCACATGGTTATTTCCGTGTAATTGTACAGTTATTTCTGTGGATAAATCATTTCTGTGAATCTATACACGGAAATAGAATAAAATAATCTAAAAACAATTTTATTTCTGTGAAATCTTGTTTTACCAGAGAAAAATCTTAGGTAACAAGGGTAATATCAACAATTCTAGTAGTGTTCAAGGTTATTCGAAGCATAGAAACTTCTTTATCCCCTATGAATAGCATAAAACTTTCTTGACAACTTTTCTCATTTTTGCATCAGTTTGTTATGAGCCAAGTATATCATCTATAAATATTATATCATTTCGCATGCATATTTGAGCACACATTAGACTCTACTATCGAAGCATAGAAATTTTACTTCGTTTGTGCATATTCTAACTTACTTTTAGGATTGAAACTTGCTGAATTTATTACTTTTGACAACATGAGCAACACTTGAAAAGCAATTGTACATGTTGTATTGCTTAACCACTTTCTCAATATATGATTTCTATCATAAACCTAATTAGATACCACGAGACTCATCTCGATGAATTTTAATATCTATAATATATGAAGCTTCACTAAGATCTTTCATTTCAAACTTACTTTCTGTGAAACATTGTGTCTTGTAGAACATGTCTAAATCAATATTGGTTAACAAAATATCATGCGTGTAGAAAACAAGAATGATAAATTTACTTCCGTCAACTTTGAGATATAAATCTTTATTTTCTTAAATTCAAACATGATTACACCTCATCAAACTTCAAATACCATAGGTGTGATGCTTGCTTGATCATTGCAACCGACATTTTATATATTATTTGCCTTTTACAAAGTCTTTGAGTTGTTTCATAAAAATTTCTTCATGCAAGTCATCATTAATAAATATAATTTTCACGTTCTAAATCACAATGAGCTATCAAAGCTAAAATAATTGCAAAAAATATCCTAAGCAGTGCCAAGGTTATTATGTCTATCGGAATCATTTGTTTTAAGATTAGAGTGTTATCTCGTATTAAAATGAAGAAATAGCTATTTTGTAAATTAAGTTAGTGGACTTGTTAGAAATTAACGGGGGCTTAGGTATTACTAAAGCTTTGATGTAGAAACGTGTATATTCTACAAGACTTTAAGCCTCATAGCAATCACAAATCACAATTTAATGCAAGATAAAGATATAACAAGAATACTCAGGAATACTCAGGAATTATAAAGAGAGGGTGAGAGCAAGAGACAAGTTGACACATGATATAACATGGTTTGACAATATTTACATACTCCAAGGGACACTTGATTCTATATCGAGCCGAAACAAACAACACTATACCAAAGTGTTTACAACAATAATTATCCAAAAAAACCTTAACACTCTTGCAATTGACAACACAACTTGCAAAGTAATCGAAACAAAAAGATTCCTCCACGAAATTAACAAGGTTCCTCCAAGGAACAAAGGAGCCAATCATTTGGACAAACTCTTGTACTTGACAACACAACTTGCAAGAAGTCACAAAAGATGATTAGACAATGACTATCGTAAACTCCCTCTAGCTCTAACAATGACTGAGGTTTGGATGCTTGTAGGAGAAGGTTTATGTGCTCTTTGAGTGCTCTCATTCGCTTGTAAACTTGGGGGCAATGTTGTCTTGTTCTTCCTTGAAGCAGCATGTCTGTATATATAGATATTGGGCTTCCGCACCTTCATTGTGCGCTAAAATAATGCCCATGCATTACAACACCTTCCTAACTCGTTATAACGCATTTGACAGCTTCCAGTAATGTCATTCAGTGCCTCTACAACTGACTTGTGGGTCCATCTCTTTAGGGATTGGTTATAATGGCAAACAGTCTCGTTATAACACCTCGCAAATCGTTAAAACACCTTCTCCATGCATTATCGTAATACACCTCTCAAGTTTGATAGTTAGTCAATTTCTTGAGCTTCATGCATCTGACTTCTAGGCCCAACTTCCCAGGGCTCGTTATAATGCCATTCCCATTATAACAGATCCAACTCATTACAATGCCTTTCCAGTTGTTACTGAAATAGATTGATCAGTTTTGATTTCTTCTTGCACCCATGTGCTTGTCTTGAGTTGTATATCTTATTTCTGACCTCATCAAGGGTCAATTGCACATATATGACCTACATAGTAAAACTTGTACAAAGGTTAGTCAATTATTTATTTTGCAAATTGTCAAACAAGTTGAGAAAAAATCTAACAAACTCTCAATTTTGACAATTTGCTAAATCTTGTGAGTGCATACTAAATAATTGATGCATTCATACTACATACTCCCCCTTTTTTGCAAATTCTGGCAAAAAGTTCAATTCAAGTAATAACTCTCCCTTAATATGAGCATGTAGTAAACAAACAAGTCAAGAATTTTGCTCCCCCTCAATTTGAGTATATATCAATATAATCAATTCAATTTTGTTCCACCGCAATTCAAGGCACAATTAAAATTTGACAATTATAAGGCATAATTCCAAGCAATATAGAAGCAATATCAAATAATAAGCAAGCAATACATAATCAAGAATAAAATATATACATCATATAAGATAGACTAATATAGCGAAGCACTAGATATATCATCAAATGAGCACAAATGTTATCAAATCAAGTTTTCAAAGACACAATTTTCAGTTCTGAAGAGCATAACACTAAACTATCAACTATTGTTTAACAATGATAAACTAAATTTCTCTAGTCATCATGAAAACATCATCTCCATCTTGATTGTTGCCTTTTTCATCGGTAGGTTGACTGACTCTCGCTTGAGACTCAACATCACAATTCAAAACGATTGGTCACACTAGCAACATATGCGTCAGAAAGGGTCTCGAACCATCCCATTTATCAAAAGACCAATAAGAAAGAGAGTTTTGTTCTTAACAAATAAAATTCACGTACCACAGATCCGTAACAAATTATAGAACCACTAAAATAATCATAATCAAAGGATCTAAGATAACATGCAAGATAGTTCAATAAGGGGATAGAGATATTTAAATAGCAAATCAAACAAGTTTAAGGAATGAGTTTTTCACACGTACCAAGATCAGAGATTACAATGCGAAGGTTAATCAAGAAGGTCAAAAGCTAGCATCGCCTTGAGTTATTCTTCCATGATGCAATATCCTTGAAAGAAAAGCAATGGATTTAGCATGCAAAAAGGGAATAAGACATAAAGAGAAAGACTCGACGTCGCTTATCAATACAAGACAGTACAATTCAACAACAATCCCAAAATCACATGGATGTAGTCTCTAATTTTCAAAATCAAATGACATGCATAGATCCCATAATACACCATGGTTACCCCAATCCTACTTCAATTTATAAGTGATTCATACTAACACTAGATCTTTTTATCAACATCACGACAACTACGCATTTCACACAATTCAACGAAAAGATAAAGAAAAGGGGAGAACACATATCAAATCCAAAGAGAAAACTCAAAGCAACTCAAGTTCAAATTGAGTTGCATACATCAAGAAATAAGAGTAAGATGGCCAGTAGGTGGTCTCAATGCTTGATTCGACCTCGGCAAGGTGCATCAGCCAAAATGGACGAGGGAGTCAAAAGAGGGGAAGAGGTGGATAGGGCAAAGAGAAAAGAGAGGAAGAGGATTGTCGAGGTGCTTGTTGGTGAGTGGTTGTGGCCAACAGAGAGGTGTGTGGGTTGGCGAAGTTTGGTGGAGGCGTGCCGCCAGCCACTATAGAAAGAAGAGCAACCGGGAGGAGGGAAAAAAAGGGCAAAGAGGAAGGAGGAGTGGTGTTGCGGAGGGGACAGAGCACCGAGGCTCGGTCGATTGGGCGACGATGCGTCGTAAAGAGAAGGCAGGGGGTTTCCCCTTTTTTCTTATGTGCGGAGAACTCGAGGGGGGTCTCTCCCCCATTTTCATTTTATAATATGTTTGAATTCTCTCAGAGATGTGCAGGGAGAAATTTTTTTGTGGTTTTTGGCAGACATAACGAGGGGTGACCCCTTCTCTTTTTATTTTTTTATTTTTTATTTATTATTATTATGTTATTTTTTTACTATTATTGTTTATATATATTTTATTATTTTATTTTAATTATTTTTAATACTTATTTATTTATATATTTATTTTTATTTATTTCTTAGTGACATCTAGTGTCATGACGAAAATTATAATGAATAGTCATTTTTGGTTGAGGTAGAATGTGAAAACTAACTTTCATTGAATCCAAATTAGTGCCAAATTAATTGATTATCATGGTTAAGTTAAAAATTCAATTTATTCAGGTAAATTATGAATATTTAGTGAAGACTATTGATTAGCAATATTAACCATTATAATTTAAATTTTGTGATAAGTTGGTGTATTTGTTTTCACTTGTTAAATTATTAGTTCATTAAAATTTCAAGTTCAATAGTTAATTTAATTTTTTTTAATTTCTGCGTATTTCTCACAATTCTTTAAAAACATAAAAAATTAATTTACACGTTTTTATATACTAATTTTGAGATGAAACCTTATTTAAGAATTAATTTGAAATTAATGTGATAATTATTACTAATTGTCCAAATTAGTGAATTTTACAATCTACAAGAAATTTGCGAAGATGAAAAGTAAGTTTTCGCTTCTGCATATTTTATTTATTTTAAGTCTTACACAGACATTTGCGGAGTCACATGCAATATTTTTTTCAAAAATAGTCAAGAATTTGAGTTTTTTCCCAAAGATGACAACGCATTTGATTTTTTCAAAAATGTGTTTATAATATGATTTTTTTAAGAATATACATCATTTCGAACTCCTTAAAAAATCGAAATATTGAAACCAATAAAGAATATGAATCATTTCCATACACAGAAATAATTGCAACTATTTAATTCGAATTTCGATTTTGACTTTATCTAATTAAAATTGCACCCACTAAAGTTTACAATAGATGGTTGTCACTAGCCCACAAACGATAGATATATCAGATACATAATAGGATTAAGGTTAGGTGCACTCATGAGTGTACTATTTGATTGTGCAGTCATGATTTTAATCATTAGATCAATCAATTACAATCTCTTCTAATAATTTAATAATTTATTTGTTTTCTCTCTCCAAGCAATTTAATAAGAGAGGAAGTGTGACTCATGGGTTGAGCGTAGGTACACTACCCATAAGTGCAGCATTTAATTGTGCACTCATGATTTGAATCATTGGATCAATGAGTTACACCATCTTTCTTTGGAGAAAGAAAAATAATAAATCATTTAATTATTAAAATAAAATATATAGTTCATTGATTTAACGATTTAAATCATGAATTTCATAAACAAGTAAATGATGTAATGTACCCAATCCTAACCCCATATTATACAACTTCCGCAATATTGCGATGACGAGTTCCCAAAACATCAACAAATTATGGATTTGCATAGGAAAATGATCCGGGCACACGCAACTAAGAGTCTAAGACACATTAGTTGAATGCTTTTTCGAACTTTTTTACTTTATTTTCCTTTTTCATGAAAAATAAAGTTGTACTACTTCGATTGGGGATCAAGTACAGTTGCCTTCCGCTAGTCGTGGATAGAACCCTAGCCGCTTCTTTTTCTTCCCCGAAAAGGAAATTAATGCACTGGCACCGACCTTTTTTCCCAGAATATATTATTCCAAAAAGTGAGGATCAGATAACTAGATAAGATAGAAAGCATGAAATAATGCGCTAATGTCTGTCGATTTTTGGCTCATGTTGACTACTTGACTGTTGCAAATACAGCGTGTCAATTCCCCATGCCATGATATTTAACATCATCCATGCATGGCCTCCATTCCCAGTTAATGTCTTCTAGCTAGTGTGGTTAGTTTTTTTTTTTTTGAAAAAAAAAACTAACTCGATACAGGAGCCTGCTTTTATTACTTTTGGAAAGCTGAAGATTTTTATTACAGACGTAGTATACCAGAACTATATTATATGAAAGAAAACAAAAATGTATGAGGGAATAATAAACATCTCAAAGACTTCTAAAACAAACTACATATCAGAAAACAGTTGAGACTCAACTGAAACTAATAGTACCACAGACTCAACAAAACAAAACAAAAAAAAAAAAAAACAGATAAATCTGCATTCTTATTCTTATTCTTCTTCCATTGTTATCTAACTCCATCTAAGCATCATGTATGCATTCCAATAAACCAATATCATCATATATTCATATTCTTCTCTTTCTTAATTTTCTGGAGCTATGTTTGAATTATCAATATCATCCACCACCATCTGGCTTGGCCTCTAGATCCTCTAAGATTGAAACACCTGAGTCATACCTGTCGAATTCCCTGATCAAAATTCAGCCAAGTGAATAGACATCCAGTATTAAAAATAAAGGAGCATATCCTTGAGAATTTTGAAATATTTGTTGATTCCTATCAACCTAAACGACCCAACCAAAGATAGCAAGAATGGTTCCTCAAAAATTGAACTCATTCTTATTAAATTTAATAATATTGTCCCAAAGATTGTAAAAAGATGATATATCCAGCTTGTGCCATTTTGGGTGGTATGTATATATAATATTCCAAAAATTAAAACTTAAGGAACAAATACAGAACAGATGATCAATTGATTAAATATATATGTGCACAATTTACACAGTTAACTGAACCGTGCCATCCTCTTTGTGACAGATTATCTTTGGTTAACAATTTATTGTTAATAGCTAGTCAAAGATGAAGTTTGCACTTAAGTGGGATCATCAAGGACCAGACAGTTTTGATTTTATGCACAAAAATATATCCCTCCAAAATTAAAAAAGGTATAAGCTGAATGTACTGTAAAAATTTCCTTTTGTATCCCATATACAAAAAGCAGAATCTTTACTTTAAGTAAATGATAAATTCTACAGAATATTAATCAAATTGGACTTTTCCTCTCTCATCAACCTGCTTACCCCTCTTGTGAGATTGATCAGATTAATACTTCCATTATTTCAAACCAGAGCTAGAGTCATATCAACATTTTTTACCTTTTCACATATTAAAGGAAATTGAAGGCAGAGAGGGCAATTATTATACCAAATATCATACCAAAAATTAATTTGAGTATCATCACCCAGAATTCTATGACAACTCAATTGAATGAATTTAAATAATGAAGCAACATCAATGAGAATATCTCTTTTTAACATAATTTAGACTGAATGATCCTTAATTATTTGCTTGTTACGATATTTTTTCAAAGCCCTTTATCCTACTTATAAATGAAGTTCCATCTTCATTTAAAAATTAAAGCATGATTTAATTCCTGTAAATTTTTAACACCCAACCACCATGAGTTTTTTCTTTACAAATCCTATCATAACTAAAAAGTACTTTTTGCCATAATCAACTCCAGCTCATAGAAATTTTCTTCTGATCTTATCAATGCTGGTAACAATACATTTTGGATTATTGAAGATAATAAATTGATATTTCAGATAAGACTGAATTCAGTAATACTATCCTTCTCCCAAAGAGAGCAGTTTCTCCTTCCATAATGCTAGTGTGGTTAGTTACATGATCCATGTCATATGTTTACATTTTCGCCTATATATGGGTCATCGTTTGTTGCTTTTGTCAGTTCAGTTCCTGGCAATTAATTAATAATGGATCTCGTGACATTGTTCTTCTTTTTTCGCTTAGAATTATACTCAATACTGTGTTTATATTAGTTAGCTTTTTTAGCTCACTTCCAGTTATCATGAGATATGAGTCCATAAACAATTTATCATGCAACAGCTGATCTGCGTCGTCTCATATAAGTATAAAGAAACACGTTAACGGCTTGTATGCGACGTATGAGGTTTGCTAAATACTGATAACTTCCAACAGAATATGCGAAGAGAGATACCAGAAAGTGAGAAACTATTGACTCTTAAATTCTCAATTCTTAATAAAAAAATAGTGTCTTAATTCTTAATAAAATTGGTGAAGGACAATGATGGCAACTAAAAAACACACCAAAAAGAAAAATGTGTTGCGGAAGTGGACACACCAATGCAAAATTGTTCAAGAGACACAAGGGGATTGGTCTGATGTCGTTTTCAAATGGGCAAGATTTTTATTGGAACAATATATATATAGTGCTTGTTCAAGATAAGTTCGAGTCGATCAATTTGTAGAGCTTTACCATCAACGTTAAAAGAGCCCCAAGAAATAAAAATAACAGCTACTATGATAGCTCCATAGAGCACGAATTTGACATAGAACAGTATAAAGAATATGATAACACTACAACAGAAATGAAATTTAGCAGCTTTATAAAAGAATATGAAAACACTACAACAAAAACAGAATTCAGCAACAACTATAAAGCAACTTTCAGAAGAGATTTTTAAAATACTGTTGGCAAAAATAAAAAAATTCGAAAAGTACAGGCAACGGTTATTTACAAATAATTGTTGTCGGCACTTTTCAGAATTATTTTTTTCCCAAAATGCTAAAGCAACGGTTATTTAAAATAATCGTTGTCTCTATGTAGACTTAATGCAATGGGTAGTGGTTAATAATCGTTGTCATATTCCAATTCTATGTATAAAAAGTATCTTCCCCAGTATTCTCTCTTCTCGTATTTTCTTCTTCTTCCTCCAGAGGTCGTCCTCCACACCTCCTTAACTCGTCTTCTCATTTCTTTTTTTGTCTCTCCTTCCTCCTCTTGCCGCCTCCACACCTCTAGCAATTATGTCTCTGCTAGAGGTGTGGAGGTGATATGATCTGATAGATTTTTTTCCTCTTTCCCGCTTGGCCGCTAGTTTCATCTCTCGTGTTGTTCTCCTTAAGGTAATTGTTTTTGGTTTTTTTGCTTTTTTATATGTGTCAGGTGACAGTCACTATCTTGTGTTAAACTAAATAAGTTAGAACTTGCTTGCATTGTTGTGTCACTATCACGACTTTTGGCTTTCTTTTATGTGTGAGGTGCCACTGTCACGGCCTTGTGTTAAACTAAATAAGTTAAAACTTGTTTGCATTATTGTGCCATTGTCACGACTTTGGGCTTTCTTTTCTGTGTGAGGTGTCACTGTCATGGTCTTGTGTTAAACTAAATAAGTTCGAAGTTGTTTGCATGATTGTGCCACTATCACGACTTTTGGCTTTATTTCTTTGTTGCATGGTTTAGGGTTTAAAGTAGTATTGCATGCAGGTCCTTCTAGCAATTTGTAGTTTGCATGCAGCCTATTTTATTTTTATTTTATTCTTCAATAGTTGGTATGTTGTGCTTTGTAGGTGACATAGAGATTATGGGCATAGGAATGATCGACTTCCTTAGATCATTCATGTCCCTCACCGATCTCGTGTTTTTCTCATCTCGTCGATAATCGTTGTGGTGTTTTTCTCCTCTTGTCGCGTTGTCTGTCCTCTCTTCTTTTAGGAGGTAATTTTTTATTTATTTTGTTAGTTTCTATAATAGTTTAATAGTTAATCGTGCAAGCAAATAGCAACAACTTGTGTATAGAAAAGTAGCAGAACATGAGTGCAATGTTGTTATGATTTCAATAATTTAAGATCATTTATCTTTTGATAGAGAAATATGAAGATGCAATATGCAAGACGAGTGGAAATAAATAAGTAACAAAATAATTACATACAATTGCTTGCAAGTATATGTAAAGTTTTTCAGACAAATTGTGCATTCCTCTCTAGAGTTGATTTTATTTGCACTCATTTTCTGATCAGTTGGAGATAAAACATCAATGGTCTGTATGCTTTTCCTGAACTACAGAACACACAAAAAAACAAATAAGTTGGTACAATACTTGATGTAGTGAAATATGGTAAAAAAAAATCAATGATAGATATTAAAAAGTCTGATTTCACCCTAAAGAGTAACTAATTAACGTATTTTTCACTTGGATGGTAGATTCCTCTTCATAGATGGAGGCTTTCGTTCTTTTAAAACTTTTAATCAGTACATATTTACTTCAATACAAGATCGTCATCTCATGTTAGGTTCTTTCCCTTGATATACCTGCTTTATTTAGTAGCATTATATGTCCTGCCAAAAGAGTGAAATAATTTCTTGGAAAACACCTTAATAGGAGATCACTTTTTTGTATCGTTGTAAATATTTCTTTACTAAGGGCCTTACATGAACAAAAGTATCTACGTAAAAAGAGGAATCTGCTATCTAAAGAAAAGATAGATTAGATAACCTCTTCTTTATGGTGAAACATAGGAACTCTTTAGGGTGAAATCAGACTTTTTAATTTATATTGTTGGATTTTCAGCATACTCCACATATGTCAAGTATTGTAATAACTTCATTGTATTTTTGTAAGTTTTGTAGTTTAAGGATCCTTTAAAGAACAAAGAAAACATACAAGTCATTAGTGTTTTCTCTCTAGCTGATCAGAAAATGAGTGCAAATGAAATGCACAATTTGTCTAGAAAACTTGACAAACACCTTGTGAGCAATTCTATGTGATTATCTTGTTACTTATTTATGTGTTTTTAAGTACTTCTCCGCTCATTTTATGTCCACTCTTCTTTTAGGATCAGGTAAATTTTTATTTATTTTGTTAGTTCCTACAATAGTCTAATAGTTAGAAAAATACTTATATTGTTTGGTAGTTAGAGGGTTCCTACAATAGTCCAATTATGATACGTACATACTTTTCAAGTATTTTACTATATATTATAGTATAACATGACATGGTGAGCTAATCAAAATTATTTTATAATAATTTTTGTAGGTGAAGCAAGACTGATAGGTTGATTACACCTATCAGGGCACTGGATGAAAATCAAGTATTTCAAGTGTTTCAACTTAAAGAGAGATGTTTCTCGCCTGAAAGAAGAGTATGTTATTTAATATATATTTTCTTTGATATTTTGCTGCGCATTGTAGAGTACTAATTTTTTTGTTATTTGTATTTTTCTGTTTTTTTAGGGGGTTTAGTACGAGTGGAGAAAACCGGCAACAATTCTTAGGATTTTAAAGGGTCCATAGGCTGAAAAGATGCAATTGATCGAGTCAGACTTGATACT
The DNA here is from genome assembly GCA_964058865.1 of Eleocharis quinqueflora. NCBI lineage: Eukaryota > Viridiplantae > Streptophyta > Magnoliopsida > Poales > Cyperaceae > Eleocharis > Eleocharis quinqueflora. Next base: position 152,029 of record CAXKVX010000033.1, on the reverse strand, counting down.
GTGATTGCGCCTTTTTGAGCTATGTTCATCTTTGAAATCTTGAGAACATTACCTTTAGAACTAGCTAAAAATAAGATCTGAAGTTACAAAAGATACGTGTAGAGATAAATAAGCAACCAATTTTACAAGCGTGTCTTCTCAAGCAACCTTAGCTTTTTGAACTAGCTAGCAATAAGTTCTTAGATTTTAGAAATTAGAAGATAAGTTCTTAGAGTTTAAGATTTAGAGTTTAGAGTTCATTTTTATAATTGTGATCAGATTGTAATTTGTGACATAGTTATAATATATTAATGTTTTATTGTGCTATCTATATTTTTATCGAGCTATTTACTTTATCTATGACAATTTTATAAATGGTATATTGGCTAGAAAAATCTGAGACTAGCCATTTATATAACATTTAAAAAAATAGTAACCTAAGGCAACGATTAATACTTAATAGTAAATAATCGATGCCTTATACACACAGTAAGCAACAGTTAATAGTAGATAACTGTTGCCTCAACCGAATATTAAATTCTTAATTATTTTCTTTGCGTCAAAATACATTAGCCAACGATTCTTCACGATTCAGCAATCCGATATACAGCAGTGGTTGCATAACCGTTGGTAAATGTGTTTTTTAATCGTTGGTATATCTATTTTTTTTTTGTTGAAGTGTAATGATCTGCATTTCGTTCGATATGTCATCTGATGAAGGTATGTAGGTTATCACTTCCAATGATTTTTCCGTCGATTGGAATTTGTTCAATCAATTGAATTTTGTGTGCATGCAATATTATTTTGCTAACTCATTCACATCTTATTTCAATGATAGTGTATATAATTTTGACGAAGCTTGCAAAAACAACACACACGATGAACTTAGCTACATGTCATCTGAAAAAGGTACAATATCACTTGAAATGAGTTTCTTCATTTAGTGTTCCTTCAATCAAGTAAATTTTGTGTTCATTATTGTTTTGCTAACTTATTAATGTTTCTATTCAAATGGCAATATTAGTCGCTCGCATGGATTTGATAAAGGTTACCAAAATGGCACATAATGAGCTCTCTGATGACTATTTAATGATTTGATATTTGATATTATTGTTTGCACTATTATTGATGCAAAATTAACTTGATTGCAAGATTATTGATGAAAATCGATGATTGTAATTGATTTGTGTCTAAATTTTTTGTCCATAACAAACTCACTAATATTACGTTAAAGATTAACGGAGCGATTGATGAAAAGAATTTTGGTTTCGTTTGCCAAACGAAATGAAACATGCAGCAAAAAGAACTTTTGTTAATTTAAACGAAACAAAAGACGAAATAGAGTCCTACGATTTCGTTTATTTTCGTTATTTTGTTAAGGAATTCTACGAGTTTAATTTTTTTTGAATAACATAGTAAGTCTGACGGAGAAAAAAGAAATGGGGTTACAACCCTAATTACTTTGTTGTTGTCATCGCTCAACTCTTCTCTCTCTCGCTTTCATTTTCTCGTTCTCCTCATCTCTGATCGCTGGAGAAGCCAAATATTAAAACTCGCAATTCGTATCAAGCACATCTATCTCTATGTGTGTCACTAGAGGAAAGAGGAGACTCTTTTCTCAAGCCACGCCATTTGAAAATGAAAGAAGGAGAAAAAAGAAGAAGAACAGTAAGTTGCGAAGGAAGACAAAAGAAAATAGGAGAGGAGGGAGGTGAAAGCATCTCTATCTTTAAAACTCTTGAAGTTTTAAAATAATTATCACATCAATTTAAAAAAAAAATTAATTTCTAAATCCTTCATTTCTCAAATTAAAAAGTTACAGTTTTTTAATAATCACATCAGCAAATACTATAAATGTTATGAGAGAACGATCAATTTTAATTAATAATTAAATTACGTCAGAGTTTATAAACTCTAGAACAAAATTACTAAATAAGGAACTCTAGAAAAAAAATTACTAAATAAGAAACTCATCTACATGTCTGAAATTCATTTAGAAAGTACAATATCAGATTAAAAATTCAAAGAGTTTCAAAAATGAAGATGCTCGAGCAGTCGGAGTGAAGTCGTTCCTCAGCTCTTGCCTCTCCGATTTCGTTCTTGACTTTTTTTGACCTGGTATCTATAAACTAAATATTTTTTTCTCTTATGTTGCATGATATGTTTGTACTTGATCTGATTTGGCTTTCAATGGTTGTTGCTTGATTTTTTTTTTTGCCTAAATGTTGCTTGATATGTTTATTTTTATTTTCTTTGTTCATATTACTTGGGTGGTGCAGGTGAGGCCTTGGATCTACTCACTCTTTGAGTTTGTTCTGGGTTTTATTGCTGCATCAGATGATATTGCCTTAAGCGCTAAAAATTGAACTGCGCTAGGATTAGTTGCTTACTAGTGATTTATTCTCTGATCTGGCTTGAGTCTTGTGCTAGTGTTGGCACCATGATCAGATTTGACTGTGATATATTTATTTTCTTATTGGGGATTAGCAATCTGAACTAAACATCAGTCACAATTCAAGTGTGCCAGTGTCAAATTACAAGTTAGTTTCTTTTTTTTTTTGGTTAGCTTATCTGGTTATTGATTAGGTATGGACTGTTACCATTGTGTTGTATGTTTACTGCCATGCTCTTACCAATCTGATACTTGACCAGTATGGCAGTATCAGTACTGGTATGGCTAGTACCAGTACAATATCGCCAATGCCAGTGCTGGCTCTTGGTTTTGATGGCCATGCGTGATTTTCTGAATTTATTTGGTTTTCCTCTTTTTATAAATTTAGTTTTATTCTCTTTATTTGTTTGTTAAGTTCTCTTTTTTTCATACTGTTGAGTTGTAATTTTCATGTTGTGAGATGCAAGTTTTTGTGTAAGATGCAAGTAATCAAGAAAATTATTAAGTTGTAGTTATATAATAGATGATATACTGGTAGTAATTTGTGTAATTTTCTGTTTTTCCTTGCAAATTTATGCAAGTATGAATATTTGACATATGAATTATGCAAGTTTTCTATTATATTATGCGATTTCGTCTAGTTATTTTGTGATTTTCTATTTTTTTTTTATAATATTTCACAGTCGTGAAAAAAAATCAAGGTTTTTGATTGTTTGATCGTTTGTTTCATTTAATTAAACGAAACGATTAACGCAAGTTCATTCTTTATTGTTTGACTCACGACGTGATTAACACAAAAAAAAAATTGTTTATTAAACGAAACAATTAACGATCAACTGCATTCGCATGATCATTAGTCACATTTGACATGGATATACACGTGACTAGGGACATGTTCATACTTCTATTATACCTTTTTCTTTGGGTCATAGGCCCATTCAAGCCCATAAAGCTAACAAGGCCTATATTATCAATCCAACGCCGAGTGTCATTTGTTAAGGAATCCGTTGCAAACGGAACAGAAATCGCCTATTTCAGTTTTCGTTCCGTTTCGCAAACGAAACAAAAAAATTATTTCGTTAACCGTTCTGTTTCGTAACGAAACGAAATGGAACGATTATTTCCGTGATTTTACACTAAAAATGTTGAAACGGAAGAAGAAATAGCGTTTCGTTTACCGTTTCGTTTCGCAAACGATAAGAATTTTGGCTTCCGTTTCTGTTCCGTTTTAACGAAACGAAACGAAAACACGGGTCACGATACAATTGTTGACAGCCCTAATCGTATGATTGTATCTTCTGATGAGATTTTTTTTCTATGGGTTATAGGCCCATTCATTTGAATAGCAAGTCTTTTATTCATTCATAGTATCCATCTTCAAGAAAAGCTTTCTAAAAACAAAAGTTCAAATAATAAGTTATAAGATATGCGTCAAAAGTTTTCACAACATTCTATTTTAACAAGAAGTACAAAATTCATCTTTATTTTTCATAGATGGTTAATTACTTAATTTGATGAAATTCCGACTAATTATTTATGAGTGTTTAACTCATTAAAATTTGTTGATTAAACGATAATTAACCGGCATAGTTTCATGATGAGATGTGCCAACAACTGCTCAGCAAATGTCATCAGATTTTCTTTCTAGTTGCATTGAAAAGAATAAAGATAAACTAAGTGTGATTTCACTCCACGTCTCTTTTTTTCTATTTCTAGGTCTTAGCACCGTCAAGCAAAAAGACAGAACCCCTCTCCTTTCTCGGATCCGGATTTGTTGTAGCGCAATACAGCAAATGGACGGTTCGGATCGACCGTCAATTTCGCAATCGATCGTCAGAGATGGAAATCAGAATGGTCTTTATACTTTAACACAAATCTTGATGCAATGAGTGAAAATCGGGCAATTCAAGTGTTGCGCTACACCGTCCGCACAGCACCAGATCTCGTTCCCTCCTTTCTCTACTGTGCATGAGCAGCCTTAGATAAAGAAAATGTAACATCAAAATCATGCGCACGCTTGGATGAACATAGAAAACTATATATATGGTTATCTTTTAGCTAGTCCACGACATGTCTTCTTCTCATTAATTCTACTTTCCAACTCTTCAAAAGTAGAATTGATAATATGAGCATAGCTAAAATAATATGAATAGTACACCTCATTTTGTACTATGTATATAGATATAGATCAATAAATTGAGATTTAAGTTGCTCAATAAATTCTTCATATGAAAATATTGTAGGAAAACAAATTTCGTGATTTTTAGAACTTTCTTGCTATTTTTTAAATATTTTTTAAAAACAGTCCAGATTTAATACTACAAAAGTGTCATTTCTGGACTGTTTTTAAAAAATATTTTAAAAATAGCAAGAAAGCTCTAAAAATCACGAAATTTTATTTCCTACAAGATTTTGATATGAAGAATTTATTGAGCAACTTAAATATCAATTTAATAACCAAATTAAATACAAATGACCCCATAGTACGTTATGTGGTGTACTATGCATATTTTAGCCATGCTCTTGATAATATATATGTAAATGACTTCTTGTGAAGGTGGAGCCATTTCAAATTTTAAAGCATTCGTTTTTTTTACTACAAATTAAATTTGACACGGTGAAAATGACTCGAATATGTACTACTAGATGATTTGCGATGATATAAAAACTAATTACAGTCCACAAATATAGCCGAAGTTTGTAGAAAAATATTAATCATACAACATTTTTTATAACAACTTAGTTTACACTCGACAAGACTGTAGTTAGTTATTTATCATCACAAGTCATTAAGCTGTATATATTCAAGTCTATTTTCACCGTGTCAAATTTGATTTGCGATCGGAGGAATGTGTCTCTCAAATTTGGCTCAACCCAAAATTTATGTCTTAATTAGTAATTTTTTTATCACGAGTTTGCGTCAGATTCACTTTTGAATCTCTCGTTTCTCCGATCACAAATCAAACCTGACATGATGGAAGTTGATTCGAATATCTACAGCTCGATGATTTGCGACAATAATAAATATTAAATACAGTCTCGACGAACGCAAATAGTTGTTACAAAAAAATTAACTAAATATAACCCAACTCATTTAATTTTTTTTAATATTTTTTATGAAAAAATAATTTACCACAACCCATTCAACGAACCAAAATTACAAATCAAACTCTTTAGTCCATTTGCCTTTTTTTGACAGCATTCACAACTTCGACTTTTTCCATTTTTCTAACTTTCAGTATGCTCTTTATTTTTATTTATAATTTATTTATTAAAATTCTAATATTAAAAACCTGCATGTATAGGCCCTGCATTTATCTTCTTGTTCAATTCAATTATTTTTCTCCAATATTTTGTTAGGCCTCTAAGGATGCGACCGCTGAATGCTTCTTTCGTTTTCTTTTTCTTTTTTTGACAAATTGTTCACTTCGGGAAAAAAATGATTTTCACATCGGCACTTTTGATGCTTATACACCGGTCATCTTTTGTTGTAAATGTCAGGATTGCAAAAGGTAAGTTAAAATTCGTCGTAGATATATGAAGCACACTCTAATTTTATTCAGCCAATCTATACCACATTTAATTAGTTGATACACAGGGAAGATTTAATGTTGTTTTAAGCGTCATCGCCTTATGACTTGATATGATATGATATCCGGTGTAATATGTGCTCTAAATTACACACTTTCTTTGGTAATATCCGTCGTAGAAAACAACATTTTTAGAAAGATTTTTGCTGCTTATGTGAGTAGTCCATTTTTACAACTGTGGTGTACACAACAATTAATAAAACATTCAGATCATGTCATCACATTAATCATACATGATTACATATGCATCTAGATAATGCAATACATCGAAAGTATAACCAATCAAAGTTAAAATAATTAAAATTCATGACATTAATTAAACCAAAATAATTACATATCTAGTTGGATTACAATATTCTTCCATGTTAGTAATTAGTTAAATGCATTGTAGCATATAAGTATTTCGAGAAATAGATTAGAAAATCAAGCAACTTCAACTTCAATCACAACTTTCATGTTGATGACTATTCTAGTATTGTACAATTATCATTTTCAATTCCTTCGGTATCTCATTAATTCATTACGAATTGAGTGATGACTATCAGTGTATTATACAATTATCATTTCCAATTCCTATCATGTCTCGTAACTTCGATAAGGAACCCTTATAAAAACACATAAAACAAACATAAACAAATAACAAAAATTAGTACTACAATTCACAGTAAATGTCAAAGGATAAGTAGATTAAATAACCCCTTTTTTTAGGCTTGTAGAAGTTTTTCCATTTCAGTTTGCAAGCCAAAAGAAGAAAATAAAATCATTATTATGCATAAATTTGCTCAAACGAGTACTTCAATTTCTAATTTCTCCCATGCCTCATTAATTAATCACCTGTGATATCAAACTAAATGACAAAAAAGTCACTGTGTCGGGAGTCTCGAATAGTATGATCGTCAATATCTGAACTCCATTCATTGTGCCTCTTGTGGATTGCTTTGTTTGCACTTTCTAAACTCAATCTTTTTATTTTCATTATTAATTTAATTTAAAATTTGCTTCTGCTTAAATTGCTTGAATTGATTGCAATTTCAAAACTTACCAATAGACTCCCGATAATTTTAGAATTGCTTAAATTAAGCCCCCTAATTCAAACAAGCATGTGTGTTATCACTTGTGCCCGGTTTATTATAATTATTGTGGTTGATTTATATTTTGATTTCTTATCAAAAGTTTGCTCCTTCCACAAATGATTGAAAGGGCTCGTTTATTATAGTTAAAAGATGCATGTAAGATTGAGTAAATTCATTAATCCATCGAGGCCTACTCATGGACTTATCTCAAGTTTAAGGATCGAGTGAGACCTAGGCTCTCGAGCCTAAGTGAGTTTAGGCCCTCGAGCCTCAGCAAGTTAGGACAGGGCCAAGCTTAAGTTTGGGCAGGGCCGACTAAACATAGAACAAATAAGGGCCGATCTTGGACTAGACCCAAAATTTTAATCAAGAGGTCTGAGCACGTCCAGTTGGGTTCAGTTTGAAAACAGAACAAATAAGGACCGATCTTGCACATTAGCGCCCCTAGAAATTTGAGAATGATTTATAGAAAGGAAATGTTTCGTCGATACCATCATAGATACGCTCATCAATACGGACTGGGCACGTCCAGTTGGGTTCAGTTTGAAAACTGTTGTAGTTATTATGCATGTTATTTTGGTTATTATGCATGTTGTTTTTGTTATAATACTTCTAATAACATGCATAATAATTCAAATAATGTGCATAATAACTCAATTAATTCGGTTTGTGCATGTTAATTGTATTATTATACATGTTATATGTATTATTATTCATTTGATTGTGTTTATATTCAAATTGTTATTATGCATGTTATTCGGGATGAGTTGCATATCAATTATATTAGATAAATGTGTTATTATACATGTCATTCATATTATTTTGCATGTTAATTACATGTAAAATAAAAAATATATATGCATGATAATCAAACTAACATGCATAATAATCACAATAATTTTCAAACTGAATGCAACTAGATTCGTCCAGTCCGCATCAATGAGCGTATCTTTTCATTCGAGCGTCCAATCAATTTGACGCCTAATAACAAAAACAACGTGCATAATAACTAAAATAACATGCATAATGACTACAACAATATGCAAACTTAACCCAATAAAAAACAATATGCATAATAACCAATTAGAAGCATAATAACTAAAATAACAAAAATAATTGATCGTGTCATGTTCGTTTATTTATGATCAACTCCCTCATATAAAATCTAAAATTTAATAGGGTCGAACTAACAGTCTCTGAATGTTTGTCCAAATAGTCAAACGTTTTCTAAAAATGGAAAGTCATACAATCAAATGCTTTCTAAAAATGATAAGTCAAACAGTCAAATGAGGATAGAAATGAAAAGTTGGATTATGCGCATTCTTCTGAACGTTTCCACCCTACACATTATTTTGAATGTTTTGCATAGAATGCATGGGGTGCAAACTAAATAAAATACGTGTTCATACTAAATAAAAAAGGTGTTCACACTAAATAAAATAGGTGTTCAGACTAAATAAAATATGTGTTCAGACTAGTTATTTCAAGCATGTTTTTGCACTGCTTCAAGTTAGTTCTGCACAAAAAATGAGGCACATACTAAATAAAACAGGTGTTCATACTAAATAAAAGATATGTTGAGACTAAATAAAATAGGTATTCAGACTAGTTGTTTCAAGTCTGTTTTTGCACTGTTTCAAATCAGTTTTACACAAAATGAGACACAGACTAAATAAAGCATGTGTTCAAACTAAATAAAATAGGTGTTCAGACTAAATAAAACAGGCGTTAAGACTACTTGAAAGATGTGTTCATACTAGCTGTTTCAAGTCTTTTTTGTATTGTTTCATGTCTATTTTGTACATAATACATGAGGTGCAGACTAAATAAAGCAGGTGTTCAAACTAAATATAACATATGTTCATACTTGCTGTTTCAAATATGTGTTTGCACTGTTTCAATCATTCTTTTTGAGAATTTTGAGCAAAAAAGATGCAGAAAAACTAAAAAATATATTTGGAGGGTTTAGAAGCACCTTTGGGGGTCAAAACAGCGTCATTACAGGTTATAGCTCAGTAAAGTATGTGCGTCATGTCTTGTCACTTTTGAAAAGTGCTCATACGTGCGAATCGGAGTTATGAGTCAAAAGTTTCGTGTGTTCGAAGATCAAACATTATTTTGGGCTTTTTTTGTCAAAAATAAAATTTAAAATGCTTAAAATGGTTAAAATATGCTCATACTAAGGATGTCATCATACTAACTTCTCTGGTGGTTATACTAACTGCTCAAGTGCTCATACTAACTAAGAATATGGTCATACTAGCTCTTCTGAACCAAAATAGGTGGTTATACTAAACCAAAATAGGTGGTCATACTAACATCTCAAGTGGTCATACTAACTGCTCAAGTGTTCATAATAACTAAGGATGTGGTCATATTAGCTCATATGGTGGTAATATTAAATAAAACATGTGGTCATACTAACATCCAGAATGTTTATACTAACATCCAAAATATTTATACTAACATCCAGATTGTTCATACTTACTAAAAGGTGATCATACTAACTACGCAGTTGTTCATACAAACTACAAAATTTTCATACTAAATAAAGCAGGTATCCAGACTAAATAAAACAGGTGTTCATACTAGCTGTTTCAAGTTGTTTTACACTACTTCAAGTTTTTTTTTGCATTGTTTCAAGCCTGTTTTGCACTGAATGCATGGGGTGCTGACCCAATAAAACAAGTGTTCATTCTAAATAAAACAAGTGTTCATACTATCTGCTTCAAGTATGTTTTGTGCTATTTAAAATTTGTTTTGCACTGCTTCGAGTTTGTCTTGTACTGAATGCATAAGGAGCAGACTAAATAAAACGGGTGTTCGGACTAAGTAAAACAGGTGTTCACACTAAATAAAGCAGGTGTTCGTAATAGCTTTTTCAAATATGCTTTTGCACTATTTCAAGTATGTTTATGCACAAAATCGAGGCACATACTAAATACAATAGGTGTTCAGACTAAATAAAACAAGTGTTCAGACTAAAATAAGTATGTGTTCATATTAGCTATTTCAAGTGTGTGTTTCCACTATTTCAAGTCTGTTTCTACATATAAATGGAGCGCAAACTAAATAAAATAGGTGCTCAGAATAAATAAAATAGGTATTCAGATTAGTTTAAGGAGGTGTTCATACTAGCTGTTTCAAGTCTATTTTTGTACAGTTTCAAAAAAATTTGCACAAAATGGCGCAAACTAAATAAAATACGTGTTCGGACTAGTTGAAAAATGTGTTCATACTACTGAAATAGATGTTCGTACTAGTTGAAAAAAGTGTTTGTACTACTGAAACAAGTATTTTTATATTAGATGCACTTTTATATTTTCATTTTTCTCATTCTTTTTCTTTCTTTTGTGAAAAAGATAACAAACATGGTGAATATGAAGAAAGTCAAATGCAGTCTCAAGGTCGTTCATTGCCTTTCGTATTCGTTCTCAGATCTGCCATCACTTTTTCGTTCTCAGATTTGTCGTCACTTTAAACATTATTTTCATCTTTGACAGTTTTATCGTCGTTTCTAACAATCTCTCGTCGAAGATAATGTAGAAAAAAGAAAGAACGATAAAATTAAAAAAAAAAAGAAATATGCAATTGGAAGAGAAAGAAAGAAGTATAAAAAAGAAATAATATATAATAAGAATAAAATAAAATAAGAAAGAGAATGAGAGACGAAAGTAGAGGACAAAAAAATTAAAAATTAGAAGATTTTTTCAATTTAATAATCAAGTACACAGATGTTTACCTGTATCCTAATCAGATAGATTATTCTGTATAGTTTATTTATGATCAAGCTACCAAAGAATCAAATTAGACTAGTAGTACACAAGAGTCCAAAACAATCATTTTCTTTTCCAAATCTGATCAAGCTTCTATTTTCCGAAAGGTTGATTTGCCTTTTCCAATCGATTCAAATTGTCTATTTTTTTTTGCTCTCTTTCAATTTTGAAAATGAACATTTTAAGTGTTGTTACTCATGATAACTATATGAAAAATGTTGCACAGTTTTATTAAAGATTTTTTCGTCAATGTCACGTCGTTATGATTTACATATGAGTTGTTATGCATGTTAAATGTATTGACATTTATTTTTTTAACTTAGCATGCATAACAACTCATTTAACATGCATAATTATTTTTGGTACAAAATAATATGCACAACGACGTGTTTAACATGCATAACAATCGTCTAACATGCATAACACGCGCGTATCAGTAAAGGTATCGATGAATGAATCTGTATATTAGCTCTCTCTAAATATATATAAACTAGAACCAAACAAATTTGTCTCTTAGTCACATTACGTTATAAGTGGAAAAATTAAACTAAAAATCTTGAACGTATATAAAAAGAGCATGGCTACCACATTTCACAAAACACCAAACAAGCGATACTTCGTCTTCGTATCTTTAATGTTAAGGTCCAAACGATCGACTCATATAGTAGAACTTGATCATCATACTAAAATATTTTTGGAGATCGAATTTTTTTTTAATTTGTTTATTATTGTTAAAGAGGGTGAAAATTCAATTAATCTAACTATTTTTATTATCGGATATTGAAAGTTTTTCACCTCCTTAAAAATTAGTAAAAAATCTAAAAAAAATGTAAAACTCGGTCTCTAATGAGATTTTAATATGAAGTTAAAATTCTATGATTTGAATCGGTTGCTTGGACTTTTAAATTTTAAAATACAAACGCGAAATACGACTTACTTGATGTTTTATGAAAGAGTAGCAATACTCATAAAAAAAAATAATCTGAAACGTGAGGGACCTAAAAAACGATTTCAGTTAAGACTATTTTTTTTATTTTTGGCAATCTATTTTATTAAATGACAAGGCACACAATAGCCTAGGTCATTGTGGACCCACACTATTGACTCTGAAAATACAAATTTAAGGAGGTTCACTAATCAAATTAGTTGATTACAAAACTTTCTTTTGCTTTTTCAATAAAGAGGATGTTAACCAAGAAGTTTTCTTTTCAGTTCATGCCAACATTTGTTAGGCTTTGATAACTTTCAAAGCCAATTTATCAACTTTAACAAGTACTTGAACTTTATCAGTTGATTACAAAAGGTCTTTTCTGCAACAAGTATGATAGGAAGAACTATTTGTCAAGAGAGTTGATACATAGATACCATATTTTATATCAATTATTGATATCGATTTTATTATGTATATTTAGTTGAGTTATCATGCACATTATTTGAGTTATTATGCATGTTATTTTTTGTAATGAAATAGTTATACATGTTGTCGATTTTATTATGCATCTTTAGTTGAGTTATCGTGCACATTATTTGAGTTATTATGCATGTTATTTTCTGTAATAAAATAAGGCAAAAACTTAGGTGCACCATTCTAGGTGCTCCCTAGGTACTCCGATCAATCCGTACCATTCAAATGCATCAAGATTCGCACCATACATTTCAATCAAATGGTATGGATTGATTGGAGTACCTAGGGAGAACCCAGAATGGTGCACTTAAGTTTTTGTCATAAAATAATTATACATGTTATTTTTTGTACTGAAATAGTTATGATATAACATGCATAATAACTCAAATAATGTGCATTACAACTCAACTAAATGTACATAATAAAATCTATATCAATAATTGATATACAAATGTGATATCTACGAAAAATTATCCATTTGTCAATTTGACTCCTGTTCAATAATTAAGAGGATGACAACAAGAACAATATAACTTTGAAAGAAAAGAAAAGCAAGAAAAAGAAGTGGGCGGCTAGATGATGACAATGCAACTTGTAATAAAAATCATTTTTAACTTCCTGTGACTATATACAAACAAATCCAAATGGGGTCAATTTTCTCCATTTTTATGTAATTAACTTATCCTAGCATATATGTATAATATTTTTTGTCTAATATATGTTTTTCTTAAGAAAATTTGTGTTTAAATCCCATAAAAAATAAATAATCATTTTTATGTAATTAACTTAAGGTTCTAATTTTGACCTTCATAGTTAGAATCTAACAATTTTGATGCGATCACCAAATCACATTGACGTAGATATATTATGTCTCCAAATTCCATTCAACTTTTTTTTTTAATCCGCCCCTAAAACGCGCCATTGATTTATAAAGAGAAAATTTGTGGAGGACGGCATTGATTTATGAAGTTTATTGGTCTTCTGTTTATTGATTTAGCTTATTTTTGTCTTAATGTTTACTAATCCTAATATTTAGCTTATTTTTGTCTTAATGTTTAGATTATTTATTTAGTCATTTAGTGTCGGATATTTAAAAAAAATGCAATGTTGATAATATCAGTGCATAATTTCATTATAACCAATTAATACTGATCGGTTATTCTCAGTGTTAATGTTTTCCCTTAAAAAGCGGAAGCATATTATCTGTCATGCAGCAGGAACGAACGCCCAAGATTCTATGTCTTGTAGGCTACGGATGGCCTAGATTTGATTCAGGGGTCTGATATTATAATGTTTGGCTTGCACGAATCTCGATGCAAATCAAAGGCTGAAATTTGCTGCGCAGCACGCACAGTATTTGTTTTGACGATCGAACTTTTTTTATTTTTGGTGGAAACTTGCCGGTGGGCTTTCATTACTCTAAAATTAAAAGGCTACAAGCCTAAGTTACAAAGGTTTAACGAGGTCTACAGCTAACTAAAGCATTAACTAAAGAAAGGAAAAAAAAAACCCTAACACTTGCGAACAGAATAAACAAACAACTTCCCTACTGGTTCTGAGAAAGCAAATTAACTGCCATAATGCTACTATACCGAAATTGAAATTGGAGATGTCGCGATGCTTTGAAATTTGTTCTATACATGTTATTTTAGTTATTATGCATGTTATTTTGCATGTAATAACATGCAAAATAATATGAACAACATGCATAATAAAATATTAGTAATCGTATTCGTGCACATCAACGAGAGAAAATAATATAGACCTAAAATTGTTCCATATTAATGCATATTAATAAATCAGTAAATCACAGTTTTATAATATAAAGTATATATTATAAGCATATATATAATATATAAGGTACTGTATCAAAAATAGATGAGTGGCTCAGTGGTTAAGTGCTTGGGATGTGTTAGGCTTGACCTAAGTTCAAAATCCATTGCCTACATTATTTCAGCAAATTTTTTTAATCACAAGTTTTATGGGATCTTCTGTGGCGAGCTCCTGAGAACAGTTGTGTTGAAGTTCAAAATTTGCTTGAGAAGCGCTGCAGATGGAATTTAATCGGACAACTGTTACACTGTCCGCCCAAAAAACCATTAAATCAGTACTCTTGAGTGTTTTGTCATCCAAACTATTTAATAAGGAGGAGAGATTCGTCTAATATAATTGATATGCATCATAACAATCTGAATATAAATATTGTCAAACGCATAATGCATAATTATACAAATAACATGCATAATAACACAAATTACATGCACAATTCAAATTAATTAAGTTATTATGCACATTATTTAAACGCTTATGCATGTTTTTATATGTACAATAATAATAACAACATGCATAATAACCAAAACAAAATGCATAAGTTCCAATTATTCGTCAGGACTCAACTGGACGCGTTCAATGGATATTGATGATGAGATCGATTTGACATCGGCAAAACATTTTTCTATATAAAATTACAATGTTGCATATATGCATTAGGGAGCATTGGCAGTCAATGTGTTTTCACAAGCATTTTGTTGGAACACTTGCGAACCGAACTTCAATTCTTTTTTGAGATAAAAATGAGAGTCTAGCTACCTAAATTTAAATGATCTTAAGTCCCTCCATCTGAATTTAGAACCCAAGAAAACAAAAACAAAACGTCAATTCTAGTATCTAATAATTTTATATCAAAATATTGTAGAATACTAATTTTACTATTTCAAAATTTATACTAAGTTTAATATTTTTTGAAAAAATATCTATTTGACATAAACATATTAGTATCTTTTATTTTTCAAAAACATATTTTAAAATTCATTAAAATAATTAAGAAATCTTAAATAGTAAAAATGATCATTTTGATTTTGACATAAATATTTTATGCTACTTGAATTGACATTTGGGACGTGAAAATTTAAGTAAGCTGTAAGCGTTTTGGCAGATAATGCTATGAGATTATATTAACAAACTCAATTTTATGCATAATGTTTAAATTATATTTAATTTGCTGGATATTAAAAATAGAAATTATATTTAGACGATTGTTAACATTGTCAGAGTAACTACAAATTGATAGCAAAATTACATTAATTATTCAATGATCATATAAAAAATGCATAATACAAGCATCCTGGGATGAAGAGGAGAACAAAGTATCAGCAGGCTAGAAACTAAAATATATGTATTTCTTTATAGGACTATGGATTATTTATATTTGCATGCATATCCATGTTGGATTTACTATACATATTAATTAGACAGTTTTTTTTGGTAATTATGAAATAGTAGTGATAAAAGTAGTTAAGGAATACGAGTTTTTAAATGAAATGGCTAGAACGGTACTGTGCGATAGTTTTTTTTGCCTCACGGTAGAAAATCTACCATGGCCCGATTTATTTTCTCAACCACAATTCAATTTTAAACAAATTTCCTGTTATGACTATGTAGAGAAAAATATTACAGTCATGACCATAAGTTTTTAATAAATTAATTTAATTTAAAACAAATTTGTCATTGCATTTAGAAAATATTACGCGTTGTTGCATCAATTTATCTCAAGCATGAATTATATTAATTAATTAATTTATTAATGCATTAATAAAATTATTTAATGGTTATAATTATTTTACTGTACATGAACTATCGTAAATGTTTTATATATTAGATCATCTTTGTAGTACATTGTAAGAAAATACATCTTGCTTCTCTCACTGTAAAATTCTACCATGCAAACATTTAAAAAAAAATGTGGCATGTAGAAAATCTATCATGTAACAAAAAAAACTGCCATAGATAGATTTTGTACCTTTCTGACCGTTCGGTAAAAAAATTGGTACTTTTTAGCTAATTTTATCACTGTTATTTTCATAATTACAAAAAAAATTATATTAATTATCCGTATTTATATCCTCGATTTCTACATGAATACGGACATAACAATTTATAATTAAACGTCCCCATCTGCCAATGCAGACAAAAACCCCAACCAATATTATATAGTAAAAATTAACATTTAATGTTTTGTGCGACCTTCAGGTACTATGACTAAATTACTATTAATTCTGTATAAATTTGCAGTGTGTTAAAGTCATTCGTTTTCCACTTTAAACTTAATTAATGAATTAGGGACGCAATTTTCTTGCTTAAAAAAAAGAAATCTTCAAAAAAAAAAAAATTGACGCAATCTTCCTATTGTGTCTCCGTCAAACAATTATATTGTCAGTATCCAAACCGAAAGGGGCACTACTGCCACCCAATGACCCAAAAAATATAGCTTGGCTGATTTAGACACGCTGCCATAAAACGAAGGCAAATATATTTAAAATAATAATATTAGTAAATTAATTATATTTCTTCAAGTTAATTTTTTATATATTTTCTCCATTTATCTAAAAGCGTGTATGAGTTTCTTATATCTATATTTGAATGTAGTGACGGTTGCAGAATTTTAATCAGAGTGGTAATCAGATTGTAATAATTATCGAATTAAAATCAATTAGCTAATCGATACTATATATCTCTATTTTTGAAAAGAAAACTCACGGTCTTAGCGTCTTACTGGTGACGGGTAACTGTGAGGGAAGATGGGCGGAGCAGAGGCGAGCGATCGCGATTCACGAGGGTTGCGAAGTTGTAGATAGTGGGCAGAGGCAGAGCAGAAGGGTCAAAAACTTAATTTGCTCTTAAGGAGATTGTTGAAATTGAGAAGTCAAATTAAAGTTAATTGCTCTCAGCTAACTATAATTTTGGAGCAATAAGAAACAAAGAGTGGATATTGTTGGAATTGAGACGTCAAATTTAACAAATAAAGTTTGTGTTGTGTCTCACAATTTCTTTATGTTTGTCGATTTGCGAAACTATCTTGAATTTTACCTTGTTTTGTATTTGAGATTTTGTATAGGGACCTTATCATTTGATTCCAGTGACCAACCGTTAGCCAATGGTTATCAACCGTTGGTAACGGTTAAGCCTTCGAAAATAACCTAATTCCATACTTCCACCAATTTGTTCTAGGGAACAACCGTTAGCCAACTGTTGCCAATCGTTAGCTAACAATTAGTTCCTCATTTGAAAACTCTGCCAAATTATATCCAATTCGTTACTAACGGTTATCAATCGTTGGTAACAGTTCACTTCAAAAACTGTTTTAAAAAGCCCTAATTTTACTGCACTATAAAAGAGAATAATTTTTTTTTCTTCCCCTCTCTCTTGATAATTTGAATTCTTGCAACAACCAAAATCTTTCTTCTCCATTAAAAACCAAAAACTCTGTTATACTCATCTAGATCTCTTAATTAGCAAAATACCTTGAGTGATCTTGGAGAAAGCTTTGTCATTCTTCTATTTAGCTGTTGTGCTCATCTATGGGTCCAGTCTCTAATCTTAGTGTGTAAAGAGCTAGATCTCGACCTTTGTACAAGAATTCTTTGTGATTAGTGCATCAGCTCGACCTCGTTACCGTGTCGGGGATCCAGGAGTCTCGAAGACATAGGCTTGTCAATAGATGAACTTTGTTATCATATCATTGTCAAGCGTTCTTCTATTTGTTTGATCATTCCTCAACTCATCTATTTTAGTTATTTATATTTAATTTGATTGAGTTGTATTGGCAGTATTAAAAATTAAGTAAGCCATTTGAATTGAATTGTGCACAATAAATATATAAACCTAGAAATTTGAATTATTACATATTCACCCTCCTCTAGGTTTATCAGTTTGGACTATGTGTTATATGATTAATATATCAAGCACTGTCACAAATATTACATTGAGAAATATAAGATATGCCATATTATTGTGATTAATTAAGTTATGACATAATTCGTATTTCGCTAAAGTTTTGGATATGAATACATATGGAATTAAAATAAATTAATTATAAATATTAATGGAACAATTGTAATTGATTTAAGCAATGTTAGTGTTAAGGTAAAATTCAGGAGTATTTTTTGAGATAATTCAATAAATTTTGGATCAAGAAATCAAACAAAACATGCCAAGAAATAATTTCTTGCGGGCCACAAGAATTTGTTCAGAGAGGCATAATTATTGCCTCAATTAGCTAATTCTTTCCTGACTTGCGGTGCAAATAATACCATATTTTGTGTACATATTTTGAGTAGTCGTACACACAATTTGAAAATGATTTGAAGAGAATATTGGCATCAAATATTTTCTAGAATATTTGTTATTAATTACGAGATCTCTTCAAGATACGTTAATACTAGTATATAAGCGTTGGATCTCCAAGGGATACGAGTGTGTTAGGTGTGCATGTGTTGTACATAGAACTCTACATTATCCTCTCCATTAAAAGCAATTACCTCGACTCTCATTCGCAAGTCGGAGGGAAAGAAAGAGCACCCGTGTTCCCCTGGAAGGATCTGTTAGCAAACAAATCGAGAGATAAAGAAAATGACGGCAACAAGACGCACACTTCACCCATTTACGAGGAATTCAAGAAGATGGAAAGTAAGTTCATATTTTCCCTAATTTGATTTAATTACCTTAAGTCTTACACAAAAATAATTGCAACTATTTAATTAGAATTTCGATTTTGACATTACCTAACTAAAATTGCACCACCAAAAATAACAAATTCTTATTTATAGGCTATGAGATTACAACAAAAAAAACTAATAATCTCTTAATTGGATCTCCTAACGAGTCACAAACTGCCAACTCAACACTCTTGCTAACCCTAACCATTCGTAAAATAAATGTTAACTGCTTTTTAACAGATCAGATATATGCACCATTTATCTCCTTAGCTCGAATCTTGATGGATGATCCTGACGTCCAGCTAAATTATATAATGGTTGGGTTGCCCGTTACATGGATTAATATTCGGTGGGGTACCCCGTAAGGTGAAAAAATAGCAATCGAATGGTCCACATAACTTCGAGATTCGCACGCACAAATTTCGAAGTTATGTGAATCATTTGATTGCTATTTCACTACATGAAGTATTCCACTGGATGCGAGTTACTGTTACATTGAGTCCCATGATACATGCTCCCTTCTTGTTTTAATGGCTCTGCCCGCAATCAACACCTCTAACCTGATCTCATTTTTCTTCCTCATCTCTTTAGACTGGACACATATCCTCAAATCATCGTTTATTCTTGACAAGAGGTGACTGGCTTCATCGAGGCGACTGCGTAGTGGCATTGTCGGTGCTTTAATTTTTTTCTTAATTCGCATCCCCTCGCCGAGAGATCTGCCCAAAACCAAGCCAGAGGGGCAAAAACTCAGCCTAGAAAGGGGCAATTTTACCATCTCCAAATCACCATTTATCCAAAGCAATTGGTCTTTTTGTGTAGTCAGACTGAGCTGTTGGAGCATGTGATCAATCTCTTGAAACTCGTGTTGTATGTGCAAAGGGACATCTTGTATCTCTTATACTCGATGTTGTTGAGAAAACCTGACAAGAGATATGAACCGGTCATGTTGCGTAGCATATATCATAAGATACATGTTACATAGCGGTCGATTCGTTCAATTATCATTTTAGAATTGAATTAGATTTACATCATCAAATTTTTAGAATTGAATTAGATTTACATCATCAAGTTGGAAGGTAATTGATGATAGGAAAGACAAAGATTCTTTTAATGTCATTTTAGAATGGAATCTCACTTATACAATTCAATGACCATTTCGTAGAAAACATGTATCCATCCATTTCGTACAAAAGGTATAAGACGACTAACAAACATGATATACCGAGTATAATCAATGTTTTGTCCATGAAATTTATTGATGTTTCATTTGTAATAGAAACACTACCACAGAAAACGGCTTCAATGCCGGTCCTTTTTTGCCTTTATTGCCGGTTCTCCTACCGGCATTAAAGGGGGGTGTTAATACTATAGCAACCGACAATAAAGGGTATGGTTTTATTACCGGTTTTTAAGTGAAAAATCGGCAAGAAAGAACACATTTATTTCTGATTTTTAATGAAACACCCTTTTATTGCCGGATTTTATGAAGCAACCGGCAATAAACATCCAACCTTTATTGCAGGACCTCTTTTAGCAACCGACAACAATAGTCATATTTTTTTTACAGGAAAGCTGGATTTGTTGTGGCCAGCCCAATATTGCCAACCAAATGCTGATTTAATAGCAAAACATATTAAACAACAAACGATAAATCGTACGCAATGCTAAACAACCAGCATATATATAATATATTATATTCAATACAAAATCACATAAATATTGTATTTCAAAATATATCATGCTCAATACAAAATCAGTCACAACATTACATCACAACCGACAATAAATAACGCTCACAAGCACACTCACACCCAAAAAATCTCGACTCCTGCTCACAAACAAAAGCTCATCTAAAAAGTAAATCTATTAGATAAATAAACAGTAAAATACTTGCATGTTTGATCGATGAATGAGATTGAGTTAAAAGAAGTGATTAAGTACCTTTCAAATTCGTTTTCTAATATACGCAGCAATCATATCTTTTAACGCTCTCATGTCTTCGCGTTTATGTGGCCCGATATTCTGCATTAGAAAATAAACCTTATTAGATGCAATATTTAAAAGATAAGAATCGATTAGTTTAACACGAGTTAGTGTAACATTGAGTTGAACAGAAGATGAAAATAAAGAAAAAAGAAGAAATATCACTAATTCGATTAGTGTAACATGAGTTATCAGATTTTCATACATTTGGGAGCTTATTTTGCGTAGCAACAACATTAATTATATGCTGCATCGCCATCATAATAAAATATCCGCATTCCCAACCACCTAGTTGCTTCGGGCTCTAAAAAATACAAAAAAATTAACATAAATACATATTTAAATTACTTTTAAAATTTTAAACCAATTCTAAAATAAAGACTTGTCCGATTTATTCATTTTTTAGTCCTAATTATGTTTTTAACTCTAAATCCTAATTTGTAAACTCTTAAACCCTAAACTCTAATTTGTAAACTCTAAACCCTAATTTGTAAACTCTAAACCCTAATTTGTAATGAGAAACCCTAAAATTTGTAAACTCTAAATCCTAATTTGTAATGAGAAACCCTAATATGTAATTCATACCCTAAACCCTTAGAGTTTGAGATATTTACGTACCTTAAAAGCTTAAACTATTAACCCTAATCTCTAAAATCTAAACATTAATCTCTAAACTCTAATTCTAAACTCTAATTAAAATAGTTTGAGATAGTCACGTACCTTTAGCTCGGTCCATCTAAAATATGCCTCTCTCTTATTCACATGGTGGCATATGTAACGTGTTCGGAGGGCTCTGTAAAAGAAATAAATATAAGTTCATCTCATTATTTTGTGTACATATTGAATTTTGACTTAAATATTTTGTGTATATTCGATATGTTCGAAAAGAAAGAAAGTCTTATGTATTTAGACATGAATATATATCTAATGGGTCACTCGTGATTCGATCTACATTATGGCCCCGATCTATCGAATCCACGAGCCAACCCATTGCCGTCGAGATTTGCAGCACAATCAGTAACTATGCTATTTTGCACGGTACTTTTATCGTCTTGTTTCTTCGTATACCAAGTACACCCATTCATATCGAAGTCTTTGTATGTTTCAATTAGCGATCCAGGACCCTTTGATAGCCAATAAACGGTTTTATCAACGTTCTCGAATGGCTGTTTTTCGACCTTCTCCCACAGCCATTTTGTAAATTTCAAATTGTGTTCATTGTAAAACCATGATTCACGTTCTCCTGGATTTTGTGCCCTCAATTTAGCTAGGTGCTCGGTAACGTACGGAGCTAGAACAACGCTTTGTTGTAGGATTTTGAGATGTGCTTTTTGTAGCAAATCTTGACTTACAAACGTGTCTTTGCGTCCCTTTATACCCACACCTTGAAGTCTACCCTCGTGTCGAGATATAGGCAAACCAATACTTTCAATCCCAGCCATGTGATCAGTATAGAATTCAATGACCTCTTCTGCAATGTACCCTTCAACAATGCTTCCTTTCGGCTTAGAACGACTTCGGGCTAACCCTTTTAGCTGATCCATTCTTCTCTCAAAAGGATACATATATCGCAAGAACGTTGGTCCACAAATTTTTGTCTCTCTTACCAAATAAACAGTCAAATGTATCATTATATCAAAAAATGACAGTGGAAAATGCGTCTCGAGCTCGCAAAGGGTCACTATCACATCCTTTTGTAATTTATCCAATGATACATGATTGATTGCCTTAGAGCAGATCAAATTGAAGAAGTAGCACAACTTCGTGATTGATTTTCACGTTTGGTTTCAGGATACCTCGAATTGCAACCGGGAGCAACTGAGTCAACATGACGTGGTAATCATGAGACTTCATACCAATCAATTTCGACTCCTTAATGGACACCTTTGCTGAAATATTTGAGGAATAACCAGTTGGAACCTTAAGATTCTTCAAACACTCCAAGAAACTTTCTTTTTCTTTTTTGGTTAAAGTCCAGCTCGCTGCAGGTAAGTAAGTACGTTTTCTCCCTCCATTGGGTGTAACTGCGGTCGAATTCCCATTTCACCCATGTCCTTTCTTACCTTTACGTCGTCTTTGTTTTTCTGTGCACGTTGAACAATAAGCCAATCAAACTTTCAGTAATGTTCTTCACAATGTACATCTCATCTAAGTGATGTCTAACCTCTAAACTTGACCAATAAGGAAGATTCCACAAAATAGACCTTTTCTTTCATATCATGTCATCGAAATTATTCACGACTGTTTTTCCCAATTGAACATCGATGTTCTTCACCACCTCATAAACTTCTCTTCCTGATAATGTTCTCGGCGCTCTATCTGGACACTCATGCCCATAAAAGTCAACTTTATTTCGTCGAAATCGGTGATTTGGAGTAAGAAACCTTCGATGTCCCATGTAACAACACTTCTTACAATTTGTCAACCAAAAAATCGTGGCACGAAGAGTGAAGTATTCTCTCTTATGTGAATCAAATACACGCACGCCATCCCTCCATAACTTTTCAAGGTCATCTACCAAGGGTGCCAAATAAACATCTATGTCATTTCCAGGTTGTTTAGGACCTGAAATCAACAATGACATCATCATGTATATCTTTTTCATGCACAACCATGAAGAAAGATTGTACACGCACAATAAAATCGGCCATGTACTATGATGACTACTCATATTCCTGTAAGGATTCATACCGTCTGTGCATAATCCAATCTCAGATTTTTAGGTTCAATTCCAAAATCCTTGAAATTCCTATCTATATTCTTCCATTCGGGAGAGTCGGCCGGGTGTAACATGGCATCTTCTTTTCTACAATCTTCGTGCCATCGTAATAGTTTAGCATCTTTCGGATTCATGAATAAACGCTGAAACCTTGGTATTATTGGTAGATACCACATCACCTTTGCCGGTGTTCTTTTTTTTCCCTCTTCGACCTCATTATTACTCGATTTGTAACGCGATGCATTACATTTTGGGCATTTAACTAAAATAATGTACTCATTTCCTCGGTAGAGTATGCAGTCGTTCGGACATGCATTAATTATTTCTACTTCCAAATTCAAAGGACACAACAATTTTTTCACTTTGTACGTTGAATCTGGCAACTCATTCTTTTCTGGCAACATGTCTCCTAAAGTTTCAATAAAGATGTAAAACTTTTATCGCTCCATTCATTTTTTTCTTTCAAGTTAAACAATTTAAAACCAACAGTTATCTTAGAAAATGTAGTACAACCAGGAAATAATGGTACATCCGATTCATTAAACACATTTTCCAAAATTTCAGGAATAACACAGTCATCATCTACAACATCATTCATCAATTCTTCAAAAATTTCATCCCTCATACAGGGTGGATCATCTACAATTTCTGTAATTTCTACATTTTACTTTCACTTTCACTTTCACTTCTTTCTGAATTTAATCTATTCTGACTCGTTTCAACATTCATGTTTTCTTGCATGAGCTCTCCGTGCCATATCCAATTTGTGTACTTCTCCATAAATCCATGCCTGATCAAATGATCTGTAATATCTTCAACACATCGAAATCTCTTCAAATTTCGACAATCCATACACGGACAAAAAATAGATTTTTCACCATTCAGTTCCATTTTTTTAGTGGCACATTCTACAAATTCTGCGATTCCTGCCAAGTATTCATCTGAAGTTCGTTTGCTCTTATACATCCCCAAAAACTGACGATCCATCTGAAAATAATAATAATTTGATGTCAACTTTACGCCTACGGTTTAGGGTATTAATTATTTCGTTCACCATCAAGTTTTGGGCTGGCCAACCATCCTAACCCACTCTTTGAATGCTTTGTCTCATTAGTGAACGTACGATAGTTGCAAGCTAGCATTGAGAAAAATCCGGCAACATTTCCCCTTAGCTCCCTGAGTACGCCGACGCACATTTGCATGTACGCACATAATCGTGGGAACAAAGGAGAAATTATGAACCGCATTTTTCTCAAAGCTAGCTTGCAACTATCGTATGTCCACTAATCCTAAATGAGACAAAACATTCAAAGAGCAGTCCCAAACGAGGACTATTCGAGATTAATCCCTATTGGATTAATCCCTATTGGATTAATCCCTATTGGATTAATCCCTATTGGATTAATCCGAACAGGTACCGACCTAAATTAATTATGTTCCGGTATTTTGGTCCTATATGACAATACATTAAATTAAATGCATATATATATATATATTGTATATATATGCATACACACACACACACACACACACATATATATGCATTTAATTTAATTTATGCAATGCAAACTCTAATTTAAATTAATACTAATTAATTTTAAGAAAAATAAAAGTTAATGATCAATACCTCAATATATATGTAGTCAAATCCCCTCGCGCACGTATCACTCTTCTTTAATCTCTTTAATTGTCCTTCTAAATACAATAAACAACAAAAAAATACAAAAAACCATTATATTTTTTTATGAACAAAAAAAATACAAAAAGAACTTTGTTTTTTCTGTTTTTATTGGAGAATTAAAGAAATAATGATATGTAGCTTAAATGGGAGTACAAAATATTTAAGTTCTTGTAAAATTCTGGAAAAAAAAGAAGAAAACTTACAAAACTTAAATGACATTAATGGTGGAGAAGGAGCTTGATGGTTGAGAGAGAAGAGTTGGCTAGCGGCTGCTGGGAATGGAAGAGGAAATTAAATTCGCTGGGATAGAGGCAGCTGGGGTTTAAAATTACTGCCAGTTGCTTATAAAAAACCGAAAATAAAATAGTTATCACCGGTTGATTCGTAGAATCCGGGGATAATAGTCATGATTTATTGCTGGTTTTTTTGTAAGCAACCGGCAGTAAATATTTTATTGCCAGTTTTTATAAGCAACTGGCAATAATTACAAACATTATTACTGATTGTTTCCTAAAAATCGGCAATAAAATCCTTCCTACCGGATTTACCAAGGGCCCGGTAGTAAATAAACGGGACTAAAGTCATTTTTTGTAGTAGTGAAAATACGCAATTGTAGTTCCTCAAATAAGGGGAACAAGAGATGAACCAAAAGAGCTTTTGATGGAACAGAAAATCTCCTTACCATTACTATGTTGGTTTAATTTAGTTATTTACTATTTAATAAGTAATCTTAATTAGGGTGCGTTTGGATCATGTCATGATTAGTGTAAAAACAGTGCTATCTAGATTAGTGGTTGAAATAGTGGTTACTTTTTGCTATCTAGGTTAGTGCAAAAATAGTGCTAATTTTGTGCAATCTAGGTTAGTGAAAATGTTGTTTGGATTGCACATTTGGAGTAGTGATAGTGAGTTAATAAATAATAAATTATTTTAGTTTTTTAACGATAATAATAATAATAAAATAATAAAATATTGATATCAATTTATAATATATAATAATACAATAATAATAAATGATAATAATAATTAAATAATGATAATTACAATAAAAATAATAAAATAATAAAATAATGATAATTACAACAATAATAATAATAATAAATTAATAAAATAATGATAGTTACAATAATAATAATAAAAATAATAATAATGACAATTATAATTATAATAATACTAATAAAATAATAATGACAATAATAATAATAAAATAATGACAATTAAAATAATCATAATAAAAATAAAATAATAATAATGACAATTATAATAATAATAAAATAATGATAATTACAATAATAATAATAAAAATAATAATAATGACAATTATAATAATACTAATAAAATAATAATAATAATAATAATTATTATTATTATAATAATAAAATAATGATATTTACAATAATAATAATAAAAATAATAATAATGACAATTATAATAATACTAATAAAATAATAATAATAAAATAATGACAATTATAATAATAATAATAATAATAATAATAATAATAATAATAAAATAATAATAATGAAAATTATAATAATAATAAAATAATGATAATTACAATAATAATAATAAAAATAATAATAATGACAATTATAATAATACTAATAAAATAATAATGACAATAATAATAATAATAATAAAATAATGACTATTAAAATAATAATAATAATAAAATAATAATAATGACAATTATAATAATAATAAAATAATGATAATTACAATAATATTAAAAGAAATAATAATAATAATGACAATTATAATAATACTAATAAAATAACAATGACAATAATAATAATAATAAAATAATGACTATTAAAATAATAATAATAATAATAATAATAAATAATAATATCAAGATGATGATTACAATGTAATAAAATAATAATTTTGCTAACCATGACATTTGCTAATTTGCTAATCCTACCATTTTGTTGGATTAGCAAAATAGCACTAACCAACACTACTCACAACTTACTAAATCATGTTTGGATCACATTTTTGTGTGGATAGCAACCCTTATCCATGGTTAGTGCTATTTTTGGTGATCCAAACACGCCTTTGACATGCCACTTTGACTAGATGAATAAAATACATTAGTTTGGACCAGCAAAGCAGCAATCACAGCCTTCCGTAAAGAAAAGGAAATGACCACTTCATTAATTTTGAGCTTTATAATTGTTTCTACTTTTTCATACAAGATATATTCCGCTTAAAAGCTTACGTGGCGTGATTAGTGCAATGGTATGCTAATTTGTGTATAAGCGTAGCAAATCCATCAACAATGTTTCAGAGTAGAAAACACAATATTTTTAGATACTTTTCTGACAAAAGAAAGAATAAAGTTAAGTTCACCACAACGGTTAGCAAATCTAACCAAAAAGTTAATTATTGACGTCATATGATCCATTCAAAACATTGAAATTGATCAACATCATGCATAATATATTTACATTATAAGTTTATAATATTTTAATTTTTAAACAAAAATAGATAAAATTTATTCAAATTTAAATGATCTAAAATCCTACAGTTGAATTTCTAAAACGTGACCTCTCACTCGAAGAACTTTGCTCTTAGTCACTGATTTCATCATTTCAAATTAATTCAATATAAAATCAAGCAGTGAAAAATGAAAATTTATAAGTTATCATCATGCATTTATTTCATTGTCATACTTGGTTTTATAATAATTAAATTCGAAACATTTATCAATTTAATACTTGAAGCATCATTCACGAAAAAACTCGATTTCAACACTTGATATTAATAGTTTGAAATTAATTCAATTGATGTTGACTTAGTCAAAAAAAATCTGATGAGCTTAAAACATAGTAACTTTACTCCAATAGACATTAATATTTATATTCTTCCATAAAACCTGAGTACTTTCTTACATAAAAGTTCGTAAATCATATTGTATCTATTATTATCTATTATTATTTTAGGTTTTGTTTGGATATTTTCACTTGATAAATTAATTGAACTAAAGTGATATGCTGATTTTAAATTAACAGTTATGATTTAATTTTTTATGTTTAGGAGAGAATGAAAACATACCTCATTTATTTTCAATCAGTATTTCAAAATATTAATTGAGGATCATGAAAATACAATAATAAACTTGACGATCAATTCGAATCGTCGATTTACTGTAGCATGCCGAGCTGATTCGGCTTCGGTTGAGTGTGGATCAACAGCCCGAACCCTGTAGAAATCTCGACGTTGCCTAGGATCAGAGCATAGAAACCAGGAACCGGATCTCCTGCTCGTAAATTCCTGCTTACTTCCCTGCTTGTTTCGATCTGGACTGTTCAAAACTCATCTAACGGCTAAAACATCTGCCTTCTGAATCAAATTACAGCCGTCCGTGACGATCAAGTGGTCGGATCGAAGACAAGCAGAAATTTACGAGCAGCAGATTCGGACCCTAGAAACCAGGTGCCCCTGGATCACAGACAGAAATCTGAATCCTCACATTTATTGTAAAGTGACGTGTGGAACCCACTAACTTTACTTTCCGATGACGTGGTGATCCAGGAGCATTAACAACTTTCGAATTCGAAGGCTATCTTACTTTAGCCCCACTTACTCATCTGAAATCGTCAGATCTGAACCGTCCATCTGTCTCTCTGTCGGCAATTCAAAATCTCATCAGCGGTTGAAACACTTCCAGGCTTCCAGCTCATCAGCACCTCTTCTCCCGTCTCTCTCTCTCCGCATCAGTTTCTCTCCGCTTTCCCCTTTTCTTTCCCAGCCATTAAAATCACTCTTTCAGTCTTTATTTCTTATTAAGAGAGAGAGAGAGAGAGAGCTCTCTAGTGTGAGGTAAATCGCACAGAAGACCAAATTACATCTCATCCCCTGATAAATCTCTAATTTGCTAATCAACCCCAATCTGAGTAGGGTTTCTGATGAGTTTCTCCCTTCAACTCCAATGGCTGTATCTCTCCTCTCCTTTCTCCTCCTACTCTCTCTCCGAAACCCTAACCCTAGCTTTGCTCTTCCGCCCGACCCGGACTCCGATTTCTCTATACTGACATGGCACGACTACTCGCCGCCATCTCCGCCACCTCCGCCTCCGTCTCCGACTCCGCCGTTCGCCTCATGCGAGGCCGACCTAGGCGGCTCAGGCGACTTCGAAACTCTATGCGAGGTCCTCTCTAGTAAAGAACTCTCTTCTCACATTTACGTAAAAGGAAACGGTAGTTTGGTACTCCTGGGCAGTGTCTCATTAACCTGTCCTAAACCGGGTTGTGAAATTGTTGCCAACTTGTCGGGTTACATTAAGATAGGTGCTAAATCAAAGATTGTAGCCGGCCGTGTGGTGCTTGCTTCCACCAACATCTCATTGTCCGAAGGTACTGTAGTTGACACAACCGGGTTGGGCGGTGACCCGCCAGAAAGAACCAGTGGGTTTCCTACTGGGACCCATGGGGATGGGGGTGGTTATGGTGGCCGAGGTGCAAGTTGCTATGTCAAAGATGGGCAGACGCAGGAGGATTCTTGGGGCGGGGATCCGTATGACTGGAGCACTCTTGAAAAGCCAGACAGCTACGGCAGTCAAGGTGGGTCAACAAGTGTGGAGGCTGATTATGGAGGTGGTGGTGGAGGTAGGGTTTGGATAGTGGCTGAAGAAGTGCTGGAACTGGAGGGGATGGTGAATGCTGACGGTGGAGATGGAGGTGATAAAGGCGGTGGCGGGTCTGGTGGCAGTATTTATATTGTTGCAGATAAAATGTGAGTTTTCTGTTTACTTTAAATTAATAGCACTTAGCTTTTGTCGGGATGGTCTTGGTGAGCCAACATCAGAACTACCCATTCACATGGAAATGAAACCCAATCGAAATGACTCCGATTGGGTTTCATCTGTAGCCTACCCAACTTGTTTGGGACTAAAGGCTTCATTGTTGTTGTAAAACTAGCGAGGAATTGTGAATTATGATAGGTGTCATCAGTACATCTTCATTCCTTCCTATTGTCTACATGAACGTGGCACAATTAAAGAAAAGGAGGTAGACAGAACTAGTCGTTCTTTGTTCTTTCTTGTCAATCCAAGATAGTATATCTTCATTCATTCCTTTGTCGAGGCAATATAGTTCAGTATATTTTATTGAATCTAGACTCAAGCCATTGCATGACAAAAAGGCCTTGTAAAATTTCCATTTTAAATATGAAAAACAGTTTCTTACCTACAAGCGTGTGCCAACCTTAGATATATGCATGGCCTTAAAGTTTGGGATCGGATATTTTATGTCCTTTTTTTCTTGTGTCTTGTAGGAAAGGAAGTGGTAACATAAGTGCTTCAGGGGGCAACGGCTTGGCAGGTGGAGGCGGTGGTCGTGTTTCAGTCAATGTTTTCAGTAGACATGATGATACAGTGGTCTTTGTTCATGGTATCGGATTTTTAATTCAGTAGTTTAAACTTTAGATTTTAGAAGGTTGCATGAGAAATTTTGTCATTATCACCTGTTAGTGCATACTGCATAGCATATGGCCAGAACTAACCATTATAAAATATGTACTTTCTTCTTGAATTATCTGTACATATACCTTTGCATTGTTTTTTACTTTGAACTTTTCTATACAATCTTTTTGGCCATAGGTGGGAGGAGCTCAGGCTGCCCAGAAAATGCTGGTGCTGCTGGCACGCTTTATGATGCTGTACCGAAGAGTCTCATTGTGGACAACAATAACTATACTACACAAACTGATACACTTCTTATGGAATTCCCGTACCAACCTCTCTGGACAAATGTATTTGTCAAGAACTGTGCTAAAGCTGCTCTCCCGTTACGTTGGAGCCGCGTCCAGGTCAGCTCATCTATCAGTCCTTTAGTTCGCTAACAGTGGAAGCCCTTTTCTTTAACTTTAGGATTATTTTGTAGATTTATAGTTATGTTTGAGATGAGATCTGGCATACAGATTTTGATTGTTTGGTTTTGTTATTATATTCCTGCATTCTTGTAGTTTTTTTATTGGGAGGGGTTTTGTGTAAGGGAGGGTGGGTGTAATGAAAATGAGGGCTTGTTGATTCCAACTGAACCTTTGCCAAAAAAGCATCACAATGAAGCAACAAATGCGGTTTGTGTCTGGTATATCTCGAGGACAATTGTCTGTAGGTTTGCTGCAGACACCTTACGCCTCAATTAGTCTTTTAACTTTGTATAGTGCACTAGGCTCCTTTATATTCCTGCAGAACCAGAAAATAATTCGAAAATTATCCCACTAGTTTTTAATAGAATAGGCAAGTATAACAGTAAGGTATGGCATTGGGAAGTGTGCATGTTTCAATATCTGTTTCATGTCTTGTTGTAAGGCTCTGCCTACATTGATCATGGAAAAAGGTGTGCAATTGAGGTTTGTAGTTGAGCATAAATGAATAATAGACAACTATTCCTGCTAAATTTGGTTGCAATGTACCCTTTTTTTAACAAAAAATGCTGATATTTTCATTCAACCAATTGAAATGTGAGACCCCCTACACCCCGACCCCAACCCCAACACCACACACACACCCTTTTTGTCCTTCCCTTTTATGGTGGATTGGATGGGTGGTGATGGAGATTAATTTTAACTAAACATGAAATTTGAGCTTCGCTAAATCTAATTAGAACTGATAATATATGCATAAATCTTTAGAAATTATTTTTATATTATTTTATATACATAAAAATTTATGAATTATTTTATGAAAAATATGTGAGTTATATACATGTGATATGAAAATAATTACATGAATTATATGAGTTATATGAACTATATACATGTGATATGAAAAATATACACATAATATGATTTATAGTATATGATGTGAAAATACATAATATGAAAACAAACAATATGAAATATATTATATGTAGATAGTATGAAAATATACACAATAATATTTAATTATTTATAGTATATGATGTATTTATATATGTATATATAAATATGAAATATTTTATACGTATAAATATATACATCTTGATATGCATACATTTAATGAGTGACTTTTGATATTCATACAATTAATAAAAGAGCATAATTAATAATGCATTAAATATAATCAATTAATACGAATAGAACAATACGACAGATCCATGTGGCGAGTGCGACACAAATGAATTTAACAAATTTCGAACTTCTACACGAAAATCGCAAAAAAAGTAGTCACATATTATCCTACCAAACAATAAACGGCTCATATCAAGATTGTAAAAGAAATAAACGATACAGATTGAAGTGTCAAGTGTTGGCGTGTTCTTGAAGCCGACATGCCGACACACACGCATCTTTATACTATTTTAGATTTCCTCATCCTGTAAGTTTTTAAACACTTTGCACAAGTTTTTCCAACTTTCTGGTTTTTAATTACCAAGTTGGACTTGCATGCTAATTGTTCAGGTTCAAGGGCAGTTGAGTATATTGTCAGGAGCTGTCCTTACCTTTGGACTTGCGCGGTACCCTTACTCTGAGTTTGAGCTCCTTGCAGAAGAACTTCTTATGAGCGACTCCACTGTCAAGGTATGCACATTCTTGCCTTGTCTTTTTTTTTTTTTCAAATTGTTACATTATGATACAAGCTAGGAGTGCAGCAAACATAAAAAAAAGAGAATTATGGGTCTTGAACCAACCCACAAAAGAACAAAAAAGAAATAATAGATTATCACTAGTGGACTTTGAATTTTAATTTCGCCTTGATGATGGGGATATCTAGGTTTTTGGTGGGTTGCGGATGTCAGTAAAGATGCTACTAATGTGGAATGCTAGAATGATGATTGATGGTGGTGATGAGTCCATACTTGCCACATCCTTGCTAGAAGCAAGTAATTTGATAGTTTTGAAGGTAACATGTTGGTCTTCTTACTTTATAGTAGTCAGGAGTTTTTATTATTCTTCTGAATCAAGTTTATTGACAAGTACTAATTAAATGATTTGTGTCAAGCACCATCGATGCATATACCTTATTGGCTATTGCCATGTCTGGTAGGAGGATAAAGTAGTGGAAATGAGGGGTGATAACTATTTATCTTCACTAAGGGATGAATAGTTATCCCCTTATATCGGCCTCCTATCCTTTCATTGAATATATTCTACAGGAATGCTGCATTTCTTCAACTAGTATTATTTCATCCACTGATGTGAAGTTCTGTTGTTGTTCATCCATTAGACATGCATTGGATCATAAAACTCTTTTTACCTTTACAGGAATCATCAGTTATTCATTCTAATGCAAATCTAGGCATTCATGGCCAAGGCCTCCTCAATTTATCAGGGAGTGGAGATACAATCGAGGCACAAAGATTGATCTTATCTCTTTTCTACAGTATACAAGTAAGAAAGACTATGCTTACATATTCACTTGGTGTTGCATCAATAAATGTATATTCTCACAACAACTGCTTTTCATATTGTACTGTTTAGTGTCCTAATGGCTTTTATATTTCTTTGCGTTTAACATAGTCCTTTAAAGCTTGATCATAGATGTGAGCACCAATAGTTTTGGTTTACTGGGACCTAAATTGGTGTTTCTCCACGGAATTAAATTGCCCTACTAATGTTCTGGGCATATGATGTTTGTAACTAATAATCTAATCCGATTATGTAACTACCATTTGATATATTTTGTGCTCTGCATTTTAGGTTGGTCCTGGATCTGTCTTACGTGGACCAATTATTAATGGGACAAAAGATCATATGTAAGTTCATTAGACTGATCTGAGTTGTGTTACAGTGATACTTGTAAACATCATCTTAGTTTATTATCTGCTATTTGTTGACTCTAGGGCTCCAAGGCTGAATTGCCAATCTGAAATTTGCCGTGCTGAGTTGATACATCCTCCTGAAGATTGTAATGTGAACACATCATTGTCTTTCACTCTTCAGGCACGATCTCTTTTATGTTCAAATTACCATTGTTGAGTTGAGAATAGACTCATAAATTAAAATTCTCAAGCCTTTTTGGGAATGAATTATAAGGTTCATGCAAATTCTCGGGCAGAAGGTCAACATACTATATTGAATCAGAGTCAGATAAGTTGAACAAATTGTAGGGTTCTGACAGCACTGTACTACTAAATTGGTTGTTTTTTTAAATGGAATGTCTAAAAATTTCAAATACTGCAGATCTGCCGGGTTGAAGATATAGATGTTTCAGGGTTAATAGAGGGTACTGTCGTGCATTTCCACCGAGCACGAAGTGTCACTGTTTATCCTTCGGGAATGATTAGCGCCACTGGACAAGGTATTTAATATCAATTGATCCATCTTTCTTCTTTTCATTATGTGCTAGTACAGACTAAAACAGACATCCGGAGAGAACTAATATCAATTGAACACCAAAACAGAGTACTGGATAGTGTTCACATATGTTTATTGTGGGTCGTATTTGTGACCATTTTGGTAAAAGCCTTAGGAGTCTGGGATTAGTACCGTAACTCTTGACGGCTATTATAGTACTGGGTATGGTGACAGCTGCGCCATCAGACAGTACCCTTGTTATGTCATTCTGGGGTTGTTTCTGCCTTTTAGTTTCTTGATGTTTCTAATAGTTTTGCATTTTCCCTTTTTTTGGGGAAATTAAGATGCGTACCCATCCAAATTTTACAAATTGGAAATATACCATGAAAACTTAGAATTGGGATAATATATGCGTTATGACCTATCAATTATATTTCTTAGATAATTACATATTAAAGTTCTGTTAACATTTTTTACACTAGAATATTCTTCTATCTTTGTCTCCTTTTTCGCGTGCACACATAAAAATGTCCCCTTTTGGCAGACCTCTATATTTTAAGTGATCCTTGACAGACTCCTTCCCCTCTTCAGCTGACATACTTCCACATGAAACTTTGTTAGAAGAAGGCAATTCTACTGAGCACTGAGCACTGAGCACTGACCATTATTCTATCTTTACTGACTTTGATTTTAATATTCTGAAGCTCAAAGAAGAGAAGGGTCCACAACTAAAGAAGAGCAAAGAAATGATAATGAAAGCAAATAAAAGAGAGATGTAATCTCTCCTAAGTTATCTTCTTTTTTTTCTTCTCTGGTTTGTGCAATATCAAATCAGTATGAGCCTCTTGATCATCAAATTTAGTCATAGCGTGAGAATTGCTGCTTTGACTTTACTCAAGTTGGACTGATGTAGACTGGCTTTTAGAACTCGACAATTCTCTTCTTCCTAGTTTTTTTTTTCAGAGACCAGTAAGATAATTGGAAGAGTGAATATGGCTCTTCTGATATCTTTTACAAGTAATGGGAAAGGGCCAATTAAGAAGGATATTCATCATACCTTGGAATTTATGTGTTTTAAGAAAAACCTCACGGGGTGTATGTTGGATTTCTTCTTTCCTTTTTGTCATGATATAGGTGTTTGGCTATATTGCCACTTCAGGACAGGAAGTAAAAAATGAATAGGACACAACTAGATAGTTTATTAACCCATTTGCAAACAAGTGTATGTTGGATTTCTTCTTTCCTTTTGTCATGATATAGGTGCTTGGCTATATTGCCACTTCAGGACAGGAAGTAAAAAATGAATAGGACACAACTAGATAGTTTATTAACCCATTTGCAAACAACACCATTGTTGGTACCGAATCAGACAGAGACAGTCCCAAACAAGATGGGGGGCTAGAGATGAAACCCAATCAGAATAATGAAAAACCATTGTAGATAATTATATATAACAAATAGTAATATAATAATAGTAAAACTCTAATTATAACAACAATAGTAAAAACTACACTATAAATAATAGGACTCTAAACCTGCGCCCTATGTTGCTAGCCTCGAATGAGAAGCCTTATATATGGGTATTTTGACATAATTTTTTTATGCCATTTAAATGTTATATTATGTAAGAAAAAATATGCTATGGATGATTTTTACTTTTATGGGTTAATATCCCAATTTAAAGTTTCTATGGGTAAATTTCCAATTTGCAATGTTTGAATGAGTACATATCCAATGTTCCCTTTTTCTTATGACTAGCTTCTTTGCTGTACATAATAGAACCTGTTTCTCGCTGTACATATCCAAGGATGGTTTCAGATTCTTAATTGTACATTTCTTCTTAAAACATAGGGTGCCGGGGTGGGATTGGAAAAGGCAAGGTACTCAATGGACTTGGTGGAGGTGGGGGCCATGGAGGCAAAGGTGGAGATGGCTTCTACAATGGGAACAGGGTTGATGGTGGGATCTCTTATGGTAGTTCTGACTTACCTTGTGAGCTTGGTAGCGGCAGTGGAAATGATACAGTTGCTACTTCGACAGCTGGTGGTGGCATTATTGGTGTGTCTGGCCTTTTCTCTATTAGATCTTTCGTATCATTAGCACTGTATCATATTTTTGCATGGAAGCTTTTAATTTTTTGCAAGAACTTTCTAGATGTAGCACTGACAACTCTCTATGTGCATATCCCTACAAATATGTGTAGGATCTTCTAAAGCATTTGAAATGTCATATACATCACTTGAAACTATACATCGATCTTCTCTTCAATTATATGAAGATAACACTTTTTTAACCGTTCCGCATTGCCTTCCCTTATAAGTGAGAGAGGGATTCATATGGCAATTTCGAAGATATTGGGAGGAGATCGAGATATGCTGTTTCACATGCTTTATAACTGAATAGTCTTTATATGATATTTCTTACTTTCCAGCAATATGCATGATTGTTAGTTGTGATGGGGGTTTTCCTGCATATCTACTAATTAGACATATTTGGATCTGGATTTATCACAAATAAATGTTACATCAGAATCCAGCGATTTATTTTCTATTTCGAACATCTAATACTTTATTTTAGTGATGGGATCATGGGAGCATTCTCTGACGAGCCTGTCCATCCATGGTTCAATCGAGTCTGATGGTGAAAGCTTTAAAGGGGTCATCACTAATGCTTCGGCTGGTGGGCTCGGAGGTGGCTCGGGTGGCACAATCCTTCTGTTTCTTAAAACTCTTACCCTAGGAGAGCGATCTGTTCTTTCAACTTCAGGTGGTATTGGCAGCCGCAATGGTGGCGGCGGCGGAGGTGGGGGCAGAATTCATTTTCACTGGTCTGACATCACCACTGGGGATGAATATGTACCCGTGGCAAGTGTTAATGGATTGATTAGCAGCAGGTTTGTCATTATCTTTCCTTTAAATTTTTTTTGTTTTGTCTATAGTAGTAAACATTTGCTCATTTTTTGTTTTGTTTTTGTTACAAATTTGAGACATTGTATATATTACACGGTTGCTGTCCAGTCTTATTACACGGTTGCTGTCCAGTCTTAGAAATCGTGAATCTGCTATCTTGATCCACAGCTGGGTTTGGGTAGCAACTTGTCGCCTGACTTGTAAAACCAGAGTCCCTTTTACTCCTCTCCCCCTCCCTCCACAACCTTGGCAGTGGCTGTCAAGTACAATTGTATCGTTGTATTAAACATATTTAAAATGCATCCATTGTCCCACACAACAACAAGCTAATTAAGCTCACAACATCAACATCTAACAACACAAACCTACATCAACCAACAAAAGCAAACAGAACAACACAAGAGATCAACGTACTACCTACCTAAATACATCATAAAGAGTATGGGTCCCAGTCAACCCCCTCCTAGTGACCGTTGTAGATCTCAAAGAACTCAGTCCTCTTGTCTGTTTGACCCACATCAATTCTGCAAATGCGTTGATCTGTCTGACATCGTTTCGCCATGTTGATCTGTCAAGGATGTGTGAGACAGCAACCAATCCCAGTAAGAAATCTTGGGAGCAGCTGCCATATATTGAGTTTGGTGATTGAACTGCTCTTGTCTAGTTCCTGTCTCTGCAAAGAGCGTATGGCCTGTCATAAGATGAGGAAGGAGAGGCTGTCTAGTGTTTCAGTTTTGTGTGTGTGCGGGTGTGTTTTTTTTTTTTTTCTCTCCTGTCCCCTCCCCTAGCTAGGGAGCAGGGGCTGGGCTTAGCTACTGTTTTTAGGATTGGGGCAGAGAGGGGTTGGCGCAATGCTTGGAGGAGGTGCTGGGTGTTGAGCAGACAGGGAGGCAGAAATGGAACTGGCAGGAAGCAGAGGTGAGGAAAGGTGGGGCTGAACGACAAACCCTACATCGCCACATTCTCTCTGCACTCTGCACTCTGCACTCTGCACGCCCACACAAACATGTCACTCTCTCGCAGGCTCCTGTGGAACTTGGAATGGTCAATTTATTCTAACCATTGAATTTTAACGTTCTGAATGTGGTGGTGTAATTGATATACCATTATGCATGTAGGTGGGTTAATTTATTTATCCAAAAGTTATATTGGAGTTTTGCATCTAATTGATATACCATTATGCAGTGGTGGTGTAAGCAAAGGACCAGGTTACCCCGGGAATAATGGAACAGTGACTGGCAAAGCTTGCCCACAAGGTCTTTATGGAACATTTTGCAAGGTAGATTTACTTGTTTGATCTCCTGTAGTACTAATCATAACCCGAAAGTGACCCAAAACTGAACTGATCGAATCCAAACTGAGCCAATCCAAATGTAATCCAGTCTTCCAAATGTCACCTCTACACACGCAAAAGCCACAACATACAAGTTTATTCTTGTAGTGTTTATAAAAAAAATGCAGGAATGCCCTCTGGGGACATACAAGAATGATACAGGCTCAGATAAGTCACTTTGTCACCCATGCCCTTCAAGTGAGCTCCCACGGCGTGCCATTTTCATCGGCATTCGAGGTATATTCGTTTCTTGCACCCACTGTTCTCCATCGCTTGTTCATCAAACACGCTGTTTGCTGAATGGTAGAGGACATTAAGCCTTATATGTGCAACTGTCACCAGAGAAGTCTTGAAAATAGCAAATGTGGCATTAGTGCTAGGGATATCACAGCCGTACCGGCACACAAGTTGATTATAGAAATCCTTGTTCAAGCATTTGTTCAAGCATAAAAAATCATTCAACCCATGAACATCCATCTAATGTTCTTAGTGAGATGATCACTCACTTCTTTTTATTAAATTTGTGCAGGAGGCGTGGCTGAAAAGCCATGCCCTTATAAGTGTGTTTCAGATAGATATCACTTGCCCCACTGTTACACTGCTTTGGAGGAGCTGATTTACACTTTTGGAGGGCCATGGCTTTTTGGGCTTTTTCTCACAGGTCTTCTTGTTCTCCTAGCACTTGTCCTAAGTGTTGCGAGGATGAAATTTGTTGGCAATGATGAACTGCCGGGACCTGCACCGACCCAGCATGGGTCTCAAATTGACCACTCTTTCCCCTTCTTAGAGTCCCTTAATGAGGTCGTCTTGGTTATATCATCTTTTGATTTCGTTATTTCCCTTCTGCAGTTGATTTTTGATTTTTTTTTTGACAACTTGGCTCAATAAAGGCCCAACTTTTAATTTTATAACCAAAAAGGAAATAGACTGAAAATTGGACAAAAATTAAAATAATCCAAATGCATTCTTAGCAAAATTCAAGACTTCTAGTCTTTGGATTTTTTCAGTAAGGAAATGCTACTGAATTAAAATGCTGGTTAAAAACAAATCCATAGAATATATGTTTCCATGTAATTGGAATTGTTTTGCTGATGCTGTCAAAATTTCTGCAATTAGGTATTGGAAACAAACAGACAAGAGGAGTCCCAGAGTCATGTGCATAGGGTATACTTTATGGGGCCGAACACTTTCAGTGAGCCGTGGCACCTACCACACTGCCCACCGGATCAGATTGTTGAGATTGTATATGAGGATGCTTACAACCGCTTCGTGGACGAGATCAATGCGCTGGCAGCATATCAGTGGTGGGAGGGGGCTGTTCACAGCATTGTCAGTATGGCTGCATACCCGCTTGCTTGGTCATGGCAGCAGTGGTGCCGTAGGAAAAAGCTCCAACGCTTGCGTGAGTTTGTCAGGTCTGAGTATGATCACTCCTGCCTCCGCTCATGCCGGTCCCGTGCCCTCTATGAAGGTCTTAAGGTGCGCGAGGTTTTATCATCCCATTGTGTATGTCAAACAATCTGTTGAAAGAAATAAATGTAAGATTGCTTTGATATGTTAAGGTGTTAAGGGTAAGAGCTAGTTTTGGTTCCGTTCTGTTAACCATCTTTACATTACAGTCCTCCTATAACAATACAACTCCAGCTGAAGTATCATAATTCTTTGCTAAAGGGTATTGTTGTTATTTGGTTAACTGAAAATAGGTAGCAGCGGCACCAGACTTCATGCTTGGGTATGTTGATTTCTTTCTGGGTGGGGATGAGAAAAGAGCTGATCTGCCTCCTCGCCTACACAAGAGATTTCCCATGAGCATACTTTTTGGTGGCAATGGTAGCTATATGGCACCTTTTAACCTGCACAGCGACAATATTCTTACCAGCCTCATGGGCCAGGTCCTTCAGTTCATTTCCTTTTTATGTTGGCTGAAATCTAAATAAACTTTTTCATAATATTCCCTGTAGTTTAACAACTTACATGGAAACCGTCTTACCTAACTGAAGGAATGGAGATTCGCCCCTGTTTTAGCAAACATCATTAGTAAATATTACAACTGGGCTAAGTTGATCATTTGTGCTATCAAGCACTTGGAGAAGTTAAATTGAAAAGTGCTTAGTTTATTTGTGCAGGGATCATTTAGCTCTTTCATAGTCAAGATGCAACAACCATCATTCCATCAAGGACCAACTTGGACGATTGGGACTTAAACATTGTGATTGATTGACAATAAGGAGCTATGAATAGGAGCTGTTTTGTACTGTTTTATTCCTTAATCCTTATCTTTTGTTTTTTATGGTGTTTTTTTTCAGGCTGTTCAGCCAACAATATGGTACCGGCTGGTGGCAGGATTGAATGCTCAGCTGAGACTGGTGAGGCGAGGCTGCCTGAGGTCGAGCTTGATACCAGTACTAACCTGGCTGAAGACTCACGCCAACCCAGCGCTGAGCCATCATGGTGTGCAGGTTGACCTTGCATGGGTTCAGGCCACTGCATTGGGATACTGCCAGCTTGGCCTTGTCGTTGATGCTGTTGAAAGTGGAACCCCACGCTCCCCTCAATTTGACATGACCGCCCCTCGACCTCCTAGAAATGACCGATTTCCAGGGTAAGGCTGTCTTTTCTCTTTTATTTATTTCATTAGTTCTTGCAATATTTGACCTTCAATTTATATAGAAAGTTAATATTCATACTTTGAATAGTGCAAATTTCATCTCCACAGTTCTTTGAGAAACCTTTGCAATTTGCAGTTAATCACCAAATCTTGATAGTGTCACCTAGCTGTATGAGTTCACTAATAAACTTTTGCATTACTGATTCTTCTGGACATTTAACCGGACTATTGGTCTTCTGTTTGTAGATTGATTCTTAGATTTTAGAAAAGAGTGGGATGCTTCTTGTTGGTTAAGTTCACAAAAGTAATTTATTGATTTTTTTATCGTCTGTTGCAAAATGAGGTTCATGTACTATGGCAGTGTCAGGACAGTTATGGACTGGCCCCCCATTTAAGTAATCACTGCTATAATTGTTTCTTCTGTGTGTTGTGTAGAGATCGTGCTGTACAGGGAGATGCTTTGTTAAGTGGAAACAGAGATGCAATTATCCGAAAGAAGATAATGGGTGGTATTATTGACTCGGACAGCTTGAGAACATTAAAAGAAAAGAGAGACTTGTTCTACCCTTTTTCTCTGATCTTGCATAATACCAAGCCCATTGGCCATCAGGTTATATTTTCTTTTTGTTTCAGTTGTATCATAAAGTTCTCTTTTTGTTAGACTCGTGTTTATATCAAGTTCATTCTAAGTTATGTTTGAAATTACTTCTTTGAGTTTGATTTGGTACCTATTGATATGTGTAGCAGTTGTCAATACTAGATGGACCCCCTAATCTTACAGATTTAACAACTGTTTTGTGTTGGTTTATTTATACGTTTCAAACTCGGCAATTAATTATTATATAATACTACATTATTGTAAACTGATACCTTGGACATTTGATACCTCATGCCTTGGTTTGAAGTATGGTTTATGCTAAGTTGTCATTTTTTAATGAATTTGGCAGGATCTTAGTGTTCAGTCTGAGAAAAGAAAGAAAAATGATTTCTGAAGCTTGTTTTTCTGAGTTACAGGATGTGGTAGGGTTGGCAATATCTATGCTGCTATTGGCTGATTTCAGTCTGGTGCTATTAACATTCCTCCAGCTCTACACTTTCTCCATGGTTGACATATTGCTTGTTCTCTTTATTCTACCTCTTGGCATCCTGTACCCTTTCCCAGCTGGAATTAATGCTCTCTTCAGCCATGGGCCCCGCCGCTCAGCTAGTCTAGCCCGTGTCTATGCTTTGTGGAACATTTCCTCCTTGGTCAATGTTGTAAGTTTCTTCCCTTGACTTTCTGTGCGCATTATAGTTATGTGCTGTTTTATTCAATTAATATGACAAGTTTCATGCATAAGGGCGGATCACATGACAATGTATTTTAAATAAATTCAGCAAAATCTTAGAAGTTGGAAAAAGTTCATAAACATATTTGCAAACTTATAAATTGATTATGTTTCAAATTTCATTCAACTTAAGTGTCATTTTGATACTCAGTCAAAAACCATGAAATATGACGGGTCGTCATATTGTTGCAAATTTTATCTCTTGGATGGAATATCAAATGACACTTAAATTGCAAGAAATTTGCAATCCAGTCACTATCTTTTTTCTATTTTTAAGATTT
Source organism: Eleocharis quinqueflora (assembly GCA_964058865.1). NCBI lineage: Eukaryota > Viridiplantae > Streptophyta > Magnoliopsida > Poales > Cyperaceae > Eleocharis > Eleocharis quinqueflora. The sequence goes on along the minus strand of CAXKVX010000033.1, from coordinate 109,253 downwards.
TTTTAATTTATTTAAAAATCCATTGTCAAGATTGTCAAAGTAAACCCTTTGTCAATGTCATGTGATCCCCCCTTCTATCTTCTATTTGGCAAATAATGAGCTCCAAAAACATGGGAAGCCTAATTGCCCCAAAAACATGGGAAACCGAGATCTAGAGGTCTGGTCATGCCTGAAGTCCCTTGTTCTACAGCAATTCTTTTATAGAGACGTCAAATACATTAGGTTTGGGTTTCTATAGAATATGTTTTGCTTCTATTACAGCAGACTTGATATTTGAGATTTTACAGTTACACTTTAGTTGCCTGTTTGTTTTTTTGTTGTTGTATTCAATATTGTGCTATTTCAATGTACCTGTCTTTATCTTCTTCAGGTGGTGGCATTCCTATGTGGTTTGGTGCATTACAAGTCATCAACCAAAAAGCATCCCAGCCAACAACCCTGGGGTTTTGGCATGTAGGTTTACTTTTCCTTCTCTAAATACAGAGTCATATTTGGTACTGATATCTGCACCAACAAGGGTGGGAATGCACTTTTAGAACTTATAGATGTCAGCTAGATCCCCATGCAGAGTTATAAAGAACATGGATATAGCCTTCGAATCTGCAAATATGCACCAGCATCATATGGGCTTCATGTTATTAGCCCAAATTTCATTGATATCTCAATAGAGACTAATCAAGTGTAATGCGCTAATTTCTGGCATGGTTTTCCTGTCTTATGACAATTTTTTTTCCTTTTCGTTTATTTTGTTTCTAACTTGTAATCATAAATTTTTTTTGTAGGGATGAGAGTGGGTGGTGGCTATTCCCAGCAGTACTAGTGCTGTGCAAATGCATCCAAGCAAGGCTGGTCGATTGGCATGTTGCCAATTTGGAAATACAGGACCGGTCCTTGTATAGTGATGATTTTAACCTTTTCTGGCAAACTTGAACGAATCAGCTACTCTTTCATTAACTACTAGTGCTAGAGAGTTTAGAGAGGGTTTACTAAAGCGTTAGGTTGCAAACTTGAACTCAGAAAGGCTTTTTTCTTTCTGGGTCATCAAGGAAAGAGCTAGTAATGGGAGGCCTGTCCTTCACTTATTGCATAGGCAGGCCTGACTAACAAACTTAGAGAGGAAAAGAAAAAATAATAATCGACCCCTCTTTCGATCCTCGATTGGTTTATGTGCAGTCTTGGTTTTGGTGTAAATATAAAAATGGCGTGCTTTAGAGGAGCATCAATTCTTTTGTAGAATTTCAGGGGCACCAGATAGACATGATCATTATAGATATATTCCTTTTGTTTTTCTTTTGCTAATATTTAAATGATTTGCATTTTTGGCCTATGTTATGTAACTTTTTTGTTCTGAATTTCTAGGACCTGATTCTAACATCAATAAAGAAAAGGATTGCACAAATTCTTTTGTTATACTCTCTCTGATCATAATAGGTTGGTTTTTCTTTTATTTAAGTAAAAAAGAAAGAAACAACCTTATATTATTCCTTGTTCTACTAAAGTCTTGAGTATCAACTCTTCTTTCCCCGAAACAGGATTTATGTCACAAAGAAATTATAACCTTATATTCTTCTGTCAAAAGTTGGTTTTATGTGACATCTCCAGATGCATATGTATTGATTAATTATTATGGCATGCCCCAAGTGTGTTGCACACACAGTAAGCCCCGTGTCAGATATAGATGTAGCAACTTGTGTGTCCATTTGACGATACTACAGACGGGTTTGGATAAATGTCAGTGTTCGTTCTACACAATTGTTGTATTGTAAGCTCATCGGGCCAATTACTGCATGTAGTAGGATGTAAATTGTTGGGTTGGTCGGGTTTTAAATACATTGTCAAATAAAGTGAGATATTTTTTTCTTGCATCCTTCGTCCGTCACTCTTATTTTTTTTTTTGTTTTCTTTTGAACATATTTTTCTCTCTTTCAGTTGCATCTATGTTCTTTTTTCTTTTCTTTTTTCGTTCTTCCTCTTTCTCATATTTTCTTTGATGAGGGAAGCATCAATGCAATACAAGAAAGACATCGATGATGCAAAGGCCGGAGTGCGTCGTAGAATTGCATCGATGCAGTTGAAGTCGAGCATTGGCGATGCAGAGCCAAGAATTCATTGTAGAAATGCATCGATGTAGAGGCATGAGTGCATCAATGCGATACATGAGGCGGTGAACACATTAGGGATACATTGATGTGATAATAGTCAGACATCAATGCAATACATGAATCTGACAGTGCATCAATACAATAGTAGTCAAGTATTGACACATGAGCGATACATTGATACAATAATATCGACACAATACATGAATGAGACTGTGAGCCTATAAATGAAATGAAATATTTAGTATAAACGCATGAAATTGGTAGTATTAACACCTGATATTGCTAATAAAAATATGTAAAAATACTAATAGAAACATTTTATATGTTAGTATAAACACCTGAAAAAGTTAATAATAACACGTGAAAAACCTAAGTATAAACATTTTTTAATTAGCACATCATATCTGTTATGAACATTATCGATAAAATAAATTGTACATCATACTTGCAATTGTTGATATACACACTTGTCTTCTTTAGTATATACATCTTTTTTTAGTTAGCACACCGTGTATGTGATGAACGTTGTCAGTAAAATAAACTATAAGATATACATGCATTTCAAGTTGGCACACTATTCTTGAAATTGTTAGTATAAACATCTGTTTTTAATATGCACACTTATTTTTGTAGTTTACACACCATATTTGCTGCTCTTATTGAGCACAGGCGAGATTGTGCTATTAAGGTGTGACCCATCAATGAAAATTAGATCGCCTAGATTTAAACTGCAAGGGTTGATTTTATTATGAGGTATAGATCTGATCCATCCACTTAGAATAAAAAATTAAAGACTTTTAAAAGAGTAGCGGATATGGTTCCATCTGTAATGAGGGAGGCATCGATGCAATACAAGACAAACATCGAAAATGCAGGACAAGCATACACAATTGCATTGATGCAACTCAAGGCAAGCATCGATGATGCATAGCCAGGAATTCATCACAAAAATGCATCAATGCAGAGGCAATAGTGCATCGATGTAATACAAGACATACATCGATGAAGCAGAGAAATGAGTGCATATCTATGGTGAACATTATCAATGAAAGGATATGTTCTTCATACCTATTTTTTCAAGTTAGCACACTATACTTGAAAATGCTAGTATAAACATCTGCTGTAAATAATCTAAACATTTTTTTTATTTAGTTTACATACAAATTATGAGATCTTTCAAGATAGTGTGTAGAGCATAAAGCCAAAAAATTTCAAGAGACTGCACATGGTCCAACCTTTTATTTTGTTTGTTGTTGATTTTTTTACTTTCTTTTTTGAGGAAGTTAGGTGAACATGAGTAAGAGATGGAGGTTGAAGACACTAGTTTATGAAAATTAAGTAAGCGTATTATGATGTATTTGCCCTTCTGCAGCTGACAAATGGGCCACAGAACTCCTAACTTGTTATAACGCATTGATGCGGCGTTATAACGGATGGCCAGGTGTTGTGATGCCTTGCTGGAGCGTTACTGTAATGCATGGCTCGAGATTTTCCAACGGCTTGGCCTTCTCTCTCCTCCTGAGGAGTTATGACGCCTTGATGACTCGTTATAACACCTTGTAGATGCGTTATAACTCCGGAGCAAGCATTATAGTAACACATGGCTCTGTCTTGTGCCTTGAAGCCTTTCCTTGATGCTTAGACCATGTCTTGACTTGTCCAGGGCATGTATGAGCATGTTTGACATTGGGTTGTACCTATTTTAACCTGCATCTCACCCAAACTCAATTGTGCAAGGTAAATATTTTATGTGTTTTGCAAATTGTCAAACAAGAGATGAGTTGATGTGTTTAATCCAACAAAGTTCATCCATGATAAAGGAAACATAGTTTCCACATCCTTTACCACACAAGGAGAGGTATATCTTAACTCAAATAACCTAGGATGCAAGTCATTTACCAAGAATAGTAAGTCTTTATATGATGACCAAGCTACCTATAGTAAATATGAGTTACAAGTTTTATATGACAAAGTTGTTATGTGTTTGAACAAGATAGATGAACAAATTAAGGAGCTTTTGATGAAATTAGATGCGTTGGAGTTAAATTTGAGTCATCTTGAACCTAAATACATAAAACAAGTTGTTTCAAAGGATGAACTTATAAATGTTGTAATTAGTAAACAAAAAAGAAACAAAAAAAAGAGGCACTAAGACAAGGTCGAAAAGACATAATTATGCCTTCAAATATGACAAAAGGTTTACCTCTTACAAAAATTTGAAACCAAGAAACAATGAAAATATAGGTTTCAAAGTCATTGTTAAGACACATTGGCCTCAAAAGAGAGATAAACGGTTCTTAAGAGAGATCCTTTAAACATACCAACACACATAAGGCTCAAAAGATAATTGTGACATAAAAATGTCTTACTATAATAAATCTTTGTTTGAGTCGTCAAAAAGGTTTTATTACAAGAAATCTAGGTTTGAGACACCAAAAAAGCATTACTACAAGAAAACTTGGTTTGAAAAGAGAATTAAAACTATTCCTAATAAATGTACAAGTGAAATAGTTTGGATATCCAATAATTCTAAATTTGTTTGCAACTATTGTAATCACCATGATCACATGTCATTTGAGTGTCCTTTCAAAAAAAATAAAAATAAATAAAGAGTTATGTTTGGGTTCCAAAACCTCTCAAGTAAACTAACTTTTTAACTTAACCTCTAGTTTTCAAGAGAAAATCCAAAAAGATTTTGAATTGGTAATTATGTGTCTTTTAAAACACCTATATGTATGTTTGGCCGCACCATATAAAGACTATTCTTGAATAATTGATAGTGGTTTCTCTTGACAGGTAATAAACTAGCTTTTAAGACTCTTGAGCCTTATGATGGGGCTATGTGAATTTTGGAAGTAGAAATCGTAAAAGCAAGATTGTTGGCATTAGTATCTAGGTAACATCGATGTAACAATTGAATGTGCTTATCTAGTGGATGGTTTGAACTTCAATTTGCTAAGCGTAAGCAAGTTGTGTGATTCTGATTTTCATCTTAAATTTTATGCTAATGAAGGTTCATTGTACATTGACCATATCAATGAATTGATATATACCGAAAAAATAACAAAAAATGTGTATTATCTTCATATTAACCAATTTGATATCAGTAAGATATGTCTTAATGTCATAAATTCGAATTCATGGTTATGACATAGAAGGTTGGATCACACCTCATTTGATTCCATCAGAAAGCTAGTTAATCTTGATTTAGGTGGATTACCCATCTCTAGAATTACTATTAATAGTATGTGATGCATGCATGAAGAGTAAACTAATCAAGTCTAGCTGTAAATCAAAAGATCAAATCTCAACCAAAAGACCAATAGAAGTAATTCACATGGATTTGTTTGGACCAATTAATGTACCATGCTTGGCCAAGAAGAGATATGTCTTTGTTATTGTTGATGATTTTAGTAGGAACACATGGAGTAATTTCTTGAAACACAAAGAGGTTGCTTGTGAGTACTTCATTGAATATTGCTCACAAGTCGAAAATAAAAGAGGTAAAGATAGTCATAATTCGAAGTGATGATGGAGGAGAGTTTGAAAACCCTAGATTTTATCAGTTTTGTTCTAAGAATGAGTATACACATGAATTTTCAGCATCTAGAACATTCCAATAAAATTGTGTTGTGGAACAAAAGAATCGTAATTTACAAGAACTTGCACGATCCATGTTAAATGAGTACATGTCACCAAAATTCCTTTGGACCAAAGCGGTTAATATCGCTTGTAAAATCATCAATCGTGTCTATGTTAGACCCTTGACCAACAAAATTTCTTATGAAATTTGGAAAGGTTATAAGCCCAACACCTCTTATTTCAAAGTATTTGGATCAAAATGTTATGTTCTTGACCAATCTTTAAGCTTAGGTAAATTTGATCCAAAGTTCAAAGAAGAAATTTTGTAGGTTATTTAGGACTTATAGAGTTTATTTATCGAACACTAAAATTATTGTGGAATCTATACATGTCAAATTTGATGAAAGTACTACTAATGTGGTCGAGAAGATAGTTGATGTTGTAGGTACAAGCAATCAACAATGTGATGATGAGCATCCAACTCAAGAAGCTTCAAGAGTTGAGGGGAACATACAAGGGAGAATTATAGTGAATGAAAGGGATGATGAAAGATCCCAAAGTGAACAAATTGAGAGGGAGGCAAATGCTTTAAATGAGGAGACTCCAAGAGAGGTCGAACAAAGTGAAGAAGGGACATTCTTACTAAATGAAGTAACACAAGAGGATGATGTCTCAACAACTCAACCGGGAATCAACCACCCTAGGTTCTTAAGGAAGTTAATGCACATCCTTTAGACAATGTTATTGGTGATTCAAGAATTGAGATTACAATCGTTCTAGGTTAAGCCAAATTGTAGGTCATTGTGTGTTTGTATCACAACTAGAACTCTTACACTTTAAGGATGCAAGTTAAGACCCCAATTTGATCCTAACTATGCAAGAGAAACTTGTTCAATTTGAGAGGAATATAGAAACAAAAAGGACGAGTTCGATAATGTAATTAGAAATAAGGCACAAATTTTTGCAAAATCGTTATGACATAGAATGTTGGATCACACCTCATTTGATTCCATCAAAAAGCTAGTTAGTCTTGATTTAGGTGGATTACTCATCTCTAGAATAACTATTAATAATATATGTGATGTATGTATGAAGAGTAAACTAACCAAGTCCAGCTTTAAACTAAAAGATCAAATCTCAACCAAAAACCAGTAGAACTAATTCACAAGAATTTGTTTGGACCAATTAATGTACCAAGCTTGGCCAAGAGGAGATATGTCTTTGTTATTGTTGATGATTTTAGTAGGAACACATGGGTTAATTTCTTGAAACAAAAGAGGAGGTTTGTGAGTACTTCATCGAATATTGCTCGCAAGTCGAAAATAAAAGAGGTAAAGATAGTCGTAATTCGATGTGACAATGGATGGGAGTTAGAAAACTAGATTTTATGAGTTTTGTTCTAAGAATGAGTATATACATGAATTTCCAGCACTTAGAACACCCCAATAAAATGGTGTTGTGGAAAAAAAGAATCGTAATTTACAAGAACTTCCACGATCCATGTTAAATGAGTACATGTCACCGAATTTCTTTGGACCAAAGCGGTTAATACCGCTTGTAAAATCATCAATTGTGTCTATGTGAGATCCTTGACTAACAAAATTTCCTATGAAGTTTGGAAAGGTTATAAGCCCAACATCTCTTATTTCAAAGTATTTGGATCAAAATATTTTGTTCTTGACCAATCTTTAAGCTTAGGTAAATTTGATCCAAAATTCAAAGAAGAAATTTGTGTAGGCTATTTAGGACTTATACTAAAACTATTGTGGAATCTATACATGTCAAATTTGTTGAAAGTATAATGTGGTCGAGAAGATAATTGATGTTGTAGGTACAAGCAATCATCAATGCGATGATGCATCCAACTCAAGAAGCTTCGAGTTGAGGGGAACATACAAGTGAGGATTATAGTGAATGAAAATGATGATGAAAGATTCCAAAGTGAACAAATTGAGAGGGAGGCAAATGCTTTAAATGAGGAGACTCCAAGAAAGGTCGAACAAAGTGAAGAAGGGACAATCTTACTAAATCAAGTAACACAAGACGATGATGTCTCACCAACTCAACCGGGGTATCAACCACCCGAGGTTCTTAAGGAAGTTAATGGACATCCTTTAGACAATGTTATTGGTGACCAACGTGTAAGTCATTATGTGTTTGTATCACAACTAGAACCTAACACTTTAAGGATGCAAATTAAGATTCCAATTGGATCCTAACTATGCAAGAGGAACTTGTCCAATTTGAGAGGAATATAGAAACAAAAAGGATGAGTTCGATAATGTAATTAGAAATAAGGCACAAATTGTTGCAAAATGGTACACCCAACAAGAGGGGATTGACTATGATGAGACATTTGCCCCGGTAACACATTTAGAATCAATACGTATGCTACTTGCTTATGCTTCTCACATGAAATTTATCTATACCAAATGGATGTCAGATGTGCATTTTTGAATGACTTTATAAATGAAAAGGTTTATGTCTCCCAACCTAAATGATTTGAACATTCAACTCTTACCAACCATGTTTACAAACTTCATAAAGCCCTATATGGTCTCAAGCAAGCTCCAAGAGCTTGGTATGATAGATTGAGCACATTCTTGATTGAAAATAGTTTTAAAAAAGACTTAAATTGCACAACACTTTTTACCAAGAAAGACAAGGGTGATATTCTTTTAGTGCAAATATATATTGATGATATTATCTTTGGATCTACTAATGATTTGCTTGCCAAGAATTTTCTAGTCTTATGAGTAGGGATTTTATTCAAAATGTCAATGATGGAAGAGCTCATCTTCAAATCAAGCAAAATGACGAAGGGATTTTCATCAACCAATTCAAGTATGCGAAAGAGTTTATCAAAAAAATTGGAGTTGAAGATTGTATGCCCATGAAAATGCCTATGGCTACAAATATTCCCCTTGGAGCTGATGAAAGTCGGAAAGCAGTGGATATCTCTCAATATCGAGTCATAATTGGAAGTCTTCTCTATCTTACCACAAGTCGACCGTATATAATGTTTTTCGTATATTTGTGCACAAGAATCAAGCTTGCCTAAGGAATCTCACATGATTGTCGTAAAAGAATCTTAGGCTACATTAAAGGTACAATAAAATTAGATATTTGGTATAGATGACCACCAAACTAGACCTTATTGGATATACCGATGGCGATTTTGTCGATGATCTTGTAGATAGAAGAGTACTAGTGGTACATGTCAGTTTTCTGATGCATCTTTGGTATCTTGACAAAGTAAAAAGCAAATGTCGGTTGTTCTTTCTACGGCTGAAGCAGAATACATAGCCACATGAAGTTGTTGCATTCAAATATTGTGGATGGTCCAAACCCTTAAGGACTTTGATTTGCATTTCACAGAAGTACCTATAAAGTGTGAAAACACTAGAACAATTATGATGTCTAAAAATCCAATCTCACATGCAAGAACTAAGCACATTGACATTAGGCATCAATATCTCAAGAATCATGTTGAAGGAAATATTGAGCTTGTGCATATTGACATCAAGAATCAAATTACGGATATCTTTACAAAGCCTCTTGATACAACCCAACATATTGAATTAAGATTTAAATTGAAAAATATTGCAATCAGAAATTGATTGAGGGGGCTTACACTTCGATATTATTGTTCCATTATTTGTTCATTTTATTGCTTGCATTGCTTCACAATATTATGTGTTATTTGATTGTTAATTGAGCCTTATAATTATCATTTTCATTGATTATAGAATTAAGGGGAGTATGCTAAATTACGTATGATTTAGCTGACAAATTCTAATTGAAATGCATTATGCTTAATTTGAGGGGGGGAGTAAAATTTCTTAACTTGTTAATTACTACATGCTCATATTAAGGGGGAGAGTTAAAATTGAATTGAGCATTTTGCCAATATTTGCAAAAATGATGAGATGTAGTATTTAGTGCATTATATCATAATTTTTTTGATATGCACTTATAAAGTTTTGCAAATTGTCAAAAAGAAAGTTTGTTGGCTTGAACTCATCTTGGTTTGACAATTTCCAAACCAATCAGTACTAAACTTTGCACAAGTTGAGTTTTATTGAAGTGCATGTCAAAACAGATACATTTGATCATGGCAAATGTCATATACATCATGTACAAGTCAAGATGAGCAATATGACGCAAAGAGCAAGCAAAACAGAGATTGACAGAGCCATGTGTTATTGTAACACATGAAAAACTCGTCACAATGGGTTGGAATCTGTCATAACGGATGGCCAAGGTATCACAATGGGCTCCTTACAAGAGGACCCGTAAGACAAGATTTGAAATTGGGAAAATCGACTAAGTACAGAAAAGTTCGAGACATGCGTTACAATACATCCCAGACCCGTCACAACAAGTTTCATACCATTATAAAGGGTTTCCCTTCCATTATAACGGGTTCCTGAAGGAGAGGGCATGAAAGTCAGGTGTAGAGAAAAACAAGGGCGAATCTAGAATATGCTCAACCTGTCACAACGGCTCATGTAACAAATTCAAGCAATCTTGTAACGGAAGGTGCTCTGAGTCAAGATTTTAAGATCCAAGAAGTTATGTGTCTATATAAACTTGGTACCTACGTCCCAGAAGAACTAACTAAGCATTCTCCCAAGTTTACAAACACTCAAAGAGCACCAGAAAGAGCACATAAGCCTTCTCCTACAAGCATCAAAACCATATAGTTTTGGATATCCATTGTCAATCATTTAATTGTCTATTCAAGCTAGTTTGTTCTACTTGTTTATTTGGTCAGTGTTGTGTTGTCAAGCAGATCATTCCTTGCTTCGTGTTGTGTTGTCAAGTGAGGCAATTTTCGTTATATCTTGCAAGCTTAGTGTTGCCCATTGCAAGGGTCTTGAGCCTTTTGGATATGCTACATTTTTGTAAAACACTTGTGGTTATAGTGTTTCGGTTCAGATTTGTTTGATTCAGAGGTCTCGTGATGTAGGCGTTGTTTTTTAGGCCGAACCACGTTATATCGTATGCTACCTTTTTTGTAGGCCTTGTTTTCATCCATATTTGGTTTATTGATTTCAATTATTTGTGTTCATCTCTACTTTGTTGTTTTGTTGTTGGTCTAGAGATGATTGAGTGTGTGCCTGCAGTCAGTGTCGCTGTGAACGATTGCATTTGCTTTGGTTGGACTTCTCGGAGGCGACAAACTCTAGTATGGTATTCTTGGATGTCACCTCAGTTTAATATTAAATCTTGGTTGAATTAATATTAAGACTTGCATGTTATTGATATTAACACTTGTTTGGTTTAATGCAGCTATTTGATACAATATCATCTTTTGAGATATTCCAAAATCTAGAAACACATATGTTTGACGATTAAGGTTTGAATGTTCTGGTAATTATATAAATATTTGTTGTTTTTAGTATTATTAAGACTTGTTAAAAGTTGTGTTGATTTGTAAAACTTGTGTTTATTTGTAATTGATATTTTGTAGTTGTATTTTGACTTGTTTATGTTAATCTTCAATATGTTAATATTAAGATTATGTTGTTTTATTATTAAGACTTGTTTTTATTAGAGATTAAAAATGTGAAACAACTGGTAGTGATGTCTAAAGATGACATTTTTCTGTTATTAAAAAAAATTCTTATCCCACTGAAAACTATTGACTTCGTCCTATCGCCCAAAAATAAAAAGTTGCTAGACTTTTGTCTATTAGCATCCATCGCATGGTTGACACTTTTTTTTATGTTTAATGATTAATACTTCAATTTTTTTTTGAACGAAGTTGTACGTGATTGATATTTTCTCGTTGAAAATCGAGAACACTTAAATATTTTTTTTTTGAAGTGTCTAACTCTAATGACAACATTTTAAAAAAATTCTCTTCCGTTCAACGATTATCACTTAAATGGGTACATAAGCAATTCACTCACAAATTTGTCTCGTGTTGTGTGATAACGACTCCAGCTAGATCAATTAAAAGTTAAAACCCTATTAAAAAACCATTGACACTAAATAAGTTCATTTGACAATAATGACACCTGAGATGCTATGTCAGATTCACAATTAGAAAAGCATACTGCCCGAACAAGACAAGTATTAGATGCACACGACTAACCAAAAGTTTCACTATCACAAGCTCGCAACTCTTTATTTTCTTACCAGAAGAAAAGTGAAAAAACGAAAAAGAAAGAACGAGAGAAGAGACGAGCACTAAGCCCCCTTCTCTGGCTCTCTCTCGTGTAAAAATCAATCCTATGGTTTAAAGAAGAACGAAAGATAGACTCTCTAAAGAGTAAAGTAACCGCTTACACCAATTACAAATTAAAGCTGTTTCGTAGGTAGAGAAAGATCCATTTTGCAAGGATATTGATTCCAGCAACAAATTCCCCCAAATGGGAAGAAAAGATCGCGCCTTTCTGGTGGGGGCACTGGGTACACATGAATTTCTCGTTTTATTCTGGGTTTTGTAATGGGTTCGTAAGTTTCTGAACTCATATAAGTTGAGGTGCCTTTCGCAAATAAATTTCTCAGGAGAATTCTTTCGTGATAGATGGGTTATTCAGGAATTAGAACAAAAATAAAGGAAGAGAAAGAAACGGTGAGAAGGAGAGAAAGAGCAACTTCACAGTCAGTTTTTGTCAATACTGGTATTGCGATTGCTGTCTCTTTTGCTGGATTTGTGCTTTCTCAAATTGCGACAAGGACTAGGTCCCATTCGACCCTGCCTTCTTTAGGTACGTTTTTCTTATTTATTTTTCAAATTATTGGTGTGTTTTTAATTTTGTCTGAGGTGATTGCTTGAGTTACTTCGTTTACATCAAATATTTGGTCTTACTGGAACAGTGGCCGAGGAAGAAGAAGAGATTAGTTGCAATCCGAGAGAAGATGAATGCAATTTTATGAATGTAAGTTTTGTAATTTTGAACCTTATGTTGTTATTTTGGTGCTGGAAATGATTTACCCCTCTGTTTAATTGAGATCAATGTCAATATTGTCTTTTAAACATCAAAATTAGTCCTTAACAGATAAACTTAATATTGGGGCTGAATTGAAAAGGTTTGATAGGATTGCCCATAACTGACATAAAAAACTACGATGTGGTAAGTTGAACTTGCTTGAACTGAATATTTAGAGCCTAATTTAATGTTATTAACATCCCGAGCATGAATCCAAGAATTTATCTGTTATGCATCTTAAAACATCATACCAAGTTCATAATTGGGTTTCAACTTGTGTAGGAAAGAACTTGTTCTAGAACTGAAATTGGTTCAGCGAATAATCACACCACCACATCAGCCACAGTTTCATCATGTCCAACGAGTAGCTCAGGAGATGAAGCAGCCTTCCTGTTACCAGAATTCAATGACCTTATTCTAGAAGAATTCGGATCAAGTATGCCAGGCACTTACCCAGATCGGAACCTGAATCCAACCCAAATACCGTCCACCCATGAAATTGAGAAGGAGATCTCCGTTCTGAGAAACTTGGTTTGTTCCCTTCAAGAGAGAGAGAAATCTCTCGAGTTGCAACTACTAGAATTGTCCAAGTTGAAAGAACAGGAAATCTCCATTAGTCAGCTTAAGAACCAAATAAAGGTTAAGGATGTAGAGACAAAACTGTATGCATTAAAGATGGGGTCATTGTTATCTGAAAACCACAGGTTGCGGGCCCAGCTTTCAGAAAATGATAGAACTATGGCCGAGCTGGATGTGGGCCATGTGGCAAAAGAACAAGTTAAGAGTCTAAAGAACAGAGTCCAACTTCTGAGAGAGGAAATGGAGCAGATGCATAATGGAGAGGAGAGGTCCAAGAGAATGAAAGAATTAGAAGAGGAATTGAAAGGCTTGAGATTGGTTAATGCACGTTTGCTGGAGGAGAAGTCAGAATTGGTACAGCAACTTGAATTGCAGAAAATGGAGTTACGGCCTGACACAACTTTCCACACATGTAAAGAGGTATTGATCATAGCTGGAATCATTTAGGGTTGTAAATACACATTTTACTGACTGTGTGCCAGAAAATATTTACCACCTACAGTTGCCGCACTGGAGAGTGGAGACTACTGTACCCAAATAAAGGTTGAAATATTCAGTCAAGAGCTATTATTACTGGTAATTGGTAAGTAACATGCTCAACCAGTAGCTCAGAGCCTCTAGGTTTTTCATTGGTATGTTTCCACGGTATCCGTTGTTATTAAAAAGTTGAAATGGTGTATCCAGCACAGAACTCTTCAGAAATTAAACTATTATAATTACCATTCTATATCACTTTCAAGAACCAAGCTCTAGTGGTGCATAAGTAATTTTTTACTCTATAATTTCAGATAGAGGCAATAGAGGAAGCTGAAATCCTCAGACGTGAGGTCGAGAAACTGACTACGGAAATTGAACAGCTGAAAAACTGTTGGTGTGCAGATCTCGAAGAGCTGGTGTACCTTAAATGGATCAATGCATGCTTGCGGTACGAGCTTCGAGATTATCACCCTGCTCATGGCAAAACCCTAGCGCGTGACCTAAGCATAACACACAGCCTCAGTTCAAAAGAGAGAGCCAAACAATTAATACAGAACTATGCATTCAACTCGGGGCCAACCTCATGGGATGATTCCAACTGGGACTATTCCTCAGAATGTTATGGAGATTCCTCTCAAATTAGCAACTTAAACAAACAAAAACTGTTTGGGAAGCTAAAACATTTTATATTAGGAAAAGATGAGAATACCAACAGAGCAGAGGATAGTTCTAGGTTCAGTTCTTGCAGCAGTGCCTCTACATGTATGACTGAGGAACTGACACTACCAGTTCATTTGGATCAGGAGGAGAAATTGATGCGATCTAGATCGGATGCTGGGTTAGGTTACAGAGAGAAAGGCGTAGTGCCAGATTTTCATGGCAATGGTTTTGATGGAAGTGAGGTCCCAGAAAAGGCTCGTTTGAAAAGGCTTGCTACAGCTCTTGATGATCCAAGAGGAAATATAAATAGAAGAGCAGCCTCCTTTTCCTTAATTACTACTAATTCTTTTGGTACTGAATAACTATAAGAAAAGTAAAAAAAAGATAGAATGATATTTGAAAGAGAGATGGATAGATAGAGGAAATAAATAATCTGATTTCTTGGTGGGGTTGTATATAATTCTACCACAGGTCCGCAGCTGTACAGATATGTATAGTTCTCACATATCTAATGAAAACTACTGTGAATAATAGGTATTTCCGGAGCGGTTCATGCCACACCCGCTAGGCCGCTACTACAATAATTTGAACAACGGCTACTAATTATTCAATAATTACTTCTGTGCAGTAACTTTTCTCTCTCTCTCTCTCTCTGTTTTTTTTAAATAAGTTGATGGCCTCTCTACTAAAGTTCCATTGCAAAAATATTATAAATATCATGCTTAGGTACTGCCAATTCAGCACCTTTGGTCCTTTCAACTGTTAGCTACTGCTGCATCCTGACATCTTTTTGTGGATCTGCAGTTAATTGACCATAAATTGACAATAAGCATTTTGTGGATCTAACTTGAACGATGATTATTTATTGTTTTGTTTTGTTAATGGTTCAATTGAGAAGACTAACAAGCAACCTATCTAGTAATTGATAATCTCCATGAGAAGGCATTTCTTTAAGGTTGTGCTGCAGCAACAATAAAGGGATGGAAGGAAACAAGGAAATGGAAGGAAAATAACAGAGAATAAGGAAAGATCTAACAAGTTTAAAAGGAACAAACATCATCTTTGATGAAAAGATTTAATCTCGTAGACTTCTTCCTTACATCCGTATAAAATTTTGCTCTTTCAAGCAAGTAACGTATCATTTTTTACCTAGCATAACTTTTGCTCGTCTTCTGAATTCACGCCTGAAGCACAACCTAAATACGGGTCGTCTCGAGTCGGGTTAGGATCCTCATGTGTCATGTCATCTCAGAGTTACGGGTCGTCTACGGTCGAGTCGGGTCGGGTTGGGCTCAGGTTGTTAATGTGTCGCTTCGTCTCGGATTACGAATCATCTCGGATCGGGTTGGGTCGGATCGGGTTCAGATAGTTCGATTTTATCAAAATATTGGATCGGATCGGGTTCAGATCAGGTCGGATTGGACGAGTTTTTCGGATCGGATCGGGTTCTGCCACCTCTACTCGTCTTGGAAAAAACGTCTAAATTTCGTCCATCACTGATTTAATCCTTTTGGGCCGGAAAGAATTATGCTGTTATTATTCTGTGAAATGTTGTGACATTTTGGGCCGGAACGATTTGATTGGTCAAGCCATTTTCTTCAGATGTTTTTGCTTTGAATCCCAGACAGGTGGTTAACGACGGCCTGAGTAGGCTCAGGCCAGGTACCGGATGGAAGCAGATTCTCTGTCGTGCAGCTGGATTGAACGCCTCAGATTTTCTACGCTGTAGATTACGGACGATTCAGATTTGATTCAGGGATTTGATATTATATAGTTTAGCTTGCACGAATCTTAATGCAAATCAAATGCTGAAATTTGCTACGCAGCACGCACAGTATTTATACTGCGCCGTAGAATATCTCATTCCGGTACCGGATGGGGGCACTGGTATGGATGCTGCAATGCAAGCTTGAGAGCTTTGAGGTTTGACTAACGAAGGAAATTGGAAACAACAAATTGATATTTCATAAAATGTATTGTCTTCAAATTTTTTTAGTTATGCCACATTATTGATAAATTTTATTTGTCCGATACAATTTTTTTCTTCACATTTTTTATTGGATGGATCTTGTATCATATTTCTCTTTTCTTATTTAAAAAATGTATTTAGTATGCCTAAGATGATATAACTCTTAATTTAACATATTTTCCGTGTTTCTATATTAAATGATCGTGCAGTTATTCGTGTTATTTAAAATTTTGAAACTTCTAGTGAAGTCAAATTTGAAGTCAAATTTATGAAGCATAATAGCATAGCTCTCTACAAATATATATAGAGTTAGGCTATCGTGAAAATATTTGCACTTCGAGTTGAAGTGCAAAAGGTTCAAATTATATTTTTGTGAGCCCCAAACATCGATTTAAATTTCCCAATAAATTCTCCATATTCAAATTTTGTAGAAAATCAAATTTTGTAATTTTTAGAACTTTCTGGCTATTTTATAAATATTTTTATGAGCGAAATATCAAATTCACCAATTTTTTAGCATAAAAACCATTGCTTGAACTTGATCAAAAGTTTGTAGCCAACCCAATATGGGTCATATATGTCAACATGAAACCCATCAACCAATCATTTGGTGTTACCACTTATTTCAATTAGGGGTGTAAGTTCAACCCGACTAACCTGATTAACCCGACCGACCCGACCAACTCAATCTGAAAAATGTGGATTTAGATTTTTTTATGATCGGTTACGATTTTTATTTTGTCGAATCCGACATCTAATATGTGAGTACGGATTGTATAATAAAATATTGGTGAAACCCGACCCGACCTTTTATATTTAATAGACAATTATATTGCTAGTAATAAAGTTTTTTATTCGATTTTCATCACAAACGTACATGTATATTTTTTGTCAAACTTATTAATTTTTAGTACGAATTGACGTCAATATGTTATTTAAATTATTTTCAATTGTTACTTTTACTTTTGTATCATTAAAAATTTGTGTGAAATATTGAAGTTTGTGAAACATGCGAAACCCGCAAAACCTGACCGCCTAAATAAAATATGAATTGGATGGTTTTTATTTTTGGTTGGTTGGTTACGGGTTAAAAACACTACAACCCGAATGACATCGAACGAGTTGAAAATCTATACGAAATCCGACCAACCCGACCCATTTACACCCCTAATTTCAATGGTCAAGAAATTTCTACTAATGTTGAAACCCTAACTAAGGTTCTAGATATTGTGGAAGATGGGAAAGAGGAGTATACATATCACAAGTGGCCTCAACAAGAGGAATTGCTTGTTGATTATAAGAGATGGTAGAGAGTCAAAGATCTACACAAGCATTATACTGATTCAAAATTGTCGGCTTTGCATAGGTTGATATTTCTATTCATCAACAACATTATTAGTAATTAATTGTTAAGAAATAAGTTAAATTATTAATAATAGTTAAAAATAGTTAAGAAATGTTTATTTTGGGTTTATGATTTGATAAGAGTATGCATGAGTATTTTATTATTCTAATAGCATGACATGGTGATATATGCTAATCAAGATTATTTACAACACTATTGAATGTGAAGCACGATTGATAGAGTTAAATCAAACAATAGAAATGTTGATTTTATCTCTATCAAAGCACTTGATGAATCTCGAGTGTTTCATCCTAAAGAGATAACAATTTTCACTCTAAAAGAAGAGCTTATTTAATCTACTTTTCCTTTGGCATTTACACTGAATGTACTAAATATTTGTTATTTGTCTAAGACTTTTTTTTATTTCTATAGGAGTTCCTTATGAGAGGTATTGGATGACAAGATTTCAAGTACATAGAAATTAGAAAGCATACATGACACTTATGGTTAGAAAATTACTACAAATGAAGCCAACTCTAGAAAAGAATGTGCGATTTGTCTAAAAACATTCACAAACCCCAAGTCCACAATTCTATGACCAGGTCAACTCCTTCATTTCTACTGGTCTTATATGGACAAGACAAAAAGTTTCTTTTTACAAGAAGATGGATTCTTCTTCATTGATACAATTGATGTCTTAGCTCAAAAGATGCAATTTATGAGTGATTGGGAAACTTTTGAAATCTCAAGAATTTGTGCCCTTAAAAGATTCACTTTGAACAAAGAAATGCTATATCTAGTAATGATGTAGTATATCTTTAGGAACATGAATTTGACATTTGTGTGATGAAAACAGATCTTAAAATATCCACCAAGCAGTAAATAGTAAAACTTCATAAAAGTGGATTGAAACTATAATGATGAAATAAAGTCTACATATGACAATAAGATTTGGGATATTATGTTATTACCTTAAGGTTCATAAGTCGTTGGTTGTAAATAGATATTTAAAATAAAGCGAGATTCAAAAGGTAATGTGGAACGATACATAGTAAGACTTGTTGATAAGGGGTTTACCCAAAAGAAATGCATAGACTATAAAGAAACTTTCTCACATGTATCAACGAAAAGATTCTTTAACATCATGGCTTTAGTGGCACATTTATATATTGAGTTATATGAAATGTATGTTAAGGTCACTTTCTTAAATTGAAAGTCGTTTTATCGTCGCTATTTAAATGCTTGATATATATTGAGTTATATCAAGCTATTTTTTTAAAAACATCTTAAGGTCATGTTTTTTATATTAAGCTGGATTGTTTTTAAAAAATATTTAAAAATAGCTAGAAAGCTCCAAAAATCATGAAAATTGATTTCCTACAAGATTTTGAGAAGAATTTATTGTGCATCAGATCCTACTATGAGAAATGTTTCTGATCAGAGTACTTCATTTGTGAGGGGTAACCTTTCAAGAAAACTCCACAAAGCGTCATATATTACTACGAGAAGAGTTTCTTCTCTGAGTACTTCATTTAAGTGTTGTAACCATTCACTAAATCTCCATGAAGAAGCATAGAGTACAACTCTAAGTGCTTCATGTTCGAGTACTTAATTTATGAGTGATTCTGATCAGAGTACTTCATTTATGGGTGGTAACCATTAAAGAAACATCACAAAGTATCATGTCCTACTACGAAAAGTGTTTTGTTATCCGAGTAATTCATTGATGGGTGGGGGTGGTAACCATTAAAGAAAACATCACAATGCATCAGTTCCTACTATGATAAATGTTTCGAATCAGAGCATTTCATTAGTGAGTGGTAACCTTTCAAGAAAACTCTAGAAAGCATCATATATTACTACGAGAAGAGTTTCTTCTCCGAGTACTTCATTTAACTGTTTGTAATCATTCACGAAACACCACGAAGAAGCAAATATTACCACTCTAAGTGCTTCATGTCCGAGTACTTAATTTATGAGTGATTCTGAACAGAGTACTTCATTTATAGGTGGTAACCATTAAAGAAAATACCAGAAAGCATCATGTCTTACTACGGGAAGTGTTTTATTTTCCGAGTACTTCATTGATGGGTGGGAGTGGTAACCATTAAAAAAACAACACAATGCATCAGATCCTACCAAGAGAAATATTTTTTATTAGAGTACTTCATTTGTGAGTGGTAACCTCTGAAGAAAACTTTACAAAGCATCATATATTACTACGAAAAGAGTTTCTTCTCCGAGTACTTCATCTAAGTGTTGTAACCATTAACTAAAACACCACGAAGAAGCATAGAGTACCACTCTAAGTGTTTCATGTTCGAGTACTTAATTTATGAGTGATTCTGATCAGAGTACTTCATTTATAGGTGGTAACCATTAAGGAAAATATCACAAAGTAACGTATCATACTATGAAAAATGTTTCTTATCGGAATACTTCACTTATGGGAGGTAATGACTAAAAAAACAACACAGAGCATCATATCCTACTATGAGAAATGTTTCTGATCAGAGTACTTTATTTGTGAGTGCTAACCTTTCAAGAAAACTCCACCAAGCATCATATATTACTACGAAAAGAGTTTCTTCTCCGAGTAATTCATTAAAGTGTTGTAACCATTCACTAAAACACAACAAATATGCATAGTGTACCACTCTAAGTGCTTCATGTACGAGTAATTAATTTATGAGTGATTCTGATGAGAGTACTTCGTTTATAGGTGGTAAACCATTAAAGAAAATATCACAAAGCATCTTATACTACTACGAAAAGTGTTTCTTATCTGAATACTTCACTCATGGGAGGTAACGATTAAAGAAAATACTATTAGAAGAGTTTCTTCTCTGAGTACTTCATTTATGGGTGGTATCCATTAAAGAAAATACAACAAAGCATCATATCATTCTATGAGAATTTTTTCTGATCAGAGTACTTCATTTATGAGTGGTAACCTTTCAAGAAAACTCGACAAAAGCATCATATATTACTACGAGAAGAGTTTCTTCTCCGAGTACATCATTTAAGTGTTGTAACCATTCACTAAAATACCACGAAGAAGCATAGAGTACCACTCTAAGTGCTTCATGTCCAAGTACTTAATTTATTAGTGACTCTGATCAGAGTACATTTATGGATGGTAACAATTAAAGAAAACACCACAAAACATCTTATCCTACTACTAGAAGTTTTTCTTATCAGAGTACATCATTTATGAGTTGTAACCTTTCAATAAAAAATACCATGAAGATACATATAATTCAAGAAGTGCTTCATGTCTAAGATACCCTAAACACTAAACCCTAAACCCTAAACCCTAAACCCTAAACCCTAAACCCTAAACCCTAAACCCTAATACCACTCTAAGTGCTTCATGTCCAAGTACTTAATTTATTAGTGACTCTGATCAGAGTCTATTTATGGGTGGTAACAAATCAAGAAAACGCCACAAATCATCTTATCCTATACGAGAAGTGTTTATGATCTGAGACTTCATTTAGTTGTGGTAACCAATCAAGAAAATACCACAAAGTTCTTATCCATCTACGATAAGTGTTTCTGATCAGAGTACTTCATTTATGTGTTGTAAACTTTCAAAAAAACTCCACAAATCATCATATCATACTACGAGAAGAGTTTCTTCTCCGAGTACCTCATTTTAAGTGTTGTAACCATTCACTAAAACACCACAAAATATCTTATCCTACTACGAGTAGTGTTTCTTATCTGAGTACTTCATTTATTGGCGATAACCATTAAAAAAACACCACGAAGCATCATATCCTACTATGACAAATTTTTCTGATCAGAGTAATTCATTTGTGAGTTGTAACCTTTCAAGAAAACTCCACAAAGCATTATATATTAATATGAGAAGAGTTTCTTCTCCGAGTACTTCATTTAAGTGTTGTAACCATTCACTAAACACAACGAAGTAGCATAGAGTACCACTCTAAGTGCTTCATGTATGAGTACTTAATTTATGAGTGATTCTGATCAGAGTATTTCGTTTATAGGTGGTAACCATTAAAGAAAATATCACAAAGCATCTATCCTACAACGAGAAGTGTTTCTTATTTGAGTACTTCACTTATGGGCGGTAACCATTAAAAAAATACCACAAAGCATCATATCCTTGTATGAGAAGTTTTTCTGATCAGAGTACTTAATTTATGAGTGGTAACCTTTCAAGAAAACTCCACAAAGCATCATATATTACTACGAGAAGATTTTCTTCTCCGAGTTCTTCATTTAAGTGTTGTAACCATTCACTAAAATACCACGAAGAAGCATAGAGTACCACTCTAAGTTCTTCATGTCCAAGTACTTAATTTATGAGTGACTCTGATCAGAGTACATTTATGGGTGGTAATAATTAAAGAAAACACCACAAAACATCTTATCCTACTACTAGAAGTGTTTCTGATCAGAGTACTTCATTTATGAGTTGTAATCTTTCACTAAAAAACACCATGAAGATACATATAATACAACACTTTGTGCTCGATGTCTAAGTTCTTTATTATGGGTGGTAACAAATCAAGAAAACATCAAAAATCATCTTATCATATACGATAACTGTTTATGATTTGAGACTTCATTTATTTGTGGTAACCAATCAAGAAAACACCAAGAAGTTCTTCCATCTACGAGAATTATGTCTGATCAGAGTACTTTATTTATAGGTGGTAAGCTATAAAGAAAACAATACAAAGCATCTTATCCTACTATGAGAAGTGTTTCTTACGTGAGTACTTCATTTATGTGTTGTAACCTTTCAAAAAAACACCTCAATCATCACATCTTACTACGAGAAGAGTTTCTTCTCCGAGTACTTCATTTAAGTGTTGTAATCATTCACTAAACACAACGAAGAAGCATGTAGTACCAATCTAAGTGCTTCATGTATGAGTACTTAATTTTTGAGTGATTCTGATCAAAGTATTTCGTTTATAGGTGGTAACCATTTAAGAAAATATGAAAAAGCATCTATCCTACTACGAGAAGTGTTTCTTAATTTAGTACTTCACTTATGGGTGGTAACCATTAAATAAAACACCACAAAGCATCATCTCCTACAATGAGAATTGGTTCTGATCTGAGTACTTCATTTATGAGTGGTAACCTTTCAAGAAAGCTCCACAAAGCATCATATATTACTACGAGAAGAGTTTCTTTGCGGAGTACTTCATTTAAGTGTTGTAACCATTCACTAAAACACAACGAAGAAGCATAGAGTACCACTCTAAGTGCTTCATGTCCAAGTACTTAATTTATGAGTGATTCTGATCAGAATACTTCATTTATGGGTGGTAACCATTAAAGAAAATACCAAAAATCATCTTATATCTTAGAGGTGCTTCTGATCAGAGTACTTCATTTATGAGTTGTAATCTTTCAAAAAAATTCTGCAAATCATCATATCGTACTACGAGAAGAATTTCATCTTTGAGTACCTCATTTAAGTGTTGTAACCATTCACTAAAACATAACAAAACAACTTATCCTACTACGAGTGGTGTTTCTTATTTGAGTACTTCATTTATGGCTGGTATCCATTAAAGAAAACTCCACAAAACATCTTATCCATCTACGAGAAGTATGTCTGATCAGAGTACTTCATTTATAGGTGGTAACCTATAAAAAATAATACAAAGCATTTTATCCTACTACGAGAATTGTGTTTTATCTGAGTACTTCAATTATGGATGGTATCCATTACAGAAAATACCACAAATCATCATATCCTTGTATGAGAAGTTTTTCTGATCAGAGTACTTCATTTATGATTGGTAACCTTTCAAGAACATCATATATTACTACGAGAAGAGTTTCTTCTCCGAGTACTTCATTTAAGTGTTTTAACCATTCACAAAAACACCACGAAGAAGCATAGAGTACCACTCTATGTGCTTCATGTCCGAGTACTTACTTTTTGAGTGACTCTGATCAGAGTAAATTTATGGGTGTTAACAATTATAGAAAACAACACAAAACATCTTATCCTACTACTAGAAGTGTTTCTATTCAGAGTAATTCATATATGAGTTGTAAACTTACACTAAAAAACACCATGAAGATACATATAATTCAACACTATGTGCTCGATGTCTAAGTACTCCATTTATGGGTGGTAACAAATCAAGAAAACAACTCAAATCATCTTATACGAGATGTGTTTATGATTTGAGACTTCATTTATTCGTGGTAACCAATCAAGAAAACACCACAAAGTTCTTATCCATCTACGAGAAATATGTCTGATCAGAGTACTTCATTTATAGGCAGTAACCTATAAAGAATACAATACAAAACATCTTATCCTACTACGACAAGTGTTTCTTACCTGAGTACTTCATTTATGTGTTGTAACATTTCCAAAAAACTCTACAAATCATCATATCTTACTACGAGAAGAGTTTCTTCTCCAAGTACCTCATTTAAGTGTTGTAACCATTCACTAAAACACCACAAAACATTTTATCCTACTACGAGAAGTGTGTTTTATCTGAGTACTTCAATTAAGGATGGTATCCATTAAAGAAAATACCACAAAGCATCATATCCTTGTATGAGATGCTTTTCTGATCAGAGTACTTCATTTATGAGTGGTAACCATTCAAGAAAACTCCACCAAGCATCATATATTACTACGAGAAGAGTTTCTTCTCCGAGTAATTCATTAAAGTGTTGTAACCATTCACTAAAACAAAACGAATATGCATAGTGTACCACTCTAAGTGCTTCATGTACGAGTACTTAATTTATAACTGATTCTGATCAGAGTACTTAGTTTGTAGGTGGAAACCATTAAAGAAAACATCACAAATCATCTTATCCTACTATGAGAAGTGTTTCTTATCTGAGTACTTCACTTATGAGTGGTACCCATTAAAGAAAATACCACAAATCTCTTATACTACTATTAGATGTGTTTCTGATCAGAGTACTTCATTTATGAGTCTTCATTTATGAGTTGTAACCTTTCAAAAAAACTCTGCAAATCATCATATTGTACTACGTGAATAGTTTCTTCTCCGAGTACCTCATTGAAGTGTTATAATCATTCACTAAACCACAACAAAACACCTTATCCTACTACGAGTAGTGTTTCTAATTTGAGTACTTCATTTATGGGTGGTAGCCGTTAAGGAAAACTCCACAAAGCATCTTATCCTACTATGAGAAGTGTTTATGATGAGAGTACTACATTTATGAGTTGTAACATTTCAAAAAAACTGCACAAAGCAACATATCTTACTAAGAGAAGAGTTTCTTCTATGAGTAATTCATTAAAGTGTTGTAACCATTCACTAAAATACAACGAATATGCATAGTGTACCACTATATGTGCTTCATGTACGAGTACTTAATTAATGAGTAATTTTGATCAGAGTACTTCATTTATAGGTGGTAACCATTAAAGAAAACATCACAAAGTATCTTATCCTACTACGAGAAGTGTTTCATATCTAAGTACTTCACTTATGGGTGGTATCCATTAAAGAAAATACCACAAAGCATCATATCGTTCTATGAGAAGTTTTTCTGATCAGAGTACTTCATTTATAAGTGGTAACCATTAAAGAAAACATCACAAAGTATCTTATCCTACTACGAGAAGTGTTTCATATCTAAGTACTTCACTTAAGGGTGGTATCCATTAAAGAAAATACCACAAAGCATCATATCCTTCTATGAGAAGTTTTTCTGATCAAAGTACTTCATTTATGAGTTGTAACCTTTCAAGAAAACTCCACAAAGCATCATATATTACTACGAGAAGAGTTTCTTCTCCGAGTACATCATTTAAGTGTTGTAACCATTCACTAAAACACCACGAAGAAGCATAGAGTACCACTCTAAGTGCTTCATGTATGAGTACTTAATTTATGAGTGATTCTGATCAAAGTATTTCATTTATAGGTGGTAACCATTAAAAAAATATCACAAAGCATCTATCCTTCTACGAGAAGTGTTTCTTATTTGACTACTTCACTTGTGAGTGATAACCATTAAGTAAAATACCACAAAGCATCATATCCTATAATGAGAAATGGTTCTGATCAGAGTACTTCATCTATGAGTGGTAACCTTTCAATAAAGCTCCACAAAGCATCATATATTACTACAAGTAGAGTTTCTTTGCCGAGTACTTCATTTAAGTGTGTAACCATTCAGTAAAACACAACGAAGAAGCATAGAGTACCACTCTAAGTGCTTCATGTACAAGTACTTACTTTATGAATGATTCTGATCAGAATACTTCATTTATGGGTGGTAACCATTAATGAAAATACCACAAATCATCTTATACTACAATTAGAAGTGTTTCTGATAAGAGTACTTCATTTATTAGTTGTAACCTTTCAAAAAAACTCCGAAAATCATCATATCGTATTACGAGAAGTGTTTCTTCTTCGAGTACCTAATTTAAGTGTTGTAAACATTCACTAAAACACAACAAAACATATTATCCTACTACAAGTAGTGTTTCTTATTTGAGTACTTCATTTATGGGTGATATCCGATAAAGAAAACTCCACAAAGCATCTTATCCTACTATGAGAAATGTTTCTGATAAGAGTACTTCATTTACGAGTTTACTAAGAGAAGAGTTTTTTATTCGAGTAATTCATTGAAGCGTTGTAACCATTCACTAAAACACAACGAATATGCATAGTGTATCACTCTAAGTGCTTCGTGTACGAGTACTTAATTTATGACTGATTCTGATCAGAGTACTTCGTTTGTAGGTGGTAACCATTAAAGAAATCATCACAAAGCATCTTATCCTACTACGAGAAGTGTTTCTTATCTGAGTACTTTACTTATGAGTGGTAACCATTAAAGAAAATACCACAAATCATCTTATACTATTAGAAGAGTTTCTGATCATAGTACTACATTTATGTGTTGTAACCTTTCAAAAAAACTCTGCAAATCATCATATCGTACTACGAGAAGAGTTTCTTCTTCGAGTACCTCATTTAAGTGTTATAACCATTCACTAAAACACAACAATACTTCTTATCCTACTACGAGTAGTATTTCTTATTTGAGTACTTCATTTATGGGTGGTATTCGTTAAAGAAAACTCCACAAAGCATCTTATCCTACTATGAAAAATGTTTCTGATAAGAGTACATCATTTACGAATTGTAACATTTCAAGAAACTCCACAAAGCAACATATCATACTAAGAGAAGAGTTTATTCTCCGAGAAATTCATTAAAGTGTTGTAACCATTCACTAAAACACAACGAATATGCATAGTGTACCACTATAAGTTCTTCATGTACGAGTACTTAATTTATAAGTGATTCTGATCAGAGTACTTCGTTTATAGGTGGTAACCATTAAAGAAAACATCACAAAGCATCTTATCCTACTACGAGAAGTGTTTCTTATCTGAGTACTTCAGTTATGAGTGGTAACCATTAAAGAAATACCACAAATCATCTTATACTACTAATAGAAGTGTTTCTGATCAGAGTATTTCATTTATGAGTTGTAACCTTTCGAAAAAACTCTGCAAATCATCATATTGTACTACGAGAAGAGTTTCTTCTCCGAGTACCTCATTTAAGTGTTGTAACCATTCACAAAAACACAATAAAACATCTTATCCTACTATCAGTAGTGTTTCTTATTTGAGTACTTCATTTATGGGCGGTAGCCGTTAAGGAAAACTCCACAAAGCATCATAGTAGGTGTTTCTGATAAGAGTACTACATTTATGAGTTGTAACATTTCAAGAAAACTCCACAAAGCAACATATCTTACTAAGAGAAGAGTTTCTGCTATGAGTAATTCATTAATGTGTTGTAACCATTCACTAAAATACAACTAATATGCATAGTGTACCACTATAAGTGCTTCATGTACGAGTACTTAATTTATGAGTAAATCTAATCAGAATACTTCGTTTATAGGTGGTAACCATTAAAGAAAAGCATCTTATCCTACTACGAGAAGTGTTTCTTATCTAAGTACTTCACTTATGGTTGATGGTATCCATTAAAGAAAATACCACAAAGCATCATATCCTTCTATGAGAAATTTTCTGATCAAAGTACTTCATTTATGAGTTGTAACCTTTCAAGAAAACTCCAAAGCATCATATATTACTACGAGAAGAGTTTCTTCTCCGAGTACTTCATTTAAGTGTTGTAACCATTCACTAAAACACCACGAAGAAGCATAGAGTACCACTCTAAGTGCTTCATGTATGAGTACTTAATTTATGAGTAATTCTGATCAAAGTATTTCATTTATAGGTGGTAACCATTAAAGAAGTATCACAAAGCATCTATCCTTCTACGAGAAGTCTTTCTTATTTGAGTACTTCACTTATGAGTGGTAACCATTAAATAAAATACCACAAAGCATCATATCCTACAATGAGAAGTGGTTCTGATCATAGTACTTCATTTATGAGTGATTCTGATCAGAGTATTTTGTTTATTGCTTGTAATCATTAAAGAAAACATAACAAAGCATCTTATCCTACTATTAGAAGTGTTTCTGATGAGAGTGCTTCATTTATGAGTTGTAACATTTCAAAAACACTCCACAAATCATCATATCATACTAGGAGAATAGTTTCTTCTCCGAGTACCTCATTTAAGTGTTGTAACCAATCACTAAAACACAACAAAATATTTTATCCTACTACGAGTAGTGTTTCTTATTTGAGGACTTCATTTATGGATGGTAATCGTTAAAGAAACTCCACAAAGAATCGTATCGTACTGTAAGAAGTGTTTCTGATAAAAGTACTTCATTTATGAGTAGTAACTTTTAAAAAAAAAACTCCACAATGCAACATATCTTACTAAGAGAAGAGTTTATTCTCCGAGTAATTCATTAAAGTGTTATAACCATTCACTAAAACACAACGAATATGCATAGTGTACCACTCTTTGTGCTTCATGTACGAGTACTTAATTTATGAGTAATTTTGATCAGAGTACTTCCTTTATATGTGATAACCATTAATGAAAAGCATCTTATCCTACTGCGAGAACTGTTTTTTATTTGAGTGGGTGGTATCCAATAAAGGAAATACCACAAAGCATCATATCCTTCTATGAGAAGTGTTTCTGATAAGAGTATTTCATTTATGAGCTGTAACCTTTCAAGAAAACTCCACAAAGCATTATATATTACTACGAGAAGTGTTTCTTCTCCGAGTTCTTCATTTAAGTGTTGTAACCATTCACTAAAATACCACGAAGAAGAATAAAGTACCACTCTAAGTGCTTCATGTTCGAGTACTTAATTTATGAGTGACTCTGATCAAAGTACATTTATGGGTGGTAACAATTAAAGAAAACACCACAATACATCTTATCCTACTACTTGAAGTTTTTCTGATCAGAGCAATTCATTTATGAGTTGTAACATTTCACTAAAAACACCACGAAGATGCTTAAAATTCAACACTATGTGCTCGATGTCTAAGTACTGCATTTATGGATGGTAACAAATCAAGAAAACACCACAAATCAACTTATCCTATACGAGAAGTGTTTATGAATCTGAGACTTCATTTATTTGTGGTAACCAATCAAGAAAACACCACAAAGTTTTATCCATTTACGAGAAATATTAGTGATTAGTGTACTTCAATTATAGGTAGTAACCTATAAATTAAACAATAAGCATCTTATCTAACTACGACAAGTGTTTCTTACCTGAGTACTTCATTTATGTGTTGTAACCTTTCAAAAAAACTCCACAAATCATCATATCTTACTACGAGAAGAGTTTCTTCTCCGAGTAACTCATTTAAGTGTTGTAACCATTCACTAAAACACCACAAAACATCTTATCCTACTACGAGTAGTGTTTCTTATCTGAGCACTTTATTTATGGGTGGTAATCGTTAAAGAACTCCACAAAGCATCTTATCCTACTATGAAGTGTTTCTGATAAAAGTACTTCATTTATGAGTTGTAACATTTCAAAAAAAACTCCACAAAGCAACATATCTTACTAAGAGAAAAGTTTTTTATTCGACTAATTCATTAAAGTGTTGTAACCATTTACTAAAACACAACGAATATGCATAGTGTACCACTCTAAGTGCTTCATGTACGAGTACTTAATTTATAAGAGATTCTGATCAAAGTATTTCATTTATAAGTGGTAACCATTAAGGAAAACATCACAAAGCATCTTACCCTACTACGAGAAGTGTTTCTTATCTGAGTACCTCACTTATGGATGGTATCCATTAAAGAAAATACAACAAAGCATCATATTCTTCTATGAGATGTGTTTCTGATCAGAGTATTTCATTTATGAGCGGTAACCTTTCAAGAAAACTCCACAAGCATCATATATTACTACGATAAGAGTACTTCATTTAAGTGTTTTAACTATTCACTAAAACACCACGAAGAAGCATAGAGTACCACTCTATGTACTTCATGTCCGAGTACTTACTTTTTGAGTAACTCTGATCCTACTTCATTGTGAGTTGTAACCTTTCTATAAAAAACACCATGAAGATACATATAATACAACACTATGTGCTCGATGTCTAAGTACTTTATTTATGGGTGGTAACAAATCAAGAAAACACCACAAATCATCTTATCATATACGAGAAGTGTTTATGATTTGAGACTTCAATTATTTGTGGTAACCAATCAAGAAAACACCACAAAGTTGTTATCCACCTACGAGAAGTATGTCTGATCAGAGTAATTCATTTATAGGTGTTAACACATAAAGAAAACAATACAAAGAATCTTATTCTACTACGAGAAGTGTTTCTTACTTGAGTACTTCATTTATGTGTTGTAACCTTTCAAAAAAACTCCACAAATCATCATATCATACTACGAGAAGAATTTCTTCTCCGAGTACGTCATTTAAGTGTTGTAACCATTCACTAAAACACCACAAAACATCTTATCCTACTACGAGTAGTGTTTCTTATCTGAGTACTTCATTTATGGGTGGTAATCGTTAAAGAACTCCACAAAGAATCTTATCCTACTATGAGAAGTGTTTCTGATAAAAATACTTCATTTATGAGTTGTATCATTTCCAAAAAAAACTCCACAATGCAACATATCTTACTAAGAGAAGAGTTTTTTATTCGAGTAATTCATTGAAGTATTGTAACCATTCACTAAAACACAACGAATATGCATAGTGTACCACTCTAAGTGCTTAATGTACGAGTACTTAATTTATAAGTGATTCTGATCAGAGTACTTCGTTTATAGGTGGTAACCATTAAGGAAAATATCACAAAGCATCTTACCCTACTACGAGAAGTGTTTCTTATCTGAGTACTTCACTTATGGGTGGTATCCATTAAAAAAAATACAACAAAACATCATATCCTTCTATGAGAAGTGTTTCTGATCAAACTATTTCATTTATGAGCGGTAACCTTTCAAGAAAACTCCACAAAGCATCATATATTACTACGATAAGAGTTTCTTTTCCGAGTACTTCATTTAAGTGTTTTAACTATTCACAAAAACAACATGAAGAAGCATAGAGTACCACTCTATGTGCTTCACGTCCGACTACTTACTTTTTGAGTGACTCTGATCAGAGAACATTTATGGGTGGTAACAATTCCAGAAAACACCAGAAAACATCTTATCCTACGGATCATAGTAATTCATTATGAGTTGTAACCTTTCACTAAAAAACATCAAGAAGATACATATAATACAACACTATATGCTCAATGTCTAAGTGCTTTATTTATGGGTGGTAACAACTCAAGAAAATATCACAAATCATCTTATCATATACGAAGTGTTTATAATCTGAGACTTCATTTATTTGTGCTAACCAATCAAGAAAACACCACAAAGTTCTTATCCATCTATGAGAAGTATGTCTGATCAGTGTACTTCATTTATAGGTAGTAACTTATATATAAAACAAAACAAAGCATATTATCCAACTACAACAAGTGTTTCTTACCTGAGTACTTCATTTATGTGTTGTAACCTTTCAAAAAAAACTCCACAAAACATCGTATCTTACTACGAGAAGAATTTCTTCTCCGAGTACCTCATTTAAATGTTGTAACCATTCACACCACAAAACATCTTATCCTACTACGAGTAGTGTTTCTTATCTGAGTACTTCATTTATGGGTGGTAATCGTTAAAAAAACTCCACAAAACATCTTATCCTACTATGATAAGTGTTTCTGATAAGAGTACTTCATTTAAGAGT
Source organism: Eleocharis quinqueflora (assembly GCA_964058865.1). Classification (NCBI taxonomy): domain Eukaryota; kingdom Viridiplantae; phylum Streptophyta; class Magnoliopsida; order Poales; family Cyperaceae; genus Eleocharis; species Eleocharis quinqueflora. The sequence continues at coordinate 77,375 of CAXKVX010000033.1, read as the reverse complement.
TGTAAAATTTCAAGAAAACTCCACGAAGCAACATATCTTACAAAGAGAAGAGTTTTATATTCGAGTAATTCATTAAAGTGTTGTAACCATTCACTAAAACACAATGAATATGCATAGTGTACCACTCTAAGTGCTTCATGTACGAGTACTTAATTTATAAGTGATTCTGATCAGAGTACTTTGTTTTTAGGTGGTAACCATTAAGGAAAATATCACAAAGCATCTTACCCTACTACGAGAAGTGTTTCTTATCTGAGTGCTTCACTTATGGGTGGTATCCATTAAAGAAAATAAACAAAGCATCATATCCTTCTATGAGAAGTGTTTCTGATCAGAGTATTTCATTTATGAGCGGTAACCTTTCAAGAAAACTCCACAAAGCATCATATATTACTACGATAAGTTTTTTTACGAGTACTTCATTTAAGTGTTTTAACTATTCACAAAAACACCACGAAGAAGCATAGAGTACCACTCTATGTGCTTCATGTCCGACTACTTACTTTTTGAGTGACTCTGATCAGATTACATTTATGGGTGGTAACAATTAAAGAAAACACCACAAAACATCTTATCCTACTGATCATAGTACTTCATTATGAGTTGTAACCTTTCACTAAAAAACACCAAGAAGATACATATAATACAACACTAAGTGCTCGATGTCTAAGTACTTTATTTGTGGGCGGTAACAAATTAAGAAAACACCACAAATCATCTTATCATATACGAGAAGTGTTTATGATCTAAGACTTCATTTATTTGTAGTAACCAATCAAGAAAAGACCACAAAGTTGTAATCCACCTACGAGAAGTATGTCTGATCAGAGTACTTCATTTATAGGTATTAACACATAAAGAAAACAATACAAAGAATCTTATTCTACTACGAGAAGTGTTTCTTACCTGAGTACTTCATTTATGTGTTGTAACCTTTCAAAAAAACTCCACAAATCATCATATCTTACTACGAGAAGAGTTTCTTCTTCGAGTACCTCATTTAAGTGTTGTAACCATTCACTGAAACACCACAAAACATCTTATCCTACTACGAGTAGTGTTTCTTATCTGAGCACTTCCTTTATGGGTGGTAATCGTTAAAGAACTCCACAAAGCATCTTATCCAACTATTAGAAGTGTTTCTGATAAGAGTACTTCATTTATGAGATGTAACATTTCAAGAAAACTCCACAAAACAAAATATCTTACTAAGAGAAGAGTATTTGATCCGATTAATTCTTTAAAGTGTTGTAACCATTTACTAAAACACAACGAATATGCATAGTGTACCACTCTAAGTGCTTCATGCACGAGTACTTAATTTATAAGTGATTCTGATCAGAGTACTTCGTTTATAGGTGGTAACCATTAAAGAAAACATCACAAAGTATCTTACCCTACTACGAGAAGTGTTTCTTATCTGAGTACTTCATTTATGGGTGGTATCCATTAAAGAAAATACCACAAAGCATCATTTCCTTCTATGAGAATTGTTTCTGATCAGAGTATTTCATTTATGAGCGGTAACCTTTCAAGAAAACTCCACAAAGCATCATATATTACTAAGATAAGAGTTTCTTCTCCGAGTACTTCATTTAAGTGTTTTAACCATTCACTAAAACACCACGAAGAAGCATAAAGTACCACTCTATGTGCTTCATTTCCGAGTACTTAATTTTGAGTGACTCTGATCAGAGTACATTTGTGGGTGGTAACAATTAAAGAAAACAACACAAAACATCTTATCCTACTGATCATAGTACTTCATTTATGAGTTCTAACCTTTCACTAAAAAACACCATGATGATACATATAATACAACACTATGTTCTCGATGTCTAAGTACTTTATTTAGAGGTGGTAACAAATCAAGAAAATACCACAAATCATCTTATCATATATGAGAAGTGTTTATGATCTGAGACTTCATTTATTTGTGTTAACCAATCAATAAAAACACCACAAATTTGTTATCCATCTATGAGAAGAATGTCTGATCAGAGTACTTCATTTATAGGTGGTAACCTATAAAGAAAATATTATAAAACATATAAAGCATCTTATCCTACTACGAGAAGTGTTTCTTACCTGAGTACTTCATTTATGTGTTGTAACCCTTAAAAAAAACTCCACAAATCATCATATCTTTCTACGAGAAGAGTTTCTTCTCCGAGTACGTCATTTAAATGTTGTAACCATTCACTAAAACACCAAAAATATCTTATCCTACTACGAGTAGTGTTTCTTATCTGAGTGGTAACCATTAAAAAAACTCCACAAAGCATCATATCCTACTATGAGAAGAGTTTCTTCTCCGAGTACTTCATTTAAGTGTTGTAACCATTCACTAAACACAATAAAGAAGCATAGAGTACCACTCTAAGTGCTTCATGTATGAGTACTTAATTTGTGAGTGATTTTGATCAGAGTATTTCGTTTATAGATGGTAATCATTAAAGAATACATCCCAAAGCTTTTTATCCTACTATTAGAAGTGTTTCTGATCGGAGTACTTCATTTAATAGTTGTAACATTTCAAAAAACTCCAAAAATCATCATATCATACAACGAGAATAGTTTCTTCTCCGAGTACCTCATTTATGTTTTGTAACCAATCACTAAAACACAACACAACATCTTATCCTACTACGAGTAGTTTTTCTTATTTGAGTACTTTATTTATGGGTGGTAACCATTAAAGAAACTCCACAAAGATTCGTATCCTACTATAAGAATTGTTTCTGATAAGAGTACTTCATTTATGAGTTGTAACATTTCAAAAAAACTCCACAAAGCAACATATCTTACTAAGAGAAGAGTTTATTCTCCGAGTAATTCATTAAAGTGTTATAACCATTCACTAAAACACAACGAATATGCATAGTATACCACTCTAAGTGCTTCATGTACGAGTACCTTATTTTAGTGTTGTACCAATTCGCTAAAACACAAAAAAACATCTTATCCTACTACAAGTAGTGTTTCTTATTTGAGTACTTCATTTATGGGTGGTAATCGTTAAAGAAAACTCCACCAAGCATCTTATCCTACTATGAGAAGTGTTTCTGATAAAAGTACTTCATTTATGAGTTGTAATGTTTCAAGAAAACTCCACAAAGCAACATATCTTACTAAGAGAAGAGTTTCTTCTCTAAGTAATTCATTAAAGTATTTTAACCATTTACTAAAACACAACGAATATGCATATTGTACCACTCTAAGTGCTTCATGTACGAGCACTTAATTTATGAGTGATTTTGATCAGAGTACTTCGGCTATAGGTGGTAACCATTAAAGAAAACATCACAAAGCATCTTATCCTACTATGAGAAGTGTTTCTTATCAGAGCACTTCACTTATGGGTGGTATCCATTAAAGAAAATACCACAAAGCATCATATTCTTCTATGAAAAGTGTTTCTGATCAGCATACTTCATTTATGAGTGGTAACCTTTCAAGAAAACTCCACAAAGCATCATATATTACTACGAGAAGAGTTTCTTCTCCGAGTACTTCATTTAAGTGTTGTAACCATTCACTAAAACACTGCGAAGAAGTATAGAGTACCACTCTAAGTGCTTCATGTCCGAATAATTAATTTATGAGTGACTCTCATCAGACTGCATTTATGGGTGGTAACAATTAAAGAAAACATGAAAAACATCTTATCCTACTACTTGAAGTGTTTCTGATCAGAGTACTTCATTTATGAGTTGTAACCTTTCACTAAAAAACACGATGAAGATACATATAATTCAACACTATGTGATCGATGTCTAAGTACTTTAATTATGGGTGGTAACAAATCAAGAAAACAACACAAAACATCTTATCCTATACGAGAAATGTTTATGGTCTGTGACGTTATTTATTTGTGGTAACCAATCAAGAAAAGACCACAAAGTTCTTATCCATCTATGAGAAGTATGTCTAATCATAGTATTTCATTTATAGGTGGTAACCTATAAAGAAAACAATACAAAGCATCTTATCATACTACGAGAAGAATTTCTTACCTGAGTTCTTCATTTATGTGTTGTGACCTTTCAAAAAAACTCCACAAATCATCATATCTTACTACGAGAAGAGTTTCTTCTCCGAGTACCTCATTTATGTGTCGTAACAATTCATTAAAACACCACAAAATATCTTACTCTACTACGAGTATTGTTTCACTCAAGAGAGCTATTTATTGCATTTAAACCCTATTTTTTTATGATTTTCAGAAATCTGAGATTGAAATTGCATCAATTTTAAAACTATTAATTCAAAAATTATGAAATTAATTCTAGAAGTTTATACAAGCAAGGTATATGCTTGCAAAGGAATCTGGATGTGAGATTGAAACAAGATATGTACAAAATAATAAATCTCTGACATCTTTGAATTAAAAGGTTAAAAATGGGGATTTGGTTTGGATTTGAGTTTTGAGGCATCAAAAATTGATTATACACTAGTGTGCAACTAACAATGCACAATGAGACGTAAAGGAAGCATAAAAAGGGTTTTCTTTCAAATGCTTAAAGGATTTGAGCATGGAAATGATATTTGAGGGCAATTAGGGCACTATTTTGATTTGATCCTAATGCCAAATTCATGGCTTTTAGAGCTTGCAAATTGCTTAATGCCCTTACCATGGCACATCACTAGATCAAGAAAAGGTTTCAAGACAAAGAGGAGATTTGGAGATCATAAAAGGCATTCTTGAGCCAGATCAGATTTGAGATGAATTCAAAAGAGAAAATCGATCAATTGAACTCATATTTGTGTTTTAAATGCTTGTTTGAATCATTTGCAACATTAGAAATCAATCATCAAAAGGATTTCATGCATAAAGATTTCAAATTTAGACCTAAAGTATCAACACAGCAAAGATCAGAAAGATTTCAACTCAAATTTCATTTCACAAGCAAGCAATTTACATAATTTGTAAAGGAAAAGCATAAAGAGGCCTTTCTCTTTGCCAAACTCAACAACTCTCACCTGAGATTTTCAGATGATATGTCGAGTGAGAGCAAGAAGGCTAAGCAAGTTCGACCACTCTCATAGTTTGAACAGAGGGAAAAAAGACATTTGATTTGGTGGTTTCTATGGGTATTTATAGCCTCAACATCTGGTCTTTACATTGAATTCCTATTTCTATTTGATTTTCTAATGCATTTCTTTTTTTTGATGTCTTGAGTCTTGTATGGCCTTTCTTTGGTGGTTTCTATGGGTATTTATAGCCTCAACATCTGGTCTTTACATTGAATTGCTAGTTTTTATTTGGTATTGACATGTTTGAGCTTTGGATTGATTGGTGGGTATCATTATAATCTCCTCACTCTCCTCTTTCGGTCGGTATATGGCTTGCAACTTAATTCTCAAAGACCAAAGAGATCACTCCCATTGGAGGCCTCCAGTTTCGAAGCTCAGAAGAAAGGAAGAGAAGGAAGAATAAGCACACAATGGCATGCTCTGATTGGTTGAGTTCTTATTCTCTCTCCTCTTTCTCTTAATCTCGATCTGGTCAGGGGTTTAGATCTTGGGCAGGAGGGGCTTAATATTCAATGTGTCACTGACAAGGACAGGATTTAGTGCACGAGCAATGTTTAGTTAGGGGCTGACAAAGAAGGACTCACATGTCAGGTTTAGTGAGACACATTTCTAGCGTCCTTTTATTTCCTTGTTCTTGGATGAGCTTGGTTTATGTAGACCATAAGGCTGACAGTTCTTGGAGCCCTTAAAAGATACATGAATGTGCAGATCAGAGAGGATGAGATACAAATTGTACAAGAATTTGTGTAGACCGATCAGGATGCACAAGCAGAGAATGATGTGATTGGGAAACTTTTGATATCTCAAGAATTTGTGCCCTTAAAAGATTCACTTGTGAACAAAGAAATGATATATCTAGTAATGATGTAGTATATCTTTAGGAATATGAATTTGACATTAGTATGATTAAAATAGATTTTAAAATATCCACCAAGCAGTAAAGAGTGAAAATTCATAAAAGTGGATTGAAGCTATAATGATGAAATAAATTTTATATATGACAACAAAATTTGGGATATTATACTATTACCTAATGGTTCAAAAGTCGTTGGTTGTAAATAGATATTTAAAATCAAGCGAGATTCAAAAGGTAATGTGGAACGATACATAATACGATTTGTTGATAAGGGGTTTACCCAAAAAAAACATAGACTATAAAGAAACTTTATCACATGTATCAACGAAAAAAATCTTTTAAGGATCATCATGGCTTTAGTGGCACATTTATATATTGAGTTATATGAAATGTATGTTAAGGCCACTTTCTTAAATTGAAAGTCGCTTTATCGTCGCTATTTAAAAGCTTGATATATATCTTGATATATATTGAGTTATATCAAACTATTTTCTAAAACAGCTTAAGGTAATGGTTTCTTTATATTAAGTTGGAATGTTTTTAAAAAATATTTAAAAATTGCTAGAAAGCTCCAAAAAATCATGAAATTTGATTTCCTGCAAGATTTTGAGAAAAAAGAATTTGTTGACCAATTTAAATTTTAATCTCAAAAGATTATAAAATGTGTAATTTTTGCACTTCGTCCAAAGTGCAAACGTTTTCACAATAGCCTATCCCTATATGTGTGTGTGTGTGTGTGTATAGAATCCGACTAACATATGTTAGCAAAACAGAAAACGTGCTAACGAATGCTTATTTCAAATTTCATATTGGAAATGGTCGATCCGAACTGTTGAAGTTGTTGTCCATACTAAAACCAACATCGGGACCAAAATTTACATTTTTTATTTTTTGACTAGTTTTTCAGAGGCATTGAAGAATGTGTTTAAACTGGAGATTTTTCTGAATCGCTAGATTAATGCATTTTCAATGTCTCTGATATAATAGTAAATAATTTGAAAAATATAAAATTTGGTCCATACCTAAATTTCAGTATGGACAATAATTTGAACAGTTCAGATCGGTCGTTTTCCGATTTGAAATTCGAGATAAGCATCCGTTAGCACATTTTCAGTTTTGTTACCGTTAGTATGTTATCCAGATTCTACATAGAATGCATTATGCAAAATAGTATATCAAACTTACACAACCACAAAAAATAGATCTACCAACAATTAAAATCGTCTTCCCAATCGTTATGCAACTGTTGCTGTCTAAGAGGTTGTTGAATCGTATAAAAAACTCTTGGAAAATCGGTGTTGCCGAAGAGAATTTAGTAATTTAATATTCGAGATAAGGAAACAATTATTATTAAACAATTGTTTTCATATAGAGCACGTAAGACAACAGTTATTACTATATAATTATTGTCATAAATATCTAATACAATGATTATTAAATAAATAATCATTGCCTTAGATCTTTATTTTTTAAACCATTATAAATTATGGCTAGCTTCATATTTGCTGGCCAATAATATATCTTTAAATTGATTATATCATCACAAACATTTCAAATTAAACATATAAACGTACAATATAAAAATGTCTCACTACAATCTTTTCAATATCACAATGAAGAAAAAATAAATAAAAATAAAGCAACTAACTAAAAGACTACAAGAGCTGTAATGAGACAACATTAGAGAGGTGTTGATGAAGTCAAAATTGCTAGAAGTCTTGATAGATAAATGAGACGTAGACTACATATTTACGGATCAAATCTTGCTTTTAATTATCATGAAAATTAATGTTCGCACTTCGAACTAAAGTGTAAGTGTAAATAGCTCAAAATATATTTTTTTAGTCCAACATTTTGATTGAAGTTGGTCAATAATTTTTTTTCATATCAAAATAATGTAGAATACATGATTTTACTATTTTTAGGATTTTCTAGCATACTTTTCAAATATTTTTCAAAGGTAATCATATTTAATATTAAAAAATGGCCTTCTTTATGTTACTTAAAAATATTTTAAAATAATTGAAAATCTCTAAAAATAATGAAATTCAATATCCTATAAGATTTTAATCTGAAGAATTAAATAAATAAATTAGATTGAATTTTAAACTAAAAATATATATATGTTTGATTTTTTGCATTTCGAGTTGAAATGCAATTTCACAATAATTTATATCTATATAATAATGATCTTCTAATTTACATTCGTATCTTATATCTCAAAGCTCAAAAGACAGATCTAACTCATTCAAAATATATTTCATATATATTAACATCTTCTCGGAAACCAACTTTAATATTTTGTTTTGAAATTTATTTTACTATTTGATATATTTTATCAAATATGTGAAAAATTTATTGATCTAACAATATATAGATTTCCATCTTTCTAAATTTTTCACTCATTCGACAATGTAGCAAAGAAATTCTAAAAATATTAAATTTTGTCTTAAAAAATGTTAATATAGAGAAATATTTGAAACTGTTTCATTGGTCGTTTAATATATCTATACATACGTATGTACATATATATCTCCGTAAGTAAATGCGTGTGTTAAGAAAATGGACAGTGCATGCATTTATATTAAGTGAAAGATCAATGCATGTAAATAAAATTATTTTGTTTTGTTTTTATTTAAATGTACGATTATGTGTGAGTAAATCACAACAAACAGAGGCGGAGGGAGGGGATGTTGGAGGTGTCTCACATCTTCCAATATTTCTAATATCTTCTCTTATTCTTTGATATTCAATTTTTTTAATGCATTTATCATTGTATTGACATCTTTCAATAAAAAATAACTCAACTGGACGCACCAAATCAAAATTTGAGAGATAATAGACTGCAAAACAAAAATAAACAGTTGGAGAAAATGTTGTTAGGATTCAAACTCTTTAATCCACCGGTTGGCCATGCAGATATCAATGCACTTTTTAGTTGTTATCAATACATTAGATTCAATGATGCTTTCAATTATTTTGTATATATTTGTTATATAAAGAGCTAATTATAGATTGTTCTTAATAATTTACTATTTGTTATGATTGAAAAGATTCTAAAAGATCTTATTATTTTTTTTAAATTCTTAATATTTCATATTTTAATTGATTTTATTCATCACGTCATGATAAAATTTAAGAATCTTGTAATTTCTATTTAGATTCACATTTAATTAAAATTCTCTCAATATGATAATTTTGAATAATTGATTTATTGAAAAATATTTTGTTTGATTAAACCATAATCATTTCAAGATTTTCGAGTATAAGTAATTTGGAACTTCAATTACAAGCATGAAAAAAGTAATAATTAACTTGTTCAATATGAAGAACGCGTGCATTATAGTTGTTAAATAGATGTGTTGATATTTTTCTTAATATTGCATGGACTCATGATTTAGAATAATATCAACCTTTCATATTTTAAATTTTAAATATATTATAATAATTAATGTCAAAAATGTTGCATTAAAAAAGTAGACATTTGACATTTATATCAACAAAAAGAGGACGAATTTCTTCGAGATTACATGATTGTCTATATTAAAAATTAAATTGTTGAGATATTTACTTCTGGTGAGATTAAAAATTTGTATGACTTTTGGATAGTCAATAGCAAAATTTAAATTAATAAATTAATAGAGATGTATTTTATATCGAAATATCAAATGTAATAGAAACTTGACTTATTTTTTGTTGAATTACGTTTATAAAAAATCTTATTTGACTAGCATGTAGTATTTTTATATTAACAAGTTGTTATATAATTATTTAAACATATTATTTGTTATCATATATAAAAGTTTTTTTATATTTTAAATATTTGGATTTCGGGCACCCCAAATTAGAATTCTGACTCTGCTCTGTCAATAAATAAAGTTTGTCAACTTTCTTACAATAAAACATATTAGAGATTCAGTAAACATCCATCCATCTAGATTATGTTTGATACTATTCAATTTATCATCTATTTTCCATTGCCACAACTAGATAGTGATATTTGCAAAGTTATTTTGTTTTTTTTTACCCGACTAACGATTTTTCAGTCTCGTCCTCCACTTTTGTCCCCCTAACTATTTTTTAAAAAGAAAAAGTCAAATAGTCAAACGCGGATAAAAATAGAAAGTTGGACCGTTCTCACACCTCTGAACGTTTTAGTCCTACTCTTATTCTGAAATAAGTATTCATATAAATTGAAATAAGTATTTATACTAGTTGTTTCAAGAACGTTGCGCACTTAAATTGTAACTAATAATGGTATCGCTTAATGTGGTTCATACTAAATAAACAAGGTGTTCATATTAGTTGAAATATGTATACATATTAGTTAAAACATGTCTTCATACTAGTTTTTTCAAGAATATTGTGCACTTGAAACTGTAACTAATAATGTTCATCACAGAATGTGATGCATATTTGTTGAAACATGTGTTCACATTTGTTGAAATAAGTGTTCATACTAGTTGTTTTAAGAATATTGTGTACTCGAAACTATAGTTAATAATGTTTATCACAAAATGAGGTGCATAATAAATAAACAGGGTGTTCATATTAGTTAAAAATATATTCATATTAGTTGAAACAAGTGTTCATACTAGAATGCAAATCTAGTTTGAACGCTTAATAAGTTAGTATGGATACATGCATAGATAGCGTGAAAATCAGATGTTTCAATAACAAAAAAATTAATATGAATATCATGAAAGATGGTATAAGCACCTTCAGTTGTTTGTATATGAATAATAGTGTAGTATGAGCACCAGAAAAATAATGAAAACTAGATAGTATGTCTGAACATCGCGAAAAACTAGTATGAACACCGGTGAAGTTGATATGAACACCTCGAAAATTTGTACGAACATCTATGAAATTAGTATGAACACTGGTGAAGTTGGTATGAACACCGAAAAAGTTAGTATTAATACATGCACTGTTAACATTAACACCAGAGAAGTTAGTATGAACAAGACAAAAAAAAGAGACAAAATAATAATAAAACAAAAAAGAAATAGATAGTACGCTAGGCGCAAAGCGATCCAATTCTGAAAGAGAACAGAAACGAAAGCGGAGGACGAAAAATGAGAGAATAAAAGTCTCTCTTTTGCTTTTGTAGCTATAGTTTGATTCTTTTCATTTTGATGTGATTATGTGTGACTAAATCTCAATAAGTAATGTTCGTCAACATTTTTACAATAAAACAAATTTGATATCAAGTAAAAATCCATCTAGAGTATGTTTGATACTCTTCGGATTTTTCTTCTATTTTTTCATTGTCGAAACTAAAATAATGCGATATTGCATCTCTATCGTATCTTCAAAGGAGATAATTGATGATAAGAACAACTTCCCAACACACACACACTGTGAGAAAAGACATTTTCATTTCTGAATTTTTGACCAAGGTACGCAAATCTTCAAAAAAGATTGCATATTGCAAGCTTCTCTAGCGACTTGGTTATCGTTAAATTCAAGCATTATAACATTATGGTACAAGAAGTTTGGTACCGGGAGGTATTAGGGGAAATAAGATGTTATAGAATAGAGATAAAAGTTTCGGTTTTTTTATGGTTTTTTTTTTCTTTTTTCTTTTATTTTCCGACAGCCAATAGTATACTACTTGTATACTATTAAGTATTGTCGAAATACTTTTGTATGTTTGTTGCTTTCATTTTATGAAAAGAGGCTCTCCAATTTGGGGATGATGTTATCCAAGAAAAAAAAACATTATCGAAACTTAATTGGTGTTCATGTCAAATCAAAGTATCTTAGTTTGATCATCTCATAAGATTCTCAAATAAAAAAAAAAATAAAAATCTCATAAGATTCCACGTAGACCAGATCTTGCTTTGATCTGTAGGACGCTGTTGTAGATTTTGTTGAAGTACATCATGATTTTCTAATGATCAAAATCGTCAAACAAAAAATTTATAGAAAGAAAAAACAAACAGTAATGAATAAATTAAAAAAAAAAAATGCAAGGAGAGCAACACCTAGAAATGTCAATTTCTTTATTTTTTTTGTTATATAATTATAGTGTATATCAATTTCAACGCACTTGACCTGTCGTTTTTTACTACACTGAAGATATCTACATGATTTGAATTTTGAACTAATTGATGTAACACACTGTATGATATGAAATTTGTTTGACAGAATTATGTATATTTTATAAAAAAAATAAAAAAGTTACAAAATCGTTTTATCATATTAACCTTAAAAATATAAAGCTTTCTTATTTAACTAATTCACTATGAATTACATCAAAACATTGTATAATATCCATTCTACTTTCCATGATTTCAACATAATGACATTTTTATTATAAAAAACAACATGATGAATATTGTCAAAGTAAAGAAAAAGATGCTTGTTGAATTTATAGTTATCACTCTTCTATAGTTTTTTATACATCTCACTCACATCTCTTGTACCAACTTTCTAACTTGAACTAATTGTTTAAAAGAATAAGACATACAATTTTCAACACTCAATAAAAGAATAAGACATACAATTGTCAAAGTAAACGAAACTAAATATGAAATAAATCGATTCTGAGTAGCATTTTTGAGATTTTTTCAATTTTAACCGGCAAAGATAAAAATTTCCCCATTAGTTTTGACATTAAAAGTAATGTAAAAATTATCTTGTCATTGTTCAGTGAATAATTTATAATTCAATGCGCAAAAAACACAAACTATAAACGAAAGTTTGGTTATTTGATCTTATTACTAATAACATGTACTAATTTCTGATTAGATAACGACAAAAATTACAGTAAAAAATATCAAACCTGGATATAAAAATATCATTAATTGGAAGTTTCAATTTTCCAATGTAAAAAACTAATTAAATGTCACAGTGATATGATCAGCCGGATTATTTTTTGAATTCTTGAGTGAGACATGCAAATCAATTTTTTTGAAATCAAAATTATTCAAATTTAAATAATCTAAAGCCACCATATCCGAATTTCGAATTCATAATTTTCTTAGGGGTTATTGTTTTTGCATAATAACTCAAATAATGTGCATGATAACTCAACTAATTAAAGATGCATAATAAAATCGATATCAATAGTTGGTATTAGATATGATATCTACGTATCAGCTCTCATTGTTTTTAACCACTAGATTAAAAGGTTGTTCTTGAAACATGCAAATCTTTCAAAGATCATAACCTTCCTAATAAGATCATATGCTTGACTAGTTATTTCCTCAAATCTTTCAAAGTTAAAGGTGTACTCTATATATAGCAATATTGAATTTACATAACTAAATTTGTTTTATGTCTACGTCAAATCAAGAAATCTTCCTTGATCAAACTGCTTGTGATACAGTCAGACGTATATAAAATCTTGCATTGATCTTTTAACAACTATTATATTTTTCTTTTGAATTAAAGAATGCATGTTTAATACACAAGATTCAAACCGTATATATATACAATATATAACTTCTGGCGTAAGACGTATATAAAATCTTGCTTTCATCTTTTGGTCACTATTATATATTTATATTTTTTTCTTGAATTAAAGTATACATGTTTAACACATACAAGCCTAAACCCGTATTGCACGGACCCGAATCTGCTGTAGCGCAGTACCGCTGTAGCGCAGATGGACGGTTCGGATCGACCGCCAATTTCGCGATCGACCGCCAGAGATGAAAATCATGAGGGCATTTATACTTTGACACGAATCTTGATGCAAATCAATGAAAATCGAACGATCCTAATGCTGCACTCACCGTTCCGCGCAGCACCAGATCCCATTCTGTATTGCACAAGGTCTGACCTGGTCCAGTCGCTTCTACAAATAACGTGATTTGTGCTCCCATGTCAAATTAATTAGTATATTTCAATAGATTATGCTCATATATTGTATAAATTAAGTCTGATTTGAATGGGTCAAATAATATGTTTTATATTCAATCTTATTCTCGATTCTATGGTCATTAAAGCTGACATAAAACATTCAATATATATGTCCTATGTCTCAAATATATTATATGCAACACAGAACTCTACTAGAGGGGAACCGGATCTGGTGCTGCGCGGGACGGTGTAGCGTAGCATCTAGACCGTTCGATTTTCACTGATTGCATCAACATTCGTGTCAAAATATAAATGCCTCTCTTATTTTCATCGCTGGCGATCGATCGCGAAATTGGCGGTCGATCCAGATCGTTCATTTGCTGTAACACGGTACTGCGCTACAACGGATTCGGGTCCTACTAGAGGTGGTTAAAAGATAAATAATGTCCATGTTTTTTTATAAGAAAGATGGGGCAAGTCCTCCAAATTTCTTCGTAAGTCTATCGATCTTCTCAATTATAGAGAAGAGATTTTAAAAAAAGAAATAAATAGAAAAAATAATTACAAACAACAACAAGAAGCTAAAATATCCTACAATTTAAGAAGATCACGAATGCTTCTCAATCATCAACCGGCCGGCTCCCAAGACATATTTCGTTCGTCGCAGCATACCATCAATCAACTATCTTGAGTGCACCTCACGATCTATCACACATTGTAGTTCGTCTTGTAGCACCATTTCTCTTAAAATTAAGATGATGGTCAAGCCCATAAATTTTACTATTAACTACAAAATCAATTACAATGTACTTGCACTCAGTTTCATATCCTCATGAGTGAGTATCGACACACATTGACTCTCCGGCTCTCTTCGCTGAAAGCATTCAATTTGTTTGTTTTTGTAAATAGCTTGCACCGTCACATGGTCCCACTCGATATTTGAGGAGACACTGCTAAATAGATCAGAATCACTTTAATATAATTATATACATTTTATATTTTTGTTCTATTATCAATTTAATTGAATATAAATAATTTATAATAACATAATTTTTATAAGAAGTCACGCCTCCTTAATTTTATTTTCTAACCAAACGTGAAGTTTGAGGTTGATCTCAAAATAGACACAATATAGATCAGCCAATTGTACAGTTCTGCACGGTCAGAAATGGCTTTCCTCTTTTGGGCTTTTGTGAAAAGAAGAGCCCACACAAGTGGCAGTTCAAAGAATCCACAGTCTAGCTCAACTCATGTGAAATTAATTAATTTGTTCAAATTTCTGATTTACTGTCGGAACTGACTCAAAAGGCTGTTTAAAAAAAGACAAATTCTCGTGCAAATCGTTTTGTTTTGTACTTTTTCTTTTACTAAATGAATTCGATAGTATATTAGTATATATATATATCAATACATACACATTAATTAATTCTATATAGAGGAACTTTCATAGAAGCCGCAATGCACATAAACAAAGACTGAATGAAAATCTGCTTATTTAATTTAATTTTATTTATATTAACTCGAATTTTGTTTTAGATAAGAACAAACCCCTGTAGTCAAAATCATCAAACCAGTTCATTAATAAATAATATTATTGAACGATTTCCATTGTCAAAAACTAATTAAATGTCACAATGACTGGATCCGTAGCATATCTTCAAAGGAGAATTTTTTTGACAATAACAGAAGAACCATATATATATATTCCTCGGATTATTATTAAATTTTTTTTGAATCTTTGACTGGGGCATGGAAATCTTCCAAATAAGATCATATATGTGACTAATTAATACCTTTACTCACTTGGTTGTTCAAATTCTATTCCATACAGAGAAATATTTGATTGGAAATTAAACTAATTTCTTTAAGGAGCTGATACGTAGATATCATATTTGATACATATTATTGATACCGGTTTTATTTATGCACCTTTAGTTTAATTATCCTGCACATTATTTGAGTTATTATGCATGTTATTTTTTGTAATAAAATAGTTATACATGTTGTTGATTTTATTATGTACCTCTAATTGAGTTATCGTGCACATTATTTGGTTATCATGCATGTTATTTTTTGTAATGAAATAGTTATACATGTTATTTTTTATACTGAAATAGTTATGATATAACATGCATAATAACTCAAATAAATGTGAATAATAAAATCAGTATCAATAGTTGTTATCAAATTTGATATCTACGAAACATTATCCATTTCTTTATGTCTATGTCAAAGCTATATCATCAAACTATTTCAGATCATACGTATATAAGATCTTGCATTGATCTTTTAGGCAGTATTATATAATTTTGAAGTACATAAGTTTTAGTGTTTTACACACAATTCTTAGCCTTTATTAATTGTATAGTGTCTTATCATAGCCCAGTCGCTTGTATAAATACTGGATTAATTTGTGCTCCCATGTCAAATCTGTATATTTTTGGGCATTTTGACATGAGAAGGGATCACTAAATCACTTGACAATGAGATTTCAAATAACTTGAGAAAAAAATTCATAAACACATTTTTAAATTTATATATTAATTGTGTTTTAAATTTAATGTGATTTGAGTGTGTTTCATGGCCCATCAAAGATCTTAGTCTCATATAATTTTGTTAGCAGTTAATAATTAATTGTCAATAACCGGGAATAAAATGACATTCAAATCACATCAAATTTTAAATATAACTAATTTATAAGCTTAAGAACGTGTCTATAAACTTTTATTTTAAGACATTTTATCAATTTATTTGAAATCTTATTGTCAAATTTGTCACAACAACAATTTTCAAGTAATCCCTCCTTGATATGATTTATTTGAAAACATTCGAATTTTGGGACAAAGTAATATTGAAATCTTCATGTTAAATCTAGTTGGAGATCAAATTTCGTGTTTTTACATCTTTGTAGCTATTATAAAATAGTCAAGAAGAGGTAATTTTTTTAATATTAAACAAGATTATTTGTAAAAATAATTAAAAATAGCTCGAAAGCTCTAAAAAACCATAAAATTTGATTTCTTACAGGATTTCAATATGAAGAATTTATTAAGAAATTTAAATTAAATTTCAGACTCAAGAAAATATAATTTGAACCGTTTGTTCTTCAGCTCGAAGAGCAAATATTTTTACAATAGTCTATCTCAATTATATATATTAAAATTTTGTATAATTTTTTTGGATAATGTTCCGTAGATATCGATATTGAGACCGACTATCGATACTAATGTTACTATGCACATTTTTTGAGTTATTATGCATATTATTTCATATTATTTTGATACTGAAAAATATTATGCTTGTTAACAAAATAATATATATAATAACTCAAATAATATGCACCCGAAAATTGCAGTTGCAACGCAGATGTGTCATTTCAAAATTTTGAAATGATGAGTTCATTTCAGCCTCCCGGGCAGCCCCAAACCCTAAGACACTAGAATTAAAAGCAGTGAACAACTGAACAACACGTGCCCGGTCAACCTAATAATCCTGCGAATTATATTCAATGCTGATAGCGTACTTGGTAGCGTGATAGCGAGATGTAAACAAAAATTTCAAAGTAGAGAAAAATGTAAGCATATCTATTTTGATCTTAATTACAATATATCAAGGTAGAGAAAAATGTTCTAACTGTTAAAGAAGTCTTTTTTTTTATCAATCAGGAGCCTTTACAAGAATAACTAACGATAGATCCAATCTGAAATCTGATTCGGATTGAGATCAAAACTTGATTTGATTCTCGTCATCACCTCTTGTTATCTTTAGAAAATTATATTTAATCTAAGTCATCTTCGTAGATATAATTCTATATTTGTATTGTAATTTTAACAACTATCAGGTATAGAATTTTTAAGTTTAGCATTTCTAAATTTAGTTTTCCTTGAAGATCAAGGTACCTCACCTATATAAAGTAGAGTTGTGACAATTCTCGGGCGGGTCGATCCGTCTGTGGTCCGATTCTTGTCCGATTCGTGACTGACTCGATCCGTATACCATACTCGACCCGATCCGTGAAAAAAAATCATGAGTCTAGGGCGGGTCAGGTAGATCAATTTTTTCGAAATCTGTCCCAATCCGAGCCCGACCCGTGGCAGAACCGACCCGTGCTCGACCCGTGCCTGACCCGTGATACTCGTGACAGACCTATCATTTCATCGGTCAATTTCAAGTCACTTTGTTTCATTTCGAATACAAAAAAATTCAAAAAAATATTGGCAGCAAAAATAATTATAAAATATTTTACCAAAATATTTCATACAATTATTTCATAATTTTTGTACATTTTTTCAAATTTTTATTGAAGTTGTATCATTTTTTTCCCAATTTTTTCAATTCAAAAATTCAAAAAAATCCGGCAGGGATCCGACTTGACTCGACCTGACCTGTGACCCGACCCATCCAAACTCGTGCCCGTCCGAGTTTATCACAGGTCGGATTGACCCTTTCCATTCCGGACCCGTGCTTACTCGTCCCGTCGTACCCATGGACCCGTGATACCCGTGGATCCGCCCGGGTACCCGACCCGACCCGTCTGGAAACCCCTAATATACTTTGTGTCATTTGTAACGATAGTTTTTTTTATGAAATTTTAAGTTAAGAATTTCTAGAATTGTGTATTTTGCTATTCAACATTTTATTTTCCTCATTGTTTCTATTCCGCTAAACCAGCTATTGCAGTCTGTACTCGTGAGGTTATGATTTGAGACGCAAGACGACGTCAAGTTGTATCCCCATCAACCGCCAAATACCATCTTCATCACAATTTCCATATCCGATTTCAAAATTGATTATATACAACCATGGCCGATCCTAGCATTGCTCTCCTTTTTGAACTAAGGTTGAAATCCCAAGAGTCGTTGATCCAACGCACGAAGGACAATAACCGACAAGCTCGTGAACAAGCAAGACTAGCACATCAACAATACATGTGAAGACTCAAAGAATCTCTTGCGTGTTTTCTCATACCTCACAACCAAGACAAACCACGGGTCAATCATCCAATTCGTGAACAAAATCGAAATTTGTCTGATAGTATCCGGGTATAAGTTTCAAACTATTCAGGAAACCCAAATACCGAGGAGTTCGCTCGAAGTCGTAATTTTCCCCCACTTGAGAGCGAGTTCTCAAATTCGACAAACGAGGTTCTCATGTTCCTCGTGTGCGAAAGATGAGGTGTCCGAGCTCTTTGATTTGACGAACGAGCATCTTGAGCACAAACAACAAAGTTCTCAACTTTTTGAGTTCGAAAGAAACTATTATCAAGTTTTTCCTTTAATAAGTGGAGTTCTTCAAATCGAAAGTTTTCTCGAGAACTACAAAAAAATGAAGAGTTTGAGCAAGGACCCGAAGAAGAGAAAGTTTTCGAGAAACGAATTTACAATGATGACCTCGAGGAGGTTCCCGAGTACAACGAAGAAACTTGTGAAGATGATTTCGAGGATGACCACGAGCTTGTTTCCGAGTACACAATAGAAGTCTACGAGAATGATTCCGAGTATGTTTTTGATGACACCGAGAAGAAGATTCGCGAGTATGATCCTGACTATCTTATCGAAGATGCCGAGAAGAAAATACACGAGGTCGACACAGAAGAGTTTCTCAAATTCGATGTGTTGTCCCGAGAATCACGAGAAAACATGTAATACTTTGAGCTTGAAGAATCACCTCGAGAAGTTGTCAAGTATCTCGAGCCCGAAGAGTACAATCAAGAATATGAAGACGAAGGACTGGTCGAGTTCAAATTCGATGAAGAGTACTTTGGATTAGTCGAACTCGGATCACAACCTACATGAAAACTCGCTCCAAATCTACCCCTACCCTGTCTACTATTACAATCACCGCCACCATCCGAACCACCTCCACCACACAAACTATCACCACTACCAACAATAGTAGAGCCAAGTAGGGCTGCTAATGAAAATGGCGGTTCATGGATAAAATAGACTGGACACTATTGAACATTTATGGAATGAATTATTTCTTGGTCTTGGTTAAAGTTCAATCCAAGTCTAATTGATAAAATTGAACTGGACTAATTGTGGACAATCATTGACTAATTGCGAGCTCAGTGTGAATTAAATGAAAATATGCTCAAACATCCCAATAGATCGATCAAGTTCTAATTCTATGTTTCACAAAGAGAACTAAGTTATTCGAACAAAGAAACCTAAGTTATTCAATACAGTAATGAAATAACTTTCATTTAAAGAGGAAAGTGCACTGTGGTATTCAGAATCATGTTCATATGATTAGCTTATGGACAAATAGTGGATATTATTCGGTTATAAGATGAACTGGACATTAGTAGATAATTATGGACTCGGTTTGAACATGGATTTCAACTCCTCATTAACGAGCTGAGCTGGACATGAACTAGAATCCGTCCATTAGCAGTCCTAGAGCCAAGTTTGAGAATAATCTTGTCATCAATCTGGAGAGTATGATGAAATCCACCAATGAATCAAACCCGAGATCTGATTTGGATTCAGACCAAGACTTGATTTGATTTCCACCATCACCTCTTGCTATATTTAGAGAACTATATTTAGTCTAAGTTATCTACTTAGATATAATTCTATATTTACATTTTAATTTTAGCAACTAACTATCATGTTTATGCTTTCTATATTCAGCATTTCTATATTTAGTTTTCCTTGAAGACCAAGGTACCTCATCTATATAAAGGAAGCTTGTGTCATTTGTAAGGATCATTTATTGTTTAATGAAATTTTCAGTATGTTAGAAATTTCGAGACCTTTGTATTTTGCTACTTAGCATGTTACTTTCATCGTTGTTTTAATTCTACTAAATCAGTTATTATAGCAAGTTCTCGCAGAGTTGTGATTTGAGACGCAAAACGATGTCAAGAATGAATTGCAATTACAAACGTCTGGTTAATATATACAATTGAGAACTGAATAGTTTTATAAAACATATTCACTTAACTAAATTAAGAATAAAATTTTTACACACTTAGGGTACATTTGGCAGTCAACAAATATTTCTATTCTAGAATAATGTTAAATACGAAATGAAAGAAAATAATAATAGATAAAAGAGACTACTTCGATATATGATCGAAATAAATTATACCGTATGACAAAATTGACAAAGAAATTACGGTGTTCCACCTTACTCTTACAATAATTGAATACGATGTTTTAAATTGAATGAGATTTGATGATATCTAGAAGGTATAACTCAGTATTTGTGCGATTGGATGAGATGTGAGGACACAAACGACTAGATGTAAAGTAGATTCATGTGAGATCTTGTTTGACCAATGAGAAATTCAAGATCATGTGATATGTAGGTATCTATCTAAACAAAAACAAAAAAATTGAAATTGACTCGTCAAGAACGAAATCTCTTCCTCAGATTTCACAGAATCCGGATGCTGTCATTGCTGTGGGTTAGTACAAAAAAAATAAAGTGTGTGTGTCCTCCATCAAAACGTTGTCTGCTTATCACAATGTAGTTTGTGATTCAAATTCGACCATTTAGATCTATTTATTTGTTATATAAAAGAATAATGTAAAATATGTAATTATAACACTCACTCTTAACAGTTCTTCTTACAAACATTCACTATATGACAAAATAATAAATGATATGCTATGTTTGTTTAAGTCCGCTCTATTATGTTCGCTCTCCAATATGTCTATATGTTTACGTTTAAAAATTTTATATTTAAGTTCGCAACAAAATTACTGTAAAATTTCTAATATAAATATACTTGCAGCATAATTATTACAAATCTTTATATTAGAACAATAAAATTTATGCATTGTTATTTACATTTAAATTTGCTAAAAAACTATTGAAAAATTTTCTAATATAAAAATTTGTAACTAAAAAATAAAAACTTGTAGTATAAAAACTTCAGTCTTAAATATAAAAACACGCATCAAAACGGACAAAACAAAAGAACAAAACAGAGCGAAACTGGAGCTGCAGTGGAGAGTATGTAAAGAGGCGTAACAGAGAACTGTTAAAGTCCCTAATAAAAAATTCGAACCAGAATTTACAAACAGCTCAGATTACAAAACCAGCTCTGTGAGATCTCTTTCCACCAATGGAGTTTTCCTTTTTAATGCTACTGTCTACCAGGTTGGTTGGTACTTGGTACAATTTGTCTGGGATACTACTTCTGTAACACGGCGTAAAGAAAAAGCAATGGTCCTCTGACAAGAAATTTAATTTACGGGTCGTATTTTACATGTGGTTCAACCAACGGATCTTCCAACTAGATTTCTTGTCAAGAAATTTAATTTACGGATCATATTTTACATGTGGTTCAACCAACGGATCTTCCAACTAGATTTCTTGTCCTACATATATTTAATTCAAACCCGAATCTCCTAAAATTCTCTGCTTCCATAGTCTGAAAGCAATTGTATAACATTTTACAATCTCGGATAAGTTCATCAAAGATTCTCCAGAGTAAGCTGTCTATGTACGTTATATATATATACATCTAGAGATAGGATATGGTGCTTCATGGAGCACCAAATTCGTAATGTTCCACATCGTATCTCCAATTTAAAAATTCTAACGATTGATCCGAATCGTTGAACATGATCTACGTATTAAAATCTATTTGGAGATTGAATTTTACGTTTTTTAGAATTTTTTTGCTATTTTTTAGAGAGATAGAAAAATTACAACTTTTATTGGTGCAGAAACCGTTTGATTAGCAACTTTTCTACCTGTTTAAAAAAATAGCAAAAAATTTCAAAAAATGGTAAAAATCAATCTCCAAGTAGATTTCATTATGTAAATTATGTTTAACGGTTCGAATCGGTCGTTGAAAATTTTCAAATTAGATATAACGAATGTGGAGCACGAGCGATTTAGTGCTCCATGGAGCACCCTAGCCTTTCTCTCTCTCTCTCTCTCTCTCTTTTTTTTTTTTTTTTTTTGAGGGCTTGGTAGTAGCTACCAAGGAAATAAAAAAAATAAAATAAAATAAAAAAATAAATAAAAAAAATTACATGAGGTCTGAGACCCTTCCTACTTCCACCTCCCTATTACATCAGATGTCTACCCTGCTTATTCATCCTCATTTGTCTATCACTTTCTACTTACCTTCTAGCTCACTCACTTCCTCTTGCAGTAGAGCTCTATTTTCCTCTCATTCATGGAGCTAACAGTATGTGAGCCATAATTTCATGTCTTGGACAGCTTTTTCTGCTAGATGTACTGCTGGCATTGCATTAGAGAGTTCTTCAAAGATCACCTTGTTTCTGTGCTTCCAGATTGTCCACAGAGTTGCCAAAAAAACTGATTGGTATGTAGCTTTGTTCTCGTTTTGTCGACTCCATTGTTGCCTTGACATCCAGACTAATTCTCTCATGTCACTATGCCATACTACCACCTTGATACCAAGCTTTTGTTGCACATGAAACCAAGATGCTGTGGCGTATGGGCATAGGAAGAAGAGATGGAGTGCTGATTCGATCGGACAGTTCATGCACATGACACACTAAGCTGGGCAATTCATGTTACGTCGTCTCCTGACCTCATGAGTTAGTATCTTGTTCTGTAGCAGTAGGGTTGCGAAGATTTTAACTGTTGGAGGTGCTTTACTCTTCCATACCCATGCCCACTGTGGTTTTATCGAAGGCGCCCCTATCAGTGTGTTGTATAGTGATTTCGAGGAGTATCTAGCGTTGTGGGTCCATCGCCATGTTATTTGATCATTGTTATCATTGAATTGAATTGCCTCTAGATCCTCTGCCACCTGTGTTTCTCTGTAAGTACGAGGCTGGGGTAGCAATATTTCTAAGCTGTCTTTTGCCTCCCTTATTGTTATTCTTGGCAGCCTGACTTGTGCTGAAATGAGGTTATCCGAATGCAGAGGTTGTCCCGCCCAGGCATCCTGCCAGAATGATATGGCATTACCCGTGCCTATTATCCACCTCACACTAAACTGGAACAGGTATGTGAGGGATTGCATCGTTCTCCAAAAAAAAGATCCAGCGTTTTTCCAATGCAGAGGTTCTCTCTCTCTCTCTCTCTCTCTCTATATATATATATATATATATATATATAAGGGATCTGTAGCCTCTTTTTTTGTAGTCTCCAATAGCCTTCGCCATCAAAACCAATAAAAATCGCCGATCCGAACCGTTGAATACATTCTTGATACTAATATAAACTTGAAGACCAAAATTTTTATTTTTCTATTTTTTTACTATTTTATTGAATGGATTAAAAATTAGATGTCTGTAGATTATTAGATAAATACATTTCCAACTCCTCCAATAAAATAGTAAAAAAAAATCGAAAAAATGTAAAATTTTGTTTCCAAATCTACATTTGTATGGAGAATATTTTCAATGGTTCAGATCGGTAATTTTCATTGGTTTTGATGGAAGAGGCTACTGGAGGCTAGAAAGAGGCCGCTATGGATCTCATATATATATATATATATATATATAGAATCCGACTAATATACTAACGTTAGCAAAATTGAAACCGTGCTAACGGATGCTTATTTCGAATTTCAAACTAGAAACAGCTGATCCGAACCGTTGAAATTGTTGTCCATACTATAACCTACATAAGGACAAAATTTTACATTTTTCGATTCTTTTTGCTATTTTATTGGAAGCGTTGAAGAATGTGTTGAAATTGAAGGTTAAGACTCGACACGTTTAGGCACGACACAGTTAAGACACGACACGTTTAGGCACGCCGTGCCTAAAGGTGCCATGTCTTAACCATTTTGTTCAGATCCCTTCCAATTTTTGACACGGCACAAAACGGCACGGTAAAAATAATAAAATACCAACCGTGTCGTGCCTTTTTATGTCGTGCCAAGTCGTGTTTGGAACAGAATGACACGAAATAACACGCATTTAGAACACTAGCTGAGACGCGAGTTTTCTAAATTCAAAATTTTAATGTCGATTTTTAAGAAGAAACCGGTGATAAAACATTTATCACCGGTTGTTTGTTAACTTTGATTACCGGTTAATAACAAACAACCGGTGATAAATGTTTTCTCATCGGTTGCTTCTTAAAAAGCGGTGATAAAGATACATTTTATCACCGGTTCTTACTAAAAATCGATTTTAATAATTCTTAGTATTTTTAACTCTAATTATCACGAGATTCGATGATAATTAGACAACACTAGAACTCTTTTCTGTTGTAATGAAAGATGCAAATGCTCGATACGAAAAATAAGTTAAGATAGAAAAAATGTATAAAAAAAAATCATTCTTAAATTAATTTTCTTCGTTAAAGTAAAAAAGAAAATTACTTTTTTTCCCCTTAGTTGGTGGCTAAAGATTAATTCTATCCGTGTAAAAGATCGTAAAGTTTTAAACCCCTTTATAAACATCTCAAAGTTAAGAAATGAACTTTATGTTTACTTAAAATTCTTTGACTTTGATATCGCATTAATAATTAATGTTTCACTTTCACCTGTCTACTTCTGAAAGAATACACATATCTGGGTTTAAATCATTTAGATCATGAAAGATTTTGGTTTAGTCGCTTTGTCAATAAATTTCATATATAGCTGATTTTGATACATGTTATTTTGAGAAAGTGATGAACGACCACCTAGCTACTTTTTTCTATTATCAACAGTAAATATTATACGTTCCAAAATTCATAAGAAATAATACTACACAAAAATGGATACCGCATACATCAAACAGATTATTTACCAGCAAAAATTTCGATGATGATTCTTGTGGGCTAAGTTGGCGACACTAAAACAAAAAAGGGAAAACGAAGAGTCAGTCAACCTTTTTTTCTTTTCTTTGATGGATAAAAGAGTTGGTCAATTTTTTCTTAGTGGCAATGTACAAGTCAAGTCAAGCCACTATTCCCAGTTGGTGACTTGGCATTTTCTAAGTCAATATCGGTTGGGCTATCAACAGAATGTGCACGTTTATATATACACCAATATAATTAAGAAGCTGGTACATAGATATATCGAGTATGTATATTATTTGAGTTATTATACATTATATTTTTTGTACTGAAATAGTTATGCATGTTATTTAGTTATTATGCACATTATTTTGTTAACATGCATAATAACTCGAATAATATGCATAGTAATTCAATTAAATTTGCATAATAATATCGGTATCGATAATCGTATCAAATATGATATTTACGGAACATTATCCTTTAATTTACATTACTAAAAAAATTTAATTTTATTTACGTGAATCTATTATATATAAATATTGTAAATAATAAAAATATGATGCAACAAAGTGAATAAGACCGCAGGGTCCTTATTGAAAGGGTAAAATATCAGGGCGTTTATTCAAACATATCCTTTTGTATTTAATGTTGAACTTTTAATATTTATTTTCAAGAACTATATTAAAAAGACTTAAATATTTGACTTTATGGACTTAAATGCAAAGGCATATTTTTATGTATTTTTATTTGGGTTTTTATCAACTTTAGACTTTATAAAAAATAAAAGAATATAGTGTTTATTTTATTGTTAAATTTGACAGCAAGATAAAATGCTCAAAAACATATAGGAAAGAAGAGCATGAATTTAGAAGAATTTACATATTTATTTTAAAAAATGAACTTTATTTGCTATTTTTACAAAATTATACGAGAAGAATATAGATGAGAATTAATCTGGACCGTCTGATTTGAACAGGGGTTTGAATATGAACCCTTGGATCCAGCGCCAGATTTTTTCTCTCTCTCCCCTCCTTCCTCCCAAGGGTTTGACCCATATTTGACCTCAATGTCGAGTGAGCTTCAGGCAATGACAACTTGATTGGAGCACATCTCTCACATCGTGTGAATGTCAAGGGTAGAATGGGGACAGCGTATGTGGCCAGAGATCACCGGATGTGGTGTGCTCTGTCGTTTGTCTCAGTGTTGAATTTTGAGTTTAAATTTTGATTTTTAAATGATTTGAATGGATTTTGAAGGCTGCATTTGGTTCTTGAATACTTCCAGAACCTATTTATGATGTTTTTGAGCTTTCATTTCATTTGCATGATTGAATTTATCGATTTGGGTCTGATTTGAGTTCATTTGGTCCCAAACAGTCACAAATTGAGTTTGTTTTGAATTGTAAAGGCACAATTCAATTTCTTTTGGCTTAGATATCATCTATAGTCGTGAAGCAACATCAAACAAGTTTAATTTGAACTACCACATCCTAATCTGAATTAATTTGGTTTAATTCAATGTCAGGACATTTTGAGTCAAAATAGTGAAATTTGATTTATATTGGTACAGAGAGGTTTCTTGATCATCAAACAACATCAAGCAAATGTTCATTTGATTTTTCATATTTGAATTTGGAGTTAATTGGGGTTTAACTCACTGCAAAGGGATTTGGGTCAAAACAACAAGAATTTGGTTCAATTTTTAATTGCAAGTGCTCAATTCATTTCTTTGGAGTACCATGAGCATTCACAAGCATAAGCAATATCAAGTAAGCATCCAATTCAATCTGTTACTACTTTGAATTTAAATTTGGTTCAATTTCAACACAGTTTGGTCAGTTTGAGAGCTGGTTTTGGGTTTCAATGGCTAACCTGACCTTTTAATCATAAAAAAGTCCACAATAATGAGCATAAACATCATTCCATCATCATATAAGAAATTCAAGTCAATGTCAACTTATAATTTCAAAATTTGGTTCAATTCAGTTTAAATCTTGGGTTCAACTGAGAACCATAACTAAATCAATTCTAAACAAGCAATCAAGTGCATGAAAACAAGTTTGATGATTGATTTGAGATAATTTAAATGTTTGTTTTGAAGAATGGGGATTGAGACTTGAAAAGATCCAAAAAGCTTTCAAATTTATTTTAAAATTTGGATCTAGAACTAAAATTCAAAAAGGAAAAGACATTTTATGTTATTTTCTTTGACTTTTAAATTTGATTTTCTGAGAATTTACACACTGAGCATATCAATTTGAATTCATAGTTTGAAAGTATAGATGTCATACTACAAATTGGTACAAATACCCAGGTCTAACTCAAAGTGTCAAGAGCTTGAGGAGAATTTCAATTTGCATGCCAAATAGGTGCTAAAATACCATGCCTTTGAGGCTAATTTGGATTTTTTGGATGCAATTTGAGATTTTGGTGGCGGACATGGATGTTTGAGCTTAAATTTAGGTTTGACATGTTAAAATAAGAATTTCTATTTTAAAATTTTGAACTTGGACAAATGTAGCTATTTATTGCATTTAAAGCTCATTTTTGTGTGATTTTTCAGAAACTTGAGATTGAAATTGAGTTAATTTGAGATCTGTTTGTCCAAAAATTATGAAATTAGTTCTGAAGGTTTATACAAACATAATGTGCTTGTCTGTGAAAGAGATTTGGATTTGGAGTTGAAAAGATATATGCACAAAAATAACAAATCTTTGATAGCTTTGGATCAAAAGGCTGACAAAAGGGCTTATGGCTTTCATTTGAGTTTTAAAGCTTCAAAACATGATTTTACATTGGTATGAGGAATGTGGTACACAATGAGACTTAGAAGAAGCATAAAAAGTGATGAATTCAAAAGGAAAAGAAGGATTTGAAGTCAAAAAAGGCATTGAAGGCCAGATCTGACTTGAGATGAACTCAAAAGGAAAAAAAGATCAATTTAACCGAAATTTGTGTTTAAAAAGCTTGTTTGAATCATTCAAAGCATCAGAAATTAATCATCAAAGGCTCACATGCATAAAAAATTCAAATTTTAGGTCTAAACATCAAGATAGCAAAGATCGAAGAGTTTCAAACTTGATTTTTCATTTCACAAGCAAGAAATTTTCACAATTCACAAAGAAAAGCATATAAATTGACGTATTCTCTGCCAAATACACCACTCACATGTCTAGATGATGTGTCAGGTAGAAGTGAAAGGCTTAGCAAATGTCAAGCAATTTCAATCACCTCTACAATTTAAGCAGAAAAGAATAGCATTTTCTTTGAGGACTACATGGGTATTTATGCCTTAGCATTCAACTTTACATTTGATTCCTATTTCTGTTTATGTGCTTGCATTTGTTGTTTGATTGTTTGCTCTGAGACTATATTAACAGTGGCCATCGAGCCACTTTTTGTGTGTTTTTGGTATGCATGTTGTGTTGCTTACATGATGTCCTTGTTAGCTGGTCGAACCGACCTAGATCAATATGTTATCCTCTGTTAACCGTACTAGTATGTTGCAATGCTGTAATAAACTGACTCGTACCAAAGCTGATATGCAAAATAACATGTATTGTTGTACTGGCACAAACCAAAGCTTGATCTGTCACTAGTAATGCTTTGAGTTCTGGTACCCTGTACTTATCAGGTATACAGATAATCACACCATCCCTTTTTTATTCCTTGCTGCACTAATTTGGTCAGTTTGAGTTCTGATACCCTGTACTTATCAGGTATACAGATAATCACACCATCCCTTTTTTATTCCTTGCTTACATGATTGATGTCCTTGTGAAGGCGTGTAGGATGCGTATACGGATAGTGACAGATCAGACTTTGGTGACATCCGATATACGGATCGTATAGTGTATAGTTATTTTACTAGGTAGACACGTATTTAATACTATATGTATTTGTCGGGAGTGATGAGAGTCGGGTCGGTGATCACCAGCTGGATATGGTTTGAGGGCATCCCGTTGGGTTTACGTGTCACGGTCTGACATAGCCCATGGGGTACTCTTATCGGGATGTCATTAGAGATATCCGGCTGAGAGTTTTTATTTTCTAACTCCATACTATTATATAAATATTATATTATAAACTCCTCTCTTTGAGTGATTAAGGTCGACGTCTTAGTTTTAGAGTGTGTGTGCCATATGTGAGGTATTGGAGCTATTCCATTTATTATTATATTTTCTATTAGCCAGTATTACGAGATCTCTAATATTCGAGGGGCTTTCTCCCTTGGCCCTTGGTTGGTACAGAGAAAGTATGGGGCTCCCCTTTGGTCCTTAGTTGGTATATGGAGTTTTCTTTTTATTATATTCTTTCAACGGGTAGTCGGTTCCTTATTTGTTGTATGACAACTAAGGCCGTTTATTTTTATTTTATATTTTCTCTTGTGGTTAGGTAGGACACAGAAATTCGTTTTGACCAAATGAGTGTGTCATGTTCGTAGCCGCTCATGTTGCCCAGGGCGTTTTCGTTCTGAAATCTCAGAATTAAGTCTAAGTTTGTAAGTTGGACTGCCCAAATGCAATTTATCGTCCGGTGCGCCCGCTTGGACATGTTTAAGTCCCCTTAAACACATTTAGTATAAAACCTAAAATATCCAATCAGAAAGATAACATCAAATATAGGCAGTCAAAACCTGCCTTGGAATTGGTCTTTAGCGGCCGCAATGGATCTCATTGCGACCGCAATTGACTTGGCTGGAATTATGCCAAGTCTCTTGCAGCCGCAATGAGCGCTGTTGCCACCGTAATCAAACTTTTGAAAAATCAGAAGATTAACTTCCAAATCTCTTATATCCATTGCGACCGCCAAGGATCTTCTTGCGGCCGCAACAGACTTGTGTTTGGGCTATTTTGCTTGGGTTTTGATCCAACTTGAGCTCGTTTAGGCAAACTATATTTTCGACTTTACATCAACACCAATATATAGTTTAATTAATCATAACTAGTCTACTAACAATTATAATTAATTTACTTAAATTCTATATGCATTCGTGTCCAAAATCTTAGTGAAATACGAATAATGTCATTTATATCAGTTAATCACATTATCTTGCATATTCATATATTACTCCTCGTAATAGTAGGCGATAATATGTGACATGTAGTAATCATATAACACGTCCAAACTTTATTTATCAGAATTGACGTTTCAATTCTAACGTTATGTTTATCAAACTTTTGGTTTTGGTGGTTCATGAAGGTTTTCCAACATCAATCCAAGGTTGGACTTTTGTTGGTTATCGTACCCTTGATTACCATAACCTTGATTCGGTCTATTAAAATTTTGGTTCCCTAGGTTATTTTGGTTACCTTGAGTAGATTGGTCATTTTGCCTCCACGAAAAGTTTGGATGATTTCGCCAAACCGGATTGTAGGTATTGGAGTAAGGGTTGTTGTTTGGTGTAAATTTATCTTCATTTACGATATTTACATCTTGAAATACACTCTCACTATTAACCCCACAATTAATTGCAAGGTGGTCCGTACCAATACAAATAGAACAAGGACGAGGGAAAAATTTATCACACTTACACTTAGAAGATCAATCTTACGATTCAAAGCGGCGACAATTTCATCGGCTAAGTCTGGATTCGTACTCACCTCCTTCACCGATCTTCGCAAGATGACCAGTGTCTCCCTTGGGTTGTGCCACTGACTTTGGTTGAGCTCCATGTCATCAACCAAGTTGTAACCATCAGCTGCACCCTTGTTCATCAAACTTACTCCAGCGGCAACGTCAAGCATGCCTTTGTCTTGTGGCAAGAGGTTATTGTAGAAAATCTACAACAAGTTCCAGTTCTCTATGTCATCATGATGGCAACATCTTTGTAACCTTGGAATCACTCCCACGCCTCGCTCATCTTCTCATCTCCTTTCTGTCGAAGGTTATGGATTTGATGGCGCAAGGATATTGTGTTTGTGGGTGGGAAAAAATTGTTCAAAAAGGGATTCACAACCTTGAGCCAAGTGTCCATATTCTCGGGCCGTTGTCCTCTTATCCAACTTTTAGCTTTATCTATAAGAGAAAAGGTAAAGACCATAACCTTAGGATTTTCAAGAAAAATGATTTGTACCTTGATCGTGCTGCAGATTTCTTCAAAGTTGGCTAAGTGTTGTGTCACATCCTCATGAGGTAACCCATGAAAAAGATCCTGCTGCACCATACTAACCCATGGCGGCGGAATTTTTTATTCCTCAGCATTGATAGTGGTTGTCGTATATACAAGATGGACATCCATCCTAGGTGTTGTAAAGTACCTTAGGGGTGATTAGGTATGCCGCAATGTTGTTTTCTTGAATAAAACGGCAGCCCTTGCTGTTCTTGCGGCTTCTTCTGCTGTGGCAACGGCTTGCCTTGCCGCTGCAAGTTCGGTACGTAACATTGCGAGTTCGTTTGCCGGATCTGCCATGGTTCTTTCCTCTTCTTCTACTGTTTCTTTGGCCTTTGTTCTTGTTTCTGTCATTTTTTACTCCTACAAAAAGAAAAGAGAACACACACAAGAAAAGAAAGAGAGAAATAAGAAATAAAAAAACATTAGAAATTGAACTTAAACTAAAAATACTAAAATCTGAAACTAAAATCACCTTTGTCCCCGGCAACGACGCCAAAAACTTGATGTGTTCATTTTAATATACTAATTTTTAAATTATGGTTGCAATTATACAACCATTCAATTGTAATACTTAGGGGTCGAATCGCAGGGACAAGTTGGTTCTAATTTCAGATTCTAATAAATTTAATCTAAGTTAGAAAAGATTTCAGAATTGAAGTCGTGTTGGTGGTTGATTTTCTAAACTAAAAACAGAAACTAAGTTACGCTTTAACTAGGTTATAGATCGTGATTAGGACTTATTAAGGTGTTTTCTGTTGGACATTTATTTGGTGCAATTCAAATTAGGGCATCACCATTAAACCTTTTCCCTAACTAGCAATTGCAATTCAATCAAAATAATCTCAGTTACGACATGAAAGAAATAAAATAAGCGGGAGCGGTTTGGTAAACTTACTTTTCATCCCCTTTGTTGTCTATGTTCTTCAACTTGATCAAACGATGGAGATGTGCCTTGATTCGGGGAAGAGCCTTCACGTCGTGTGTTCCTGACGAGTCCTTCCAAGCGATTTGGGATTGCCTTATCTTTTCTCCAACGAGCATGAATGTCTCGGCAGAGTACCAATGCTTTATGGATGGCTATGCACAACTCATGTGCCTTAACAACAATATAATTTATGTTTGAATGTTACCACTAATGCTTGGAGACCCGGGATCTTTTATAGAGATGAAAGTGTATCTTGGAAAGATTCCAAATTAATTACCAAATATTTTGTGAATTTTAAAATTATATTCTCTCCAATTCTCTTTCAAATTCTAATGTTTACTTCTTTAAATATTTTCACGAATTTGGTACAAAAGCTAAAATATCCAATTAGAAAGATAACGATAAATCTAGGCAGTCAAAACATGCTTTACTATAGGTCTCTTGCAGCCGCAATAGACTTGGCAAGTTTCTGCCAAGTTTCTTACGGCCGCAATAGGATCCTTTACGGCCGCAACAAATCATGCCAAAATAGCAAATTTTGTTGCCAATCTTCTCTTACTGTATTGCGGCCATAATGAATCTTATTATGGCCAAAATAGATCTACATTTGTGTTGTTTTGCATGGGTTTTGATCCAAATTAAGTTGGGTTTGGTCCAAATAATATTTCTGACTTTACACTAACACCCATATATAGTTCAATTGATTATAATCAGTCCATTAATAATTATAATCAATTTACTTTAGTTCTATATGTATTCGTGTCCAAAATCTTAGTAAAATATTTATAATGCCTTGAATATTGAATTAATCACCTTTACGACATTTCCACATATTACTCCTCGTAATATTGGTGACAGTACATGACCTGTATTAATAATATAACACGTAGTCCAAACTTATTTTATTGGAATTGACGTCTCAATTCCAACATTTTCCACTAATGTTGATATTTGTTTGGTAGTAATTTTCTAAAGTTATATGAAGGTACAGTTTGTAAATTTAGCACCAAGAGATATCTCTATATTAGTACCGTGTTTAAACTAGCAATGGCTTCACCTCTTGGTAGTTGGTTATACTAACCTAAATCCTTTAAGATCTACAATCTTAATTATCCTAAGTCCTTTAATTCTCCTCTCGGTACTTGGTACAATTCGTTAGAAAAATTAAGTAAAACTAGTAATCAACAAATGTCACGTTTTGGTACTTAGTCTATTGATTATCCTACTTTCTATGGTCAAGATCTAACATTCAATTTCTCAATTGTAAATATTAAATCCTATGATGTGCAATTTGATCAAGAACGCAAATAATTAGAATAGAAAGCAAGTCATAAACAAATATATGAAAATATACTTAATAAAATAATCATACATAGTTTCAAGTCATTCCTAATAATACTCTAATACAAACTTAGCCGGACATGGCTAAGGGGCAAAAAACACAAAGTAGAAGAGTTCTAAAGAAAAGAGAAAGAAAAAATAGATGAAACCGAATTTCTGTGGTGAAATGACTTGATCTTCTTCTTCTTCTTCTTCTCTTCTTGGCAAGATAACTAATTCTAAACCCTCTGTAAGCTAACTAAAAACCGTAACTTATGAACCCAGAAATAATAAGTATTTATACTTGGAGCAAAACTCTTAAAATAGGTACCTACAAA
Source organism: Eleocharis quinqueflora (assembly GCA_964058865.1). Lineage (NCBI taxonomy): Eukaryota > Viridiplantae > Streptophyta > Magnoliopsida > Poales > Cyperaceae > Eleocharis > Eleocharis quinqueflora. The sequence continues at coordinate 43,297 of CAXKVX010000033.1, read as the reverse complement.
ATGCATCTGGCTAATTCAATTGCAGCCGCAATAGAAGTTATTGCGGCCACAATGGACTTGAAATAGCATCTGGCTTGACTACTAATTCTGGAGCTTAACTATCTTGCGGCAGGAACATTGGTTATTGAGGCGGCAATGGACTAGGGTATGAAATTGCAATCCCTATGTCTATGATTTGCATGCTTGATTGATGCCGCAATATTGGGCCTTGCGGTCGCAATTGACTTGAGAAAAACCCTTCTAATTTTGGCTGACTGGATTGCACTTTATTACGGATGCAACGAGATGTTATGCGGCTGCAATAGACTTGGAAAGTTGCTGTCTTTTGAAATGCTAAACTTCTAAGATTGATTGCAACCATAATGAGATGTGTTGTGGCTGCAATTTTGGCTGGCAGTCATTCTTCTTTCATGCTTGTTCTGAAGTGTCCAATTGCATCCATTTTGTTCCAAAATACTTGTTTTCTGCATTAAAGCACAAATATGATCGTGACTTTAATTTTTAAACAAATTAACCCTAATTAAATCTAATTAACTCTAAATTAAACAAAACTTGGCATAAATTCATAATAAATCCTATTTAAAAGTGTGCATAATTTAGCCTTATCACTTCCTTTGTCAGACATAAGGCTAAATCAGGAATCTTTCCTTCCACTCATTCACAAATTCAACCAACAACTCCTTGGATTGACTGTAAAACATCTCTCAATAGCTGTTATCTCTCAATAGTTGTTAGGTCGGTGCTCATTAAGGCAGTTCTCTCTGTTATGCCAACATACTTTATGTCAATTTTCCATCTGCTAGTATGGGTAATCCAAGAACTGGCTCGAATTAGAAGGAACTTCATGTGCCTGATATTCATCCTGATATCAGGAATCTCCATCTAGCCAGTTGGGATTTGATAACTACTCCGAAAACTTTGCATGGACTAGGGGTAATTGACCTCAGAATATTTAGTCAAGCATTAATCTGCAAATGGTACTGGCAGTTGATGTCTCCAATAGAAAATTGTGGAAAACAACAATCCTGGCGTTGTACAATAGAACACACATAAACAAACTACACTCATCTTTTTTGCAAATTCAATTAAGGTAGTCTTTCCATTCATTGCGAGCTTTACTATCTGAATCATGGGAAATGGAGAAACTTTTGATTCTTGTCTCAAAATTGGGGTTTTGGAATCCTCAAGCATCAATTCCCATTGTTACATCTCTATACGGATGATTCGAAAATAACTATCCCTCAGTTCTTCTCTGCAAATCAAGTATCTTCCCTTTTTTTCATAATCCTCATCGAATCTAGAAGAATTACAAAACTTCTTCAACATTCTAAATTGCGACCTCAACTCTCATTCGGATGAGATTCTTTGAAGGCAAATAAATCAGGAATTTCTTTTATAAGATATGCGTATGCAACTCTAAAAAATGAGCCTCGAACTTTTTTTTGAAACATGTCGGGAGCGTGTATCACTTCATTTTCTTAACAAAAACGAAGCATACAAACATAACCACAAAAATAACAATCCATACTCACTATTCTATCTATACCCTAAGCTATCTAGCACCCAACACAAATAGCAATATATCTCCAACAATCAACACAACACCTTTGTATGAATCTAATTAAACATAATATCGAAATTAGAGTAATCCTCCCTGTTCCATTACAATCATCTTTACAAGCTTGCTAATCTATCCCCATTGATGATATGTGAGCACTGACACCTCTGTAATTATCAATTAGACCTCCTGATTTCTGTCAATCGTTGTCTCCGATGCTTAACCCGACGTCATACCTGAATCAAGGTGAAATATACCTGAATCTATCCCCATTGGTTATATCTATACCGTCCAATCTCCAGATCTCACTTCGATCAGAGTTTCGGTCGTGCTACTCATACGTCCACAAATGATTTACCAGTCACCCTCAGCCCTCTCAACAATTACAAATAGTCCCAAATACCCATATAACATCACCCTGCTTATTGTACCATCTGCAATTTGGACTATGCCAACAGCTGGTACCAGCTGATCTTACCAGGTACCAGCTGATCTTACCTTGTACCAGCTGGTACCAATCATCCATATCACTCCAGCTCACCATCTCAGCAAATGGTCTCAGGATTCTACACAACTGCCATCTCAGGTTGTTCATCATTGTTGGCACCAATCAATCAATTATCGAGTCTCTACCATCCCATCCCATATACACTCTGGATAATGCAGGGTATATGATCCAAGATCGGAAGCTGTCAATCTCAGCAAATACCGAATGGTGCCAAGCATCACTACCCTCAACCAACCCGATTCAGATCAAAGAAAAAAAATAAATTGTGTGTTGAACCAGATGCCTCAATCCATCTTCAACCATGATCGTCACAAACACCAAATCGTCACACATTCAAATCGTTTATGCATCAGCATCGATCTGATTCTACCATCTCGATCAAACGAAAGGAATTTGAGTACCTTTCTCAGTGAAACTTGTATCAAACTCCATCTCAGATCAAAGCATATTTCGTCTCACCACTACATCCCTACATCCATCAACCTTAGCCCCAATCAGTTGATCTCAGCCTACCACCTTAATCATCATAAGCTCTTGCATTAATCAGCACAACCACTGGCCTAATATGGCATCAGATCAGACCAGTGTTTGTCGATCTGGCTGACTGGTGACTCAGGGCTCGCCCCTGATCTGATACACCCTCAAAACTCGATATGACAGGCACAAATCCACCTCATTGTCTCGTCACCTGATATCGATCTGGCCTCACCGATATGTTCTCGCAATATGCATCCTCGTCTCATCTCTGATCTAAGAGATCTGTCGCTGAGCCTCGAATTAAGTCAACGTTAAATAAAATCTTGTCCATTAACATGCCACATAGATTTAAGGTGTTCACATGGCTAATGATACTTAAGAAGGTACTTGCAACATATAATCTGAAAAAAGGGGTGGAACTTGACTAATATGTGCGTTATGTGTAGAAGCCATGAGGAGTGAGTCACTCATTTGTTTGGCTTATGCTCTTATACACAACAAATTATACGAGCAATGTTGCCAAGTTTAACTTATGTCATAACTTTTGACAATTTGGACATGATTACAATAGAAAGTACAAACAAGCGGATGAAAGAACTAATACTCATATCGTTATTTATTATTTGGAGAGAAATGCTCAAAAAAATTCAAAAGAAAAGACAAAAACATGTTCGCTCTGCTACAAGAAATACATAATCAGTGGAGAGAGATGGATGAATCATGAATGATTTTGTATTGAAGTAACTTTGTTTTTAGATTCGTAGCTTCTTTTTTTTTTACCTCATTGTATCTTATAAATCTCCTATCAAAAGAGGTTTCTCCATTTCACCTTAGTTTTTCATTTTCTGGTTTTCACCTGAAAACCCTTTTGTACTAAACATTGTTATTTATCATTAAGGGCTAGATCTTTTGTTTCTTATAAAAAAGCTATAATATGTATAATAATTAAAATAACTTGCATAACAAATTTACTAAAATGCATACACTACTACATAAAGTGTCTTTAGTGCCCCTCACTTTATAGATGTTGTTCAAAACATGAGGTATTAAAAGAATTAATGAGTGGCATATCTGAAAATTTGTATACATTTCAATATAGATTATTAATAAAAGGGTGCATAAAAAGTATACCCAACATTTAATACCGGTTGTTTATAACAATGGGTATTAAAAGTACACCTTTTAATATTGGTTGTAGTAAAGGACGGTGTAAAAAGTATGCCCCCAACATTTAATACTTGTTGTTATATAACAATCGGTATTAAAAGTCTGCCCTTTAATATCAGTTGTAGTAAATAATAGCTATAAAAAATATGCCGCAATATTTAATACTTGTTGTTTTATAACAATCGATATTAAAAATGTATTACAAAACAACAAGCAATCTCAACCATCCAATTCGTCTATCATCCAACGATGCGATATTATCCACCTTATCAATCCAAACCCTCCTTATTTTTCCACCTCATCAAGCCACATCAATCCCCACTTCACTCTACATATATATAACATATCTACACCTTTTGTCGCCTCCTCTTCTCTATGCCCTTGGTCCGAGCAAAAGGCGATGGCGGCTAAAACCGGATGTTGGTCGTCTGGGTCAAGTTGAGTTTTAATAAGATAACTGATTTTTTTCTTCATTTGTTTTTTTCTTTTCTTTTCTACATATTTTTTGTTCTCTTCTATTTTTTGTTCTTGTTTTGAAAAAGAAAAATCAATTAATGCCTTTATAAAAGAATCAACCATTAACACATGTTGTTCAAAAAATATATTTCTTGTTCTTGTTTCTATGAGCTAACTTCTCTTATATCCACCTTCAAAAAAAATTATAATCTGAATATAATTAATGTCGAGCAGAACAACCAATAAATACCTGTCAAACTTGTGTTGGCGCGGCTTTAGCTGTCAAAGCTAGTTGTAACGCGAATGAATCAGATTTTTTTATTTTTTCCAAGAAACTTTTATTACCAGTTCGTAGGTAAGAACCTCTATAAATAACCATCTTTAATATCGGTTCCTATGTAATAATCATTATAAATAACAATCTTTACAAGTTCCTAGGTAACAATCGGTATTAAGCCTCCCTTTTTAATAGCGGTTGCTATATACATTTACCAGCATCCTCCTTTAACACCACATGCACAATCGCTATCAAAATTGTTTTTTTATACGATATAAAAGAAAAAAATCTGGCATAGTGATAACAACAAAATAATTCTTGAAAATACTTGGATAAACGACTATTCGAAAATGTTTCTAAAATTTTAAAATAATCTGAAAGTATTCGTTGTTATGCATGTTAATTTAATTATTATGTATGTTAAATTTCATATCCATATCAATAAACAATATCGCTAGAAACTTTTCTTTTTAACTACATAACCAATTGGAACGAAATCCACCACTTGCTTAGCTCATATAGAAAATTTTAAATAAAATTTCTATACCTAAAATTTATTTTATGCATGAAGTACTTCACATTCATAAAAAAATGGAAGTTTGTAAAACAAATGCAAATTTTCATTTTTTTTTGGGAAACAAATAAAGGATACTTTCTTATAAATCTAAATAAAAATCTTTTCTTTTATCATAATAAATAAAAATATGACGAAAAAATATATTTCTTTTGTAAATTAAAAGGAGTCTTTTCAAAATAAATAAATAAATAAAAGTGCTCAAGGCCCCTTTTATAAAAAAATCATTTTCATAAAAGTGTAGATAAGAATATAAATTGTATAAATTAATAAATTCCCTTTCATGCATATTTTCTTAAAAGAAAAAACAGATAAATACATTGTATCTTTTGTTCATAAAATGAAAGTATAAAAATGACACGAGAATTTTAAATAAAATATCCTCTTTCAAAACATAAAAATGTGAATAAAATCATTAAGTCTTGCAAATAAGAAAATAAATAAATAAACGCGAAATTCCCATGCATACAAAAGAAATTAATCATATTTTTTTGTGAAAATATTAAAAGCTTAAATGAAATATAAAAGGTGCAAATAAGATCAAATAAATTCTAGAATCAAATATAAATTCAAAAAGTCTCCTCTTCATGAGCATCTTTTCAATGATCTAAATAAAAGTCTGCGAAAAATGTAAAGCATGAGGCAAGATCGTACAAATTTTGTAAATAAAAGCATATCTAAAACAATTGAAAGTGCAAATATTAAAAGTGTAAATAAACCCAAATAATTCACTCAAAAGTCAAAGTAAGAGTTATAATATGTGATATTAAAATTTCCCCTCATTTCGTTAAGTAAAGCACATCATAAAGTAAGAATGTATGTGAAATAAAATATATTTTATTAGGCAAAACACTCTCTTATTATACTAAGTATAAAATAAAATGGGAGAACACATGTTAAAATAAATAAAAACTTAGCGATAAAACAAATATCGGAGCAGGACAACACAAAAATCATGTTAGTCATATTTTCAAAAAGGACTATCATAAAATGATTAAAGACTAGTGCTTTCAAATCAAATAAAAATTAATTTTAAAAAGATCATCTTGTGTCATTCCGTATATTCCCTCATCACTTGAGAATCATGGGTATTGAGGGCTGTCATGGTAAATGTATTGCTATCTCAACCTGACCCACGACATATGCAACGAACTCCTATCTTTGCTCCTCGATGACAGGGTCTCCCTTATCCCACGGCATAAGCAGATTGTCACGGTAAATGCATTGCTGCCTCAACCTGACAATCCAAAGCTCGCACATTTTTGCAAAGGTTCTATTCTTCTGGAAGTCATCTTGGATGTTCCATTCAGCCTGCAAAAGACAATAAAATTGCAATGGACATATATATCAATATACAATGTAGGATTAGGCAAATCTTATATAATTAAATTTAGTGTTTAAAGTGTAAGATTTAATCTTAATAGACTCCCAAAAACTTTCTTTACAATTTTGTCGAGATCCTCCCATTGCTTTACGTTACAATGCACGTGTGTTCTAACAAACACACCTATCCATGCCGACCAGTCTTTAGCATACTCACTAGTCGTTATGCCATTACCATCAAACTCGATGTACTTATTCAGGTTGTTGTGTAACTTCTAAGCCATGGTTTTCGATCTCACCTTTCGATTGGAACTGCTAGCTCCGCCTGATGCACCTTCTGACGACATGACTGTCAATACAAAAGGTAAAGAATTTGAAAACGTAACAAAATGGATACTTAGAACAGATAAATTTCTAAACCATGTTGTCCCACAAATGTATTTGCCTTTACTTACTAGTATCAAATTCATACTAAAGAAAACCACATATATATTCTCTAATCGATTACATACCACTACACAAACACAGAAAACCAGCCCTTATGATGGTACACACCAGTTAAATTCGGCCACCAAATCAGCCCTTATGCAGACCTTAACATGTAATAAAGTTCAATCTAAATGATTTTCATAACTTTAGAATCCAAATTGATTAATACAGACGATCAACAATCGAACCAACACAGTTCAGTAAGAATTTACAGCTGGGTTAGCACAAACTCGAGAATAGCTGCTATTCTGAACTTCAAAACGATCCAAACATGTTTTAGCTATTTTGGGTTAGTGCAAAATAGTTGCTAATCAACTAACCCGTCAATTGGTTGGGTTAGCAATGTTAGTGGTTGTAAGGATAACAAAAATCATTTATTATTATTATTATTATTATTATTATCATTTTTATTATTATCAGTATTATTATATTATATATTATCATTACCATCGTTAAATTATTTATTTATTTCTAATTATAACCAACATAATTATAATAATAATAATAATTATTAATATTATTATAATTATTATTTATTATTATTATTTATCATTATAACTATTATATTATTATTATTTTATATTATTATTATTATTGTTATTATTATTATTTTTATATTATTATTATTGTCATTATTTTATTATTATTTTATTATTATCATTATTATTATTTTATTATATTTTACTTTTTTATTTTGTATTATTGTCATTGTGTTATTATTATTATATTATTATCATTTTATTATTATTGTATTATTATTATATTTTAAATTGATATCAATAGTTTATTATTTTATTATTATTATTCGTTAGAAAACTAAAATAATTTATTATTTTACTAATTCTCACCATCACTACTACAAATGTGCAATCCAAACAATATTTTCACTAACCTAGATAGCACAAAATTAGCACTATTTTTGCACTAACCTAAATAGCACTATTTTTACACTATTTCAACCACTAATCTAGATAGCACTATTTTTGCACTAACCATGAAATGGTCCAAACGCACCCATAAAGATTTGTACACAAAAATTAATTACACTAATTAAATTAATTCAATACTGTTAATTACTAGATGTAGCATGTACTTGCATTACTACTCTATATTATTAATTAAATTAATTCAATATTGTTAATTACTTAAATTAATTCAATATTGTTAGTTAATTACAAGTCATGATCCTTACCACTATTTGCAACAGAAAAATTAGTTGTAAAAATAAATAAATAAAAGAAAATAAATTTACTAGCAGTATGGAGGGTCTGTCCTTGCTGGCGGAACTATTGGAGTAGTGGAGTCGATGAGCACAAGGAGGGGAGGAACAGGGAGCCGAGGAGCACCGTTCGTCGAGCAGAGGCGAGTTGGCGATGAGCAGTGGGAGCGAAAATGAGCAGAGAGCCGAGGAGAGCGGAGAAGGAGTTGCATGAGCACATGCGAGTTGGCGAGGAGGCTAGAGCCAATGGCATCTCGAGCGGCCAAGAGGCCGAACTAGTGCTTCGTGCGACGAGAGGCAGTGGGAGGCAGAGCAGAGGGAGACGGCGACAGTGATGGTTTGTCTTGAGGATTTTGGAGAAGAAGAGGGTAAGTCGACGATTTGGAGAAAGAGGAGAGGTAGTGGGAGACGAAGTAATTCGAAGGTTTTCGGCTGAGAGCTTTTAATAGCGGACGTTTGGAGGATCCGCTATTAAAAGTCCTATAATAAGATAAAAAGGCAAACTTTGTTGTATAATTAAGAAATTCGAATGGCTTAGTGGTTATGCGTCTTCTGAGCTTGCAGGAGGGCAAGGGTTTGAAGTTCGAACCCGCTATTGAAAAGTTTTTTACTTGTCAACTAGTAAAGATAAGTTTCAGTTATTGCAAGTAAGGCAACTAGTTCAGCCGGTTTGAGTATGTGCTTGGGTAGTCATAGGTTCCTGTTTCGAATTCCTCTATTGAAAATCAATTTTTTGTCATTTATATTTCTTTTAAAAGAAATTAAATAAAAAAATTAATATGATTGAAAAAAATAATTCTTAAATAATTTATAAATAATTCTAAAATTTTGAAGCAAAGAAATTACAATGTTAGTGAAGTGGGCATAAAAAATATCACAACAATTAAAAAAAATTAAATTTAAATTATATTAGTTTAAGTTGGATTAATAATTTAAATTGAATGGGAAATTCTAAAATTTAAATTCAAATTATATATGCATTATGTTTAGTGTCATATAGAGTTTCTTTTTAAATAAGCAGGGAATGACTATCACTTTCATTTTCATAGAAAAAAGTACAAAATTCAAACAATAAAAAATCATCATCACATATTCACTACCTACAATCCTATACTAATTTATACTCTCTTGATATAAATCTAGAACCCAACAAAATTACAAAATTAGCAAATCTCTACTATCGACACAATATCCAACACCAGAATAATCCTATTATTTCTACTATCTTGTGGCTCCATAGCTATCTATTTTCACCTTTATCACATCACGATCAAATTGTCTAATGTCAGATATCGACATATTTTCTATTAATCAGCAGGACATATTGTACATCTACCAACTGTCATTGTCGTTGCTTAGACAGACACGTGGAGTATTTGTATAAAAATAATCACTGATCACAGCTTCGTGATCCTTTTTTAAGTGAAACCTGAGGACAGGATCTCATTTTTCGATAAAAAAAAAGTATTTTTATAGAAGTATATAAAATTTTGAGATCATTCAATATATACTTGATTCAATTGAAAAGAGTAGTGATAGCTAATATGTAGTTTTTCAGTTATCTAGCATTTTCGCGCGTGCACATTAGTCCAACCGCGTAACTTGCTGTCTACCGATTTCTATAGCCAGTTTCTGATACTATATATATTGAAGCGTGGAGGCAGACTCTCAAACCATCGTGTAGAAAAAGTAATAAGAACATCTTCATGGCTTTGAAGACTATTGTCATGTACACACAATTAGTCTTACTCCTACAAACCCTAATTACCATCTCTGCAATTTCCCTGCCCCAAGATCTCGCCTCAAAAATACGAACCGATGAACAGTCTATCTTATCAGTGTCGACTGATTACGGCAACCTTTCGACATCAACTCCGGCTGCCGTGCTATACCCTTGGTCTCCTCTTGACATTTCAGGCCTCATAAATTTCTCATACAGTTCCTCTATCCCTTTTTCCATTTCTCCACGTGGCAATGGTCATTCCATAAATGGCCAGGCTTCTGCTTCAGATGGAGTGGTGATAAACATGATGTCTCTTGGTTATGAATATAGCAACCGCATAAATGTATCGGTTGTAAACCAATATGTGGATGTCGGGGGAGAGCAGCTATGGATCGATGTCCTGCAAGAGACCTTAAAATACGGGCTTGCGCCGAGATCGTGGACAGACTATCTTCATCTGACAGTTGGCGGGACCCTCTCGGTTGGAGGTATCAGTGGACAGACCTTTCGGTACGGGCCGCAGATTGCTAACGTGCTTGAATTGGATGTGATTACTGGTACTATCTAATTTCTTAATTTGGTAACTGTGTTATTTCATCAACTTGTCTGAGTATATATATGCAGGAAGGGTATCTTGGTCATTTACTCATTTAGCTACTTTTTGTAGTTTTAAACAAAACTAACGTTTATGATGAAACTTTGGAATAGCTTGTTAAGCTGCAATTTCCTTTTTGCTGAAACGAAAATATTTGACGCAGAATTCACATTAATCTAAAGCTAAAAATTGGATCATGCAGGTACCGGGCAGTTCATAACATGCTCCAAAGACCATAACACAGGACTATTCCTTGCTGTGCTAGGCGGAATGGGTCAATTCGGTGTCATAACTCGTGCACGCATAGTTCTCTCTCCAGCACCAGAAAAGGTGCACTGGGTCCGACTCGTCTACACAGACGTGGTCACGTTCACACGGGACCAAGAGCGTCTCATATCGACAGAAAACCGAGAAGGTTCGCCTCTAGGGTTGTTTGATTATGTAGAGGGATCGTTCCTGGTGCAGCAGGGCCTCATCGGGAGCTGGCGGTCTGCTGATTTTTTCACTGATACAGACTATAATAGAATGAACCAGCTTGCTACTGAGCATGCACTCGGTGGTGTTTACTACATCGAAGGTGCGGTGTACTACACTGATGATACTGAGGCTAAGAAAGATCAGGTATACTGGTGCAATACCATTTCAGTTACACAATATAGGTTAAATTATATTCAAATCAATGTTTCACGTACGTATTATTATTTAAAATTAAATCAAAATCAATGATTTTCTATTTGCATAATTGGGCTCAATTCCAGTATCTGCATAAGCTGATCAGGGCTTGGCCACTATATATCCTATTGACTTATTAATACCAGAATTGAGGTACTAACTTTATCAGCATTTGATGGCAGATCAGACACATATCCTATGGCATCCAGTGCAATATATTCTACAATATGTACGATAAATATAACTGTAGCTATATATATAGTACCTTAATTAATTACAAGATTACAAGTATCACGATACTCTAAACAAAGAAGATTATGTGCATGTTAATGTTGTCATCTGGTATGGAGTATCCTTGATTCATGGAGGCTCGAGCATACGTGGCAGGCCAAAAGGGATAAAATGAAGTAATCTAGTAGTACACAAATTACTAAATTAGTCATACCACATACATTCCTATCACAGTTAAACCAGCAACCGACCATTTCATCAATTATTGTTGCATGTTTCCAGGTGGTTGAATCAGGCAGCTTGACCTGTCAGCATAACTTGTATGGTAGAAATGCATGCATGCATGCATGGTAGCAGGTCAATGCATGGATGTAACTTGTTAATGCAATTGTCTGTCTATACTTGTGTTTATTGCTTCTATGTCTTTCCATCATGGTGGTCCAGTAATAGCGACCCAAAACACAATTTATATTTTTAAGTAACTCTCTAGAACTATCATTTCTTAAAAGTAAAGTAAAGAACAATACAGTCAATTAGAGAAATTTAGTTTCTTCAAAAGTATTGAGCGTTTGGCATCTGACTTATTATGTATAACTAATTAAATAGCATTTTCTTTATTATCTGCCAAATGTCACACTACATGGTCGACTTTTTAGGTTCAGAAAGATGTGAACCGCGTACATTAATTTGAAGAGTTAAATTTTATATTCTTTCTCAAGCGCTAAGCCTAAAAGACAACATGTCAAGTTTCTATATTTTTCGAGCAATAGTAAGGAACACCATTTCTATTAATTTTTTTTATTCAAAATAGTAGCCTCTTAGAGATACCAGTCTACTTGGGTAACTATATATATATATCATTAATTATGTGTATCTGCGACCATAGTAGAGTATGTACTGATCATTAATTAAATTAAATGTTTGTATACATTGGAATTGTGTAGTTACTTTTTCTAAAAGTATGACTATTTAGTTTGCATTCTGCATCTCTTCTTTCGTACACATACAAAATAATAAAACTATTGAAATTTGGACAGCTTATATATATATATCTCACAAGATGAACGTGTGGGAGAAAACGACATAGAAAATATCATCTTAATTTGTTTAACGTTCAGGAAAAAAGATCAATGGAGTTGATTAAATTTTAAAGATAAATGCTGAAAGTTTGGTTTTTTTTTTATTAATTCGCTGTACAAGTAAAATATTTAATTAATTAATCTCTGATATCTTTTTAAATTTAAATTGATTTCTGCCTGTTAGTTAGATTTATATGATCGAACTGCTATCTGAAAGCCATCTGAAGTCAAAACATTTACTCTAAAACATACATGCTAATATAATTTCTCTACTGGCAGCCAACAATCAAATTCCATCAATGTTTTATACCTAATGCTGAAATTAGGGTTTATGCTGATCTCTGACAGGAACTAGAACTGTTACTCCAAGAGCTAAGCTATGTGCCAGGATATGTATTCATGCATAATGTAACCTACGTGGAATTTCTCGATCGGGTGCATGATGGAGAACTGAAACTTCGTGAAATTGGCCAGTGGGAGGTGCCTCATCCATGGCTGAACTTGTTTGTGCCTAAGTCAAGAATACTTGATTTCGACGCCGGGGTCATTAAGGGTGTCCTTAACAATAACACAGTTTCTGGAATTGTTATTATCTACCCAATGAACAGAATCAGGTATGTATATATAAGCCTTTTATTACATTTTTTATTTAAGAATTAAGTTCTCAGTTTTCTATATCAGACAGACTAATAGCACATATTTGTCCATCAATTCTAAAACCATAAAAAATATAGACAAAGGTAGAACGAATGTTCTAAAAAAACATAGTTTAATTATTATAAAATGTCCCTTTGACTTATCCTTTCAATTTGACAGATAAGTATATACAGTCAGTAGTAACATATGTTTAGTTCCTACGATTTCCTAAAATACAAGTGCATGCATGTACCTCAATAATTAAAACATACACATGTGACTTTGAAGTCTAGAAAGACAACAATCACACGTCTCCAAACCATGCACTATCAACATGCAAGGCTTATATATCCCAAAGATGCACCATTCCGAACTTAGTATATAAAGAACCAGCAGGATGATCATTCTTTGAAAGTTATGCTATTGTTATTGTTTTGATATATTGTTAGCTTTCCGTATTGACCACATGCTATATAAACCAACAAACAAGTGCCCTCAACAACGCAAAAGCTTGTCGGTTCTTTAATTCTCAAAATTTTCACTATTACAGTATTTTGAGAATTTAATCATTTCTGAAAAGCTGAAAAGTCGTCTAATATAACACTTTGAATTTCCCGTTAATTTATTAAGACGAGAACTTTACTATCAGCATATATATATATAGCATCTAAGTATATTCCATTAACATGCTTATGTTTTCAATATATTTACTTGTATGTTATGCCTTAGGTGGGACGATAAGATGTCGACGATGATTCCTGATGAAGAAATTTTCTACACTTTTGGGATGCTAAGTTCGGCCACTGGAGATAATTTGCAACTTTTGGAGGACCAAAATGAAGAAATCCTGCAATTTCTCAATTCAACAGGGATTAAATATAAACAATATTTACCACACTATACAACAACAGAAGGGTGGATGAAGCATTTTGGTGCCAAATGGCATAACTTCTTGCAAATGAAACTGAAGTATGATCCGAAATTAATACTGTCGCCTGGAAGTACAATATGGAGTACTTGATATAGTTAATTAATTAATTAATAAATTACAGTAATAGTTAATTTCTTGTAGCTTCTACTTCTGCATGCATACGTACTCTTTTTTTTTACGTGTACACTTCATAAACATTACTTTTGTAATATTAAATCTGAATTGTTTTAAAAAATATTTAGAATATAACAAGATAGCTCTAAAAATCACTAACTTCGATTTCTTACGTGCTTTGCAATTGTAAATCATTGGATCATGCTTTGTGATTCGTGCCAACATGATATTCCGTGATCCAATGGTCCACAATTGCAAAACACGTGCTTTGCGAAATACCATAGCCTCACTCTATATATATATGCATAGGACGGAAAGGAGTGTCATATTCATATTATTTTAGCTTTGCTTTATAAAAATAGAAATATTATAAAGTTATAAAATTTACTTGTGTACTATGCATAAATTATGAAGTCAAAATTATTATATTATTTCAAAATAGATATTAAAAATTAGGAAAATGTTTCGCGGATCCCAACTTCAATACCGTCAGCGATACCAACTGGGCGTTCAGTTGAGTTCCGACGAAAATTTGTTTTACTCATGATGCATATTGTTTTCGTTATTATGAATGTTATTTTCGTTATTGTGCATCTAATAACATGCATAACAGTTAAATACTTATGATTTATATACTAAGTTCAATATGTTTTTTTGTTCTATTTATGATTTATTATGAAAATTTGTTTTACTTATGATGCATATTGTTTTCGTTATTATGCATTTTGTTTTTATTATTGTGCATCTAAAAACATGAATAACAGTCAAATACTTATGATTTATATGCTAAGTTCATTATGTTTTTTGTTATACTTATGATTTATTATGTTTTCGTTATTATGCATGATGTTTTTGTTATTGTGCATGTTATTTGTATTATTTTGCATGTTATTTACTTGCATAATAACAAAAAATAACATGCACAATAACAAAAACAACATGCATAATAACTAGACAACTTTTCAAAATAAATGCAACTGGATTCGTCCAGTCCGCATCGATGAGCGTAGCGATCCGCGTCGGTGAGCGTAGCGACATTCGTTTTCAATGGAGCGTCCGATCAATTATATGCATAATAACAAAAACAATATGCATAATACAAAAAACAACATGCATCATAAAAAAGCAACATGCAAACTGAATTCAACTGGATCTGTTATGTTGGTATCGATGGTGGTATCACTGAAGGTATCGATATATCAGCTCCCTAAAAATTATTAGTTAAAAATAGTCAAAACAAAATTTACCAAAGAGTTATGATAAAGACATTTATGTAAATGTTAAATAAGCGAATAATACAAAAATACAAATATTATATGTATTATGAATAATTATTTAATTAGATATCTTAATAATTAGAACATTTGCAAGCTAAAATTTCACGAACATAAATATTTTATGTATTATATCATTGACATGTAAGGACATTCTTGTCATTTTATAAATAAAAGAGAGCATTAAATGATAAATAAGCTTCTAGAAGCTCATTATCATTGAATACAAAGTTTGAGGGACCAACTTGTCACAACGAAAATTTCGGAGGCTTTGGATGCAGAATTTTTTTTGGTAATCATGAAAAAATTTGGGAGGAAAATAATTAAGTTGGTCGTTTTTTTAGATTCAATAGCTAGAACGGTGGAAAATCTACCGTGCGGTACGAACAAACCCACCGCACGGTAGATTTTCTATCGTGCCAAAGTTCTTTTCTGACACATTTCAACATTGAAGAATGTTTCCGTTTATGACTATGTATAGAAAAGTATTTTTGGTCATGACTATGCATAGAAAAATATTTTGGTCACAACTTATTGTGACCATAATTTTTTAATTAATTAATTTAATTTAAAATAAATGTGTCATTACTCATTATATTTAAAGATGGTACGTATTGATGCATCAATTTATCTCAAACATAAATTATATTAATTTATTTATTTATTACTGCATTAATAATTACATCTAATGGTCATAGTCGAAATTATTTTACTATACATAGTTATAATCAAAAATATTATTTTATCATAATCAAAGATGACACGATAGAAAATCTACTATGCGGTAGATTTTTCACTGTTCTGACTATTGAATCTAAAAAATCAAACAATTTAACTATTTTTCTCGCAAAATTTTTCATAATTATCAGAAATAAAAAATGCTGCTTCGGATGTCGTTACACCCATTATGTTTTTCATTTAAATAATATTTCATAAATATATATACCCTAATGATTTATTTTCATTGCGATGATGGATGATGATGATCACTTCATAGGAAGAGAGACTTGCTTGGAAGGACAAATTAGACGTATGAGATCAGCACGCTCCACGTCGATGCATTAATTGTTCATTGATTGAATGTTGTAAATTTCATCTCAAAAAAAAATGTTGTAAATTCAAACATAACTACTTCATTTCATCCTGCTATCAATTCATTTATTTATCTTTTTTTATTTACTATAAATAATCATATGTTAATTAGAAGTAATGCATGTACAGCATGCAAAGGAATGAATCATATAACATATTATGCTTATAGATGTAATTATAACATCACAATTAATTACTTGTGAACAATGAAATAAATCGGTATTTATATCAAGTATGAACCTTAATTAAGAAATTTAAGCAGGTAATTAGATACATATACCATTTTGGTTATTACCTCTGCAACTATTCCCTCCAAACAGTTCCCTTTCACAGCTGAAGACATGTAGGACTGTCAGACAACTGTGTGGTCGATCAAGTGAAAAGCTCACTACTTTTACTTTTTTTTTTTGATTCGCTGATAGGCTTACAACACACACAAACAAATCAGAAAATAAATTTAAAAAAATCTCCTTAGAAGTAGCTCCTAGCGGGACATGAACTCCAGACCTCCCCCATGAAAACCTTGTGTCTCACCACTATACTATATAAGACTTTTTGGAATTTCAATTTTCATTTTCCGAAATATTTATTTGAATTTTAATAATAGTATTTAAAAAAATTTCGGACCCCCTCCAATGCCACAAAAGGGAATTAATCAAAGAGAATCAAAGGAAAGAGAGCCATGGAGAGAAATCCCAGATGCATAAGCAAAGGTAGCATCATAGTAGCATGTGCTTCTGTAGTGCTGTGGTGTCTGAACGAAGACTTGTGCAGACTTTCGGAGCACAGCTCAATCTTTTCATGGACCAGTTGGTCCCTTTCTCTGTCTCCGTAGCGTATCTTGCTATCCTTTTCGTATCTTTTTCTGTTGTTCCAGTTCTAGAACTTTGATTTTGATTTTTCAACTTTTTGTGACGCAGGAGCAGGACAGATCTTTGAAAAATGAAAAGTGATAGCAGTTAGTTATGGTGAGACTAGAGTAGGTTGGTATTAGTTTGGCAATATTAGAGGTGTCAGAATCCGACTCGATTCGAGAAATTCGTTCGATTCGACTTGATTTGAATTCAATCCGATATTTTGATAAAGTCAAACTATTCAAACCTGACTCGGGATGATCCGTAACCCGAGACGAAGCGACACATGAGCGACCTGAGCCCGACCTGAGACGACCCGTAACCCGAAATGGCGCGACACATGAGGACCCAAGCCTGACCCGACCCGACCCGAGACCACCCGTAACCCGAGATGGAGCGGCACATGATGACCCGAACCCGACCCGACTTAGTCTTTATGTAAACTACACGTACGCGCTCGTGCTTCGCACGAAAAACTACAAAAAATTTGAAAAAATTGCTCCAGTGTTTTCATGTTAGATTGCTACAGTAAAATATTATTTATATTCACTATAGTCAAGTATGTTCAATTTTGAATTTTGATATAGATAAGATTGTACAAATTGAAAATCTAGTATAAATTAACTGAAATGATTGGGAAGTTAATTAATTTGACTGTCATTTTATGTAATTGTGTAAAAAAGGAAAATGAAGTTTGTTAATTTGAATAATTAGATAGTAGTCCGGTCACATTTATTTCCGCAAGTTATTAATAATATCTAGGCACTGACAAGAATAAGAATAATTGGATAGGACGTAAACATATGTTAAAATTAAAAAGTTTGTTGTTCTAACAATTTTTGTGTATTCGAAACTACTGAAATTTTACATATCTTAAAAATAGTAAAAGAAAAAAAATTTAAAAATGTTATTGCTGAATAAATTTTGCTACAACCTACAATATCCAATGATTCAGTGCTAAATTGTTTTCAATGATAATACAATTGAGATATCAAATACATATCACAACAATATATGATTTTCTTGGTATGTGTGAGTATTTCGTTCCAACTTCCAAGCCCATCCACCAATTGACAATTGCCAGTTGCCATTTACAAATTATATACAATTTGTTTTTTACATTACAAATTATATTAGAGTTGTTACAGCGGGTCGGGTCGGGTACCTGCGGGTCCAATTCGGACGGATTCATGAGTTCACGGGTTGTGCGGGGCGGGTTAGCACGGATTTGGTAGAGTAAGGGGCAACCCAACCTGTGGTAAACTTGCACGGGTTGGACGGGCACGAGTTTGAGCAAGTCGGGTCACGGGTCGAGTCGGGTTCCCGTCGAATTTTTTTAATTTTTTAATTGAAAAAGATAGGGAAAAAATGGGTTGGCACGAGTATTCTGCGAGTTTGGCACAAGTAACACGGATTTAGCACGGGTCGGCGGGTTGGCACGGATTTGGCACGGGCTGCCACGGGTCGAGCGGGTTCCCGGCGGGTTTGCCACGAGATGGGTTGGGATGGGTTTCCGGGAAAATGGAGCTCACCGCTCTGCCGTAGATCCACAAATTTTTTTTCCATAGGTCGGGTCGATCACGGGTCGAACCACGGGCGGGTCAACCCATCCGGGTTTTTTTAGAACTCTAAATTATATACATATATGATGGTGATTTGATGCAAAGTAAGCAGAAATTTCGTCTAATACATGACGAGCAAATACCATATTTATTTGAATGGACAAATTTGAATTACACTTGCAACTACAATAACAATCAAGTGCAAAAAATAAAAAAATAAAAGACGTTTTTTACGTGAAAAATAAAAAAAACCCACCGAAGTGACCGATGCAAATTTACTAATAAAATTGTCTTACAAATGCAAAAAGATCATCAAACTATCAACTCTTTTATTATCACTACACTACTACAGAATTGATATGTTATAGCGGATTTATAAAGGCTATTATAGCGGACATTGAGGGTGTAATAGGGGGGCTGCTAAATATACATGTGACTCGCTATAATATGTGCAGCCTATTATACGAACCTTACAGAAAGGCTGCTATAATAGATAACTATTATAGCGGTCTTTTAGTATCCATCGTTATTGTAGCATAACTATTATAGCAATCATTGTTGAAAATCCGCTATAAAACCTTCTGGTGATATTTTGTAAGACATATTATAGCGGCATTTTGTACAAGCCCGTTGTAATAGGTTTCAATTAAATTTCCAAAATGTCACTGAGGAGCTATTATAGCGGCATTTTGTACAGGCCCGTTGTATTCGAAACTACTTAAATTTTACATATCTTAAAAATAGTAAAAGAAAAAAATTTAAAAATGTAAAATTTGATCTCATAAAAGATTTAAATATGAAAATCATGTTCAACTATTTGAATCGGTTGATCAACTATTTGTGTCCTCCAAAACTACTGAAATTTTACATATCTTAAAATTATTAAAAGAAAATTCCAAAAAGAGTAAAGTTTGATCTCATATAAGATTTAAATATGAAAGTTACGTTCAACGATATGAATTGGTTCGTTTGAATTTATGGAATACATATGCAAAGTATCATGTGTCTTGTACTTTATGAAACCTCACTGTACATTTATTATGATTATGACAATAACAGAGATTACTATTATAATTTGTTATTGTTATTGCTGAATAAATTTTGCTACAATATCCAATGATTCAGTGCTAAATTGTTTTCAATGATAATACAATTGAGATATCAAATATATATTACAACAAGATATGATTTTCTTGGTATGTGTGAGCATTTCGTTCCAACTTTCAAGTATACTCACGTATCAGATATTGAAAAAGTTTTGGAGGTCATTAAATGTAACAAATATGATTTTAATGTATGGTTCATAAAGATGTCACTTTACTGCATGTAACGAACTCAAGAACTGTATCCTCTGCACCCATTTTTATGGGATCTCCTTGCACCCATTAATGTGGACCGTCCGATTAAATCTGGATGGCTGATCACCAATTATATGATTCAGCCATTCAGGGGGCTTTGTATTATAAAATTAGATCTGTTCAAATCTAATCGAACGATCCAGATTAATGGGTTCAGAGAGCACCCGTAAAAATGGATGCAAAGGATATCGTTTCAATGAACTCAATATAGATACCATTCGAGTTATGTTGTGATAATAAATAAATCGCGCATGATAATGCTAGAAACTTAGTAAGGCTAAAGTAATTTATAAGTTTCCTAGTTGAATAAAAGAGAGAGCGCAGAACAATGAGTTAAAGATAGAACATATAAGTACATACTCCATGGTTATAGATCCACTTACAAAAGGACTGCCACCTAAGAAGTTTCATGAGCATGTTGCTCGTATGGGTGTAGTTCCTACTTGAGATAGTTTGAGGAAAATATGATAGTATGATTTTAGGAAAATATTGTTCTATGTAATTTGCAACAAGTTATGATATATGCAACTTACAGTTTGAATCTCCTTGTTTTTTCTCTTTAAAAATTTTGACCTTACCAAAGTAAATAATAAAGAAGAGTAATTTGGAAATAGAAACGTATAATCACACTTTCGTGTAACTTTAGAACTATATGTCCAAAATCTAATTCATATCATCAAGCGGTATTTGGCACTGTGATTTAGATCAAGATACGAAGAAAATGTGGTGAATGTCGTTTAAGTTTCTTGTTGGTATAACTATTGGACCAAATTGTTTAAGAAGTATGAAAAGAAAGACTGAAAAATTAAGTAATTTGCATATTTGGATATATGTAATCAAAAAGATCACACTTGTCCTTATTAGAGATTGTTGAAATTGAGATGTCGAATCCGATAAATAAAGTTTGGACTGTGTGTTATATGATTAATATATCACATACTGTCACTAATATTACGAGGAGTAATATGAGATATGCCATAAATGTGATTAATAATACAATGACATAATACATATTTTGCTAATATTTTGAATACAAATACATATGTAATCTAATGTGAATTAATTATAATTATTGATGGATCGATTATGATTAATTAAACTCATACTAGTGTTAATGTAAAGTTAGAAATATTGTTTGTGCTAAACCCAATTAAATTTGATTAAGGTCCAAGCAAAACAGAGAAATATGCATCTTGATTGCGGCCGCAATAAGCCTCTTTGCAACCGCAAATGATCATGATAGACTTGGTAATAATATGCTGGAATTCAGCAGTTCAATAGCGGCTGCAATAGCTCTCTTTGCAGTCGCAAGAGACTTGGCAGATTTTCTGCAAAGTTTACAGCCAAGTCAATTGCGATCGCAAAGGATCTCATTGCGGCCGCAAGAGACCTCTCTAGAGGCATAATTCCTTTCCTTATTTTGTCGATATCTTTCTCACTTGTGCTTCAAATAATAACAAATTCTCTATGCGTGTTTACAATAGTAATAACATAATTTGGAAAATAATGGGAGATAATTTAATATCAAATATTCCAAAGAATATTTGCTATTAATTACAGTACCTTTCCAAGATATATTTTCACTAATATAAAAGCCGCTAGGTCTCCAAACATTACAGATATGATTTTCAGGGCAAATGTATTGTGATTAGTCTATACTATCCTCTCCATTAAAGATAATTATCTCTACAAAATTCATGACCTAAGAGAAAAAGATAAGTCACCGGAAATTGCTTGGAAGGATGCATCAGCAATCGTTCCGAGGTTCTGCTCGACTGTCTCCAACGACTCTTTGATTTGCCTGAGTGGCAAAAGGCGGGAGGCTTTATGAGATGGTTGTAAGTTTTCACGCTTCTGCACTCTTTATTATCTTATCTATTGCATAAAGTTATCTTTTGAATTGTAATTGCGTAAGTTATGATCTCGATTTATTGCTTAATTTCTTGATTTGCACCAACAGTGAAATCTACCATATATGTCTCTAACTTAGAGTGTTGGTAGTTGAATTCTATGATAGTTAGTAATATTATGATCATTTCTAACTCTAGATTTCCTACCCACCTTTCTAGGGTTAGAGTTGTTGTTTAACTTGATTCTCTTGGTGTACCTTTTGTTGTACATATAAGCATGATTCCTTGCATGAGTTGGTTTATCAATTGGTTGATATTGCTTCTCTTTTATGGAAGGTCGTCCTTTTACAAACCCAAGTTCAGTTTTGTCATAAGGATCTTGACCAATATAAATCTTATCATAATCAATCTTTGTGCTATTGTTTGATGACTAACTTAACAAATTTAGAGACACAAGGATGTGTCTCCTTCAATTCTTTTTCTTTATACAAATTGATTTTCGTCTCAAGATCATTTATCCTAATTTCTAGCAATTAAATCATAGACTTAAGATCATTGATCATAACATCTTTAACATTCAAAGACTTCTTGGACTCATGATATTTATCCAAATCACATTGACTCATCACAAGACTCACAATCATCATCATGAAATTTAGAAATATCAAATACTATCGTTTTAGCTCGACTAGGAGCCTTCGTTGCTTGAGTTTTTGCAACTCTTCTCTTTTCTTGAACAATTTTCTCTCTTGCACATGCCTCTTCCTTTTCTTTTGCAATACTCGAGAGCTTCTCAATTCTCTTTGAAGCATCTTTCTTTTCAAGTGCTTCTTTTTTTTTTTCTTTTGCAAGTTTTTTTTATCTTTAGCTCGGGCCATCTTTGTTATTATTCGAATTGTCTACAGATCGGTTATGTTTTTCTCTTTTATTGTTTCAAACGTAAGCTTCATATATGTCTTCTTTAAATCGACAATCATGGCTAGTTTGCTTTCTACTTCTTTCATGAGATCAACTTTTGCATCTTCTTCTTCGCACTCAACGAATTTACTAATTCATGTGGCTTGCAATGCCTTCTTGTTAGTTCTCTTGAAGCGACCTTTGTATCCTCCTCTTCTCTTTGAGGGAAATATACATAGAAATTTTGAATGCAATGATCTTCCTTGTTGCATATGAGACACACCATCTTCTTGTCTTGTGCTATCCTCTTCTCATTCACTTTTCTCTCAAAACATATGCTTCATTTGATAAGCTTGGTGAGTAGCTCATTATATTTGGAAAGCACTTGATAGACTTTTTGATTAATGTCTTCGCTTGACTCGAATTTGTAGGCGGAGTTGTATGAAGATTATGTGGGTAAGGTCAAAGTCTTGGTAGAAGTTGAGCTTCTTTCTTTGTAGTTCTCCTCGTATGTGCATAGTTGTGCATACACCTCTTCGGGATGATATGCAATATCCTTAGCTTGTGGTGCTTTGATGGAGCTAACCGTGGAATCCCAACCCGACCTTCTAGAAACCATTAGTAGTTTACTTACAAAATCTTCATCACTTATGTTAGAACCTACTTCAACAAATTTATTTCTCAAAGAAACAAGCCTAAAGTATAAGTTCTCAAAAGACTCATTTTCTTCAAATTTCATGTTTTCTAGTTTAGTGGCTAAACTCACTTTCATAGTCTTTTTCATGTGTTCATTATCCTCATATCTTAGTATCAAGGTATTCAAAATATTCTTAGCACTTGTGGAATGAGAAAGAAGAAAAGCAATATTTTCATGAATTGAGATAAAAATGATATTGATAACATTATTATAAGAGAATTTTAGGTCTTTACACTCTTTGGTTAAGGTGATACCATCGATTTCGTACTTAAGTGTCCAACCAACCTCAATAATTTTTCATAGCTCAAATCAAGGTAGTTAACCATACATCTCTTTCAAAAAGCGAAATTCTTACATCCTACCTCAAAGATTAGTGGTACTTTCACAAACTTTAATTGTGCCATTTCACAAGATGAGATCAAGAACAATCAAGAATTGGTCTAATTTGTTAGGGATGGACCTTTGTGTTATGATACCAATTGTTATTTTGAGCAATGATATGATGTAGAAGCGTATTAGCAATAAAAAGTTCTACTTTAGGACCTTAATCATCTAGCAATATAAAGCTTGGTACAATTCAATTTAGTCCACAAGGTAAGCAATGCAAAGATAGTAAAGAGTGAGAGCAAGAGAGCAAAGAAATACGCGATATAACGTGGTTCAACTCTCTCAGGTAACTAAAAATGCTACAGTCAACAAGAGAGCAAGAGAGCAATGCAAAGATAGAAAAAAGTAGGCCTACACGAGACCTCCGGATAAAAAAATGCTCTAAGACTGAAACAATATAACCACAAGTGTATTACAAAAAAGGAGCTTATCCAAAAGGCTCCAAACCATCAATGGGCAACACCAAGCTTGCAAGATAACTAAAAATGCTACAGTCAACAACACCCAATGCTAAAGATTACCCGCTTGACAACACAACACGGACCAACAAACAATGTATAAAATTAGCTTGAAAAGACAATTAGACAATTAATGATTATCCTAAACTCTCTCAGGTTTGGATGCTCGTAGGAGACGACTTTTGTGCTCTTTCAGGTGCTTTTCGTGTGCTTGTAAACTTGGAGAATGGCTTTCTTAGTCTTCTGGAGTAGGTATCAAGTTTATATAGGCATAAAACTTCTTGGATCTTGAACTTGAGCTCCTTGTGTTACAGAAATTGATCAGCCCCTTACAGAATTCGTTGTGACATGTTGGGGGCTTTCCAGTTTTGCCTTGACCTTCTTTGCAACTAACTTTTGGGCCCTTCTCCTTCATGAATTCGTTGTGATGAACGAGAACCCGTTATGATGGGTCTGGATCCCATAGTGATGGGTTGGTCATGCGTTATAGTAACACAATGCTCGAACTTTTTGCTCCAGAACTTATGTCTTGTGGGTCCTCTTGCCAGACACCCGTTATGATGCCTTGGGACCCATTATGACGGTTTACAACCCGTTGTGATGGGTCTCTCATGCATTATAGTAATGCAAAGCTCTGTGAGCCTCTGTTTTATTTGTGTCTTGTGCCATTTTGCTCTCTTGACTTGTACATGATATTTCTGACCTTTTCCATGATCAAGTATACATGTTTTAACGTGCACTTCACAAAATTCAACTTGTGCAAATGTTAGTACTAATTTATTTAGCAAATTATCAAACCAATATGAGTTTAAGCCAAAAATAACATGATATACAAAAACTGTCTCATTACAAAATTTGTCTCAATAAGCTGATTATACCATTAAGAAGGGAAAAGAAACAAAATGGAAATAAAACACCCAACTAGAAAAAAACTAAAAGAGCTCTAACTAGCACAAATAGATAGTATATTTTCTTGGGTCTTCCTTTCCTCCAGAAGTATCAGGTTTACTGAGTGTAATCAGAAGTTCAGCAACCAATACCAAATGAGTTATAACTATATAGTTATAGCTGGTGTGGCGATAGTAGCTAAACTTCTGAGTTCCTTCCTTCAAGAAGTGACAACATTAATGCAAGAAAAACGAGATCTGCTCACAATAAAACTAACAGTTCTGGAGGGAAGGAATTGGATAACAGATTTCTCAGGGTTCTAAACAAGAACATAACTCAAAAAGATGCATTTGTTATCTTTAAAATAAAAGATTTACAATGATACAAATGCGGTCTCTTGTTAGATATTTTGCCAGAAAATTGAGCCTCTCTATCTGTGGAACTTGATGCCATGAATGCTTTAGGTGGAATGACCTTGGATGCATAATGTATCTTTGCATTAAAGACTATTGAGGAACTTACTAGGTGTATCAGACATGGTTGATGTCTCACATGGCATACTAAGTTGATTGATATCTTTGATGCAAAGATACCATGTGCATCCAATCCACTAAATAGAGGGTTTAATTTCCTGGTAAAAAACCCTACAGGAGATTTGACCTTATTTGACTTATTGTTCTTTGTTAGCTAAGACATCAAATGCATCTTCTGAGCTATGTTATTATTTGAAACTCTTTAAGTAATATGACATCCAATAGCTCTTGTAAGGTGTTAATTACTAAAACATAGAAATATAAATAAGCTAATACTTTCTATGTAGTTGTCTAGTGATAATAAAGCAAGTGGCATGTATGCTTTCTATGTACTTTAAAGTATTCTTACCTCAATTTTTATGTATTTTTCAGCTTCACTCAACCTCACCACAGTTTCTTTCTACCTTAACTCAGCTTCATGAACTTTCTTGTCACTCTCACTCGGTATTATCTTAGCTCTCGCAAGGAGTTACTTACAAAACACAAAATAATATCGAATAATACAATAAATGGACCGTATGCTTTCAATGTACTTTAAAGGGTCTTTAACTCCTTAAACTAGTAAGCTAAAAAATCACAATAATATCAAAGATAAAATAGAATAAGTAAACGCTTCTTTAGGTAAAACACATGAGTTTCGTCAAGTGCCACACCTACAAAAGTGTTGTAAAATAATTTTGATTATCATAGCCAGACTCAGAGAGAAGAAAGCTTGTTAGAGCAACAACAACCTAACCATAAACCCTCACAACAACCTTAGCAAGTATAAATTCATAACAACAAGTATAAATCTGTAACAACAAGTATAAATTCATAAAATCAAAGTATACACTCATAACATCAAGTATAAACTCATAACTCCTAGCAAGTATAAACTCATAACAATAAGTATAAACCCATAACTCTAGCAAGTATAAAGCCATAACATCAAGCATAAACCCATGAAAATAAGTATAAACCCATAACATCAAGTATAAACTCATAACATCAAGGGCTAACAAAATATAAAAATTACCTAAAAGAAGAGAAGACGTCGGCGAGAGGAGTAAAACAAGAGAGATCTGCTAATGAGTCCTCACCTACTCAAGACCGAGCTTGTTGATAGTCTGGACGAGAGGAGAAAAACAAGAGATTGGTGGAGGCGGCAGGTGGGAAGGAGAGAGATCTGTGGAGGCGGTCAGTTTGTGTGTGTGTATGTGATAGAGATCGAGTTAGATCACCTCCACAACTCAAGCAAAACATATCTGCTAGAGTTGTGGAGGCGTCCAACCAGGAAAGAGAGAGAGGGAGAGAAGAGTTGTGAGAGCAATATTTTAAGAGCTCGGGTTGGGAATATGACAATAGTTATTTAGATAACCGTTATCTTAGAATTTTTTTTTATTTTTTTTGAAAAGCTAAGGCAACTGTTATTTTAAATAATTGTTGGCATGACTTTGTTGAATTAAACTCATCTCTTGTTTGACAATTTGCAAAACAAATCAGTACCAACCTTGCACAATTGAGTTTTGGTGAGATGCATGTTTATACATGTACACATTGATGATGCAAAGGCTCAAACATGCATATACAAGTGAAGACATTCACAAAGATATCAAGAGCAAGCAAATTGGACATTTTCAGAGTCATACGTTACTATAACGCATGGACAACCCGTCACAACAGGTCCCTAACCCGTCATAACGGGTTGCCCACCCGTCACAACGGCTTTCCAATCCGTTGTAACGAATTGAAGAGGACAAGTGTTGAAACAAACAAGACTTCTATAGGGATTCCAGAGGCTTGCATTATCGTAACACATCAGCCATCCATCATAACGAGTTTCCGGTTTCCTACCCGTCACAACGGACTCCCCACCTGTCACAACGAGTTCTCAACCCGTCATAACAGGTTCCTACTCAAAAAGGCCCAGAAGTCAGTAAATCAAGAAGAAGAAGGGCAAATTTGGAAGTTCTCCAACCCGTTACAATAGGTTCTGTAACGGATTCCAATATTCTATAACGCATAGAAGAAAAATCAAGACTTCAAAACTTCAAAATGTGACTAGGCTATATATACCTTGGGGTTAAAAATCAGGAAGAGAATCTAAGTCCTCCTCAAGCTTTCAAGCAAATAATTGTGTATCAGAAAGAGCACTAAAGTCTTCTCCTACAGCTACCTAAATTTGAGAGAATTATGATAGCTTAAATCATCTAATTGTCTATTCGAGAACACTCGTTAGCTAGCTTTGTTAGCCTTTGGTAAATTATATTGTGTTGTCAAGTAGTGCATATTTGTCCTTGATTGTGTTGTCAATGCGATATTTACCCTTGTAGAGTGGTGCAACCTATTGCATAAGTTTAGAAATCTAAGATTGGTTTGCTTATGTGAGAAGAAATCAAAGATAGATTACGTAATACTTATTGTTTAGTGGATTCGGTCCAGAAATGAAGTTTTGGTTCTGAGAGTTTCGTGGATGTAGGCCGAACCGTTATATCACGTATTCTTGTGTTCTCTTGCTCTTTGCTCTTTGCTCTTTACTATCTCCCTCTCTACTATATTTGCATTTTGTTATTTTGATTTGCTCAATTACTATTAGTATTTGTTTGCTTGTGATTTTAGCTAGGTGATTAACGTCTAAAAGTTTGAATTACTTGTTAAAAACGCTTTCGCACTAGCACTTAATCTTAGGACTCATTCTAACAAGTTTCACCTACGTCAGCGGTTATCTAAAATAATCGTTACCTTATCTTCAGAGTTTTTTACACTTCTGTCAACATTATTTAATAATTTCTTCAATACCATTGTTTTATGTAGTTGCTAAATTTCATTTATGTGGTAGCGGTACCAATCACTTATCACTTGAAAAAAGAATGATAGAAATTCTGCAAATGAAACTGCAACTGGAGTATATTAATTAAGGCTTAATTAGACATTTAATGGGATCATATATGTTAGGAGCCAGGAGGTCATGCAAAATTGACTCAAAATCAAGATTTGCTAGGAGCGAAAAATGAAGATGTACCTTCATATTCAAGGACCGTAATTTTTTTAAACAATAAAAAAAACAAATGAAATTAAATAAGTGAGAAAATGACGGATGAAATTCTGCATTCAAGATCTACGCACCTAAGGGGTGCATATTATTACATGTTTTTTGATCCAAGTATGCTACGCAGGTGCTATCTGCGTAACAAAGGTTGTTACTTGTTACGCAGTCAAGAAGTGCGTACCACTTATTTCATGCTACGCATATAGTGCGTACCGTCATGCTACGCATATAGTGTCCCAAATTATGTGAACAAGGGATTAAATTTGATAATTAATGAATGCATCATATGTTACGCACCCCTTAGGTGTGTATCAGAGTATGTTACGCAGGTCACCTGCGTAGCATATTTGAAGAGAGAGAGTGTACTTGGATCAAAAAACATGTAATGATACGCACCCCTTAGGTGCGTAGATCTTGTATGCAGAATTTCATCTGTCATTTTCTCACTTATTTAATTTCGTTTGTTTTTTTATTGTTTAAAAAAATTACGGTTCAAGGAGAAATTTATTATATTGATTTCATGAGAAGGAATGAGTCTCTGTGCTAAGTGAGCAAGCTAAAAGATGAGAGGGAAAGTTAGGAGCGAGTCACACTGGTGGTGGGTCAAGTAGAGAAGTGGGATCCGAATCTGCTGCTCGTATTGGAGGCAAGCAGGATTTTGCTTGTCTCGATCCGATCGTCATGAATCGATCTATCGTCACGGATGGTTGTGATTTAATTCAGAAGTCAGATGTTTTGACCGTTAAATGAATTTTGAACGATTCAGATGGAAACAAGCAGGAGACGATAAGAAATTTGACAAACAGCGGATTTGGTTCCAGAGAAGTGAGGGAGTTGAGGAGGTGCTAGGAAGATTTTTTTTTTTTTTACAGTGTGCTAGGAAGATTACCAAAAAAGCAGATTTCACAAGATTACCAAAATTCAGTGTGCTAAGTCTTTGCCAAAATTAAATTATCATCACAAGATAACAATTTAGGTGGCAAATTTAAAAAGGTTCGAATTATCACACGATAATAATTAAAACTGTCCTTCGCATTTCCGAGAATCCGAGTTCACATGCTAGTCGAAACATACATAGATCGTGAATTCGCGATGGAATAGCTTTTAAGTTTTAACAGAACGGCCCAGAAAAATGAACAAATGCAACATGATACAAAAAAAAGTTCTTACTAAAACATAACGCAAATAAAGGTGTAATACATAAATAACAATAATTCGACGAGTAAAGTAGAATCAAATGCGAGCTTTGCCTAATAAACGGAAAGCTATGTTCTTCTCGTCGGAGCTCCACCACCTCCGCCACCTCACCCGCCGCGAGAATCGCATACGCGTCGCTTTATCCGCCGCTTTGCTCTTTTTCTTTCTACTTCTCGTCACCCCACGCGTCCCCCAGCCCCCCTCTCTCCACCTCTTCGCCGATATGCGAACCCTCTTGGCCGGTTCGTATTATCTAATCATTCTCCGATTTGAAATTTCTTCTTTGGTATTCACTCGTTCTTAGTTTAATCGACTGGTTGTTTTGTTTGTTTTTGTGTAAAGGGGTGCCTAATACATTGAATGTGCTCACTACGTACCCTCTATTGCTCTTTGGAGTTCCTGGTTTGGTGCTATGCCTCTTTGGTGGCTGGTTTGGAATCAGGTTTGTTACTTATTTACTTCTGCGTCATCTCTTTTTATTCAGAGTTTGATTTAATTTTGTGTTTATCCAAAGTTATGAAAAAAAGATCTTTGAGCTCTAGGCATTTATTACTCCCATTTTCAGTAAGCTTTGGCAACTGTTTATTGGAAATTTAACTATGTTGTGGTGTTGCTTTTTAGAAGGCTAGAACAGTAATGCATGTTTGAATCTGGGGGCGGTATAGAATAGCATATATATAATACTTTAATTGCACATCTGTCGGATGTTTGATGAAATGCCTCAAAGATGGTTTTTCAATTTTTTATGTGCTTCATGCCCCCTTCATTTGGATGGTGTAGAGTAGTATTGTGCGTATGCCATCTGAAATTGGGCATAGTTGTTTAGGCATCCAAACCTTTAGGTTTGTATACCCATCTTCATTCATCTCTAAATTGGTCATACTGCAGATATTTTGTTCCCCGAAATAATAACACAAGTTGGCCTGGTATTAGGACTAAAAGTATAATATTTATTATTATGGCTTATTGAGTGATGTGAATTTGTTCGTTTAAGTGCGTCAGTGATAGTAGTATCTATGTACTCACTTCTTTTTTTTCTTGTCGGTGTAGCTTGAAGGGAGAGGTGGTGGCATGGGCATTTTATTTTGCAGGCAATGCTCTAGCTGGATTTGGATCTGCTTATTATCACTTGAAGCCTGATGATGACCGGATCGTCTGGGACAGGTTACCGGTATTTGTGTATTCTGTTTGCAAAATAATCTACTTTTTACTTTTTGTTATTATATGGATGCGCCGAAGCACTAAAGTTGCAGATAAAATCATAAAATTGTCAAACCCAGCACTGTGAACCATATAGTGGCTCCCTGCCCAATAAATATTATGATATTATCACTTATGTGCACCACAGAGGCACAGACTAATATTAGATATTTGCCTTTTTTTTAATTTTCTTTTGATGTACACAAGTTCCTTTCTTTATCAGCGGAATCTAAATGTATGAATATTTTCCTTAATACAGATGATGATTTCCTCAATTTCACTTTTATCTCTACTAGTGATAGAGAGAGTCAATGAGCGGCTTGGACTGTCATGCTTATTTTCTCTTTTAGCTTTTGGATTAGTTAGTATTGCATGCGAGAGGTGATTGACTTTATTCATCTTATCTATTGTTTTCTACATTCATAAAGAGCAATACTTTTCCATATCAGTCAGTATTTTATACCATGTTAATATTTGCAATTGGTTCGACGTAAGTTGTAGTATGAGTTTCCTTTTTATAATTTTTACTTGTTTGTTTCATCCCCAAACGACAGCGGCAGAGCTACATGGGCGAAAGTGGGGTCAAATGACACCACTTAAGTTGACAAAATTCCTTTAAAAATATGTTTATTTGGATTATTTTTCACAAAAAGCCCTCATAAAAATAGTGGATTGACACCACAACAATTCAATACTACATCTGCCAGTACCAATTGTAGAAAATTCGAGGTCTAAACCTGGTTCAATTCTGTATAACTGGATAATATGTTAATTCCTATGGAGAAGGTTATTCTGTTATCTCCCTTGATTTCTTCTTACTGTTAATGTTGAGTGTTATTGTTAAAAGTTCCTACAAAAAACAGGAAATTTTCTGATTGTGTTACTTTTTCAAGATAATTAAAAGATTAAACATTGGGTTAGTGAAGGACATAAACTGGATTGGTTGCAGGATATTTGACGACCTGCGATTATGCATCTTGCTTCAGTTGATGCCTTGTATTGCAATTCCCACGATGGTTTACATGCTTACCCCCAAGTACACTTTTTCCAGGTTTTGGTTCTTGGCTACAGGTTTGTCAATTTTTATGCTGCGAGTAATTTAATCCTAATCTGTACACTTGAGTTGTCTACCTCTGTTCCCCAATTGGGCCTTAGTTAACTTTGGTTTGCACATTAAAACCCACTATGGCCCATTACATTGCAACTAAACCTCAATTTTATTCCTAATTGGCCACCTTTAGTCCCTTGCAGTGTAATTGACTTTCTCAACACATTTTACACTTTTTTCTCTCATGTCTGCAATTAAACAATAAAGGAGCCGAAGGGATATAGAAGAATCAGAAAATGGCATAAGATGATCGCTCATTAGCAGTTACCCAGCTACCAGTACATTTTAGCTGCTAACAGCGGCTTAAGATGACCACCCATGTAAATCATTCGAGACCCAGGAGCCAACACTCAAAATAATCCTTTAAGTGAGGCATTCGGCGTAGGTCGGACTTTTGATTAAAGAAGGTTGAGTGTGTATCTTATGTCTCTCGTTTTTTTTTTTTTTTTGTCTAGGCTTCTATCTTCTTGCAAGATTTGAAGGCTTTGCTGATAGAAAAGTGTACAATGCAAATGGGTACTTTATAAGTGGCCACTCATTGGAGCACCTATGCCTATCTATGGTGGCGTTTATTCTAACATTAATGTTATCTTTCCGAAGCATAAGAATAGCCAGGTACTAGATTGAAATATCTTCTCTCATTCGTGAAGATATTCTTCTTAACTAATAAAATTTATATTTATCAGCCTTCTGAAATGGTTTTCAGTTATTCTTGTTAATATATGTTTCTGCTTCGTCAAGTCATGCAAAAAAAACAAGATATCATGACTTTCATGTACAAAACATTGGATGTCCAAAGATATTTTTCTTTTTTATTATGTCACATTTCATAACGCATCCACTGTAAATGTAACAGGAGGGATACTAGAGCATCCTTCACTAATTTTCATATTAGAGCATATGATCCGTCCTCTCCTGTGGATAGTGGATAATGACATATGATCCCCTTTTTACATGCTAGACATTACACGTTACTTTTGTATAGGACCATAGATGTGAACTTTTCTTGAAATTTTCTTGCTCGTGAATTTTGTCTGTTTTTATTTACAGGGATTCCTGACATAAAAACCTATATTTCTCACATACCTCGTGGATATTTGGGGTTAAAGATGATGGAACTTCTAACCATTTAGAAGTAATATTCTTTTGACAGTTGCAAAAGAGTTCAAGCTTATTTATTGTAATCCATTCTTGCTGATTTGACATTAATAACTAGATGTCTTCAGTATTATTGATTTAAAGCCACGAGTGTAGCTGTACAGATGCTCTGCTTGGATCATTTAGTGTGTAGATTGTTCTAAATTTCTATGATTTTTGTGCCCAAGCAACTATGCATTACACTGTTTATAAGCCACATGTCACTCCATTTGCTGTTGGACTAAGCTCGGGAGTTCATCATAGTAATTGAATGCTTATAAATTCTAACATTTTAGCACCACCACCACCACCATAACAACAAAGTTTTTATTTCCAAACAAGTTGGGTATGCTAGAAATGAAATCCAATTAAGTTTCATTTCCATGAAAATGACTGAGATTTTACGTTGGCTCTTTAAGTTTATTACAACTCTCTTCCTTTTCGAGTTTGGAACTGGCTATATTGCTAGAACAACCTAGGCGGGGTTATTTTACTTTTGGGAAGAACGTTTAGAAAATGTTCAAAAAAACTGTCCTAGAGAATGCATACAGATTATACTGCAATGGGGCCGTACAAAGTGAGATCGCTTGAAAATTTTGTGCAATCAAATTTATGCAGGCTGGTGTACTTCGGAATGTGGTTGGAGACATGTGCATGCTTATTTCCTTTGTACCATGGCAGTTCAGACTTCAGACAGTGTAGTACCAGTGTGGCATTTATATGCAGCATCTGGTTTAATCATTTGCTATAAAGCTTCCTTCATAAAACCGTGAAGTCGCTTTGGCTCAGGCATTATATTGGAACATTGTTAGTCCTCTGCTGATTATCCAATCAAAATATTGGGTCTTTGTGATGGATGGTGGTTCTTACCTGAGGAAATAATTCTCATTGCTGCTATTGCTGCAACTATGGCTTTGACATATGATGTGGAATGTCCTATTTTTTTTTTTTTTTTTGATTCATTGTCCGTAGACTTACAACACACACACAAACAAATCAGAAAATAAATTTGAAAACTTCCCTACAAGTAGCCTCTAGCGGAGCTTGAATCCTAGACCTTCCCATGGAGATTTTGTGTCTCATCACTACATTAGATAAGATTTGAATGGAATGTCCTATTTAAAAGACCAAAGTGTAATCAAAACACATCTGATTCTATTGGGGCAGCTTTGAGGTAGTACTGAATAGAGATAATGTCAGCAAATGAAGACCGGTTAGAATGAAAAATGATTCAGCACACATCATCTCAAGGAGACTATGCTGGCAGCCTAGAATGGTAAACAGTGGTAAAAGCCATTACTGGGTTACTATGCCCTTCGTAAATAATTATTTGTACAGGCCATAGAGCAACAATGTAAAATTTGTAAGAACAGATAGTTTCAAGTTATATGTGTGGTTACCAGTCACCGACTAACTGCACAAAAGAACCCACACAAAGCCCTGGACTATTTGGACAATAACCGTTGATTTATTATTCACACACTTACGCTGACAGAAGATGCTGGTACATACAGGGCTTTCAAACACACGAAACGACTACGCAAAATTCTTTTGCGTTTACGTTGCGTTTTTTCGAGCTAAGTTTTTTTTTGTGGCGTTTATGTTGTGTTTAATAAACGTCAAAAAATTTGTTACGTTTGCGTTTACGTTTAATTAAACGTAAGAAACATGCAAAATTTGCAAAACGTAACTTTTTTTGCACGTTTAGCTTGCTACTAACATTGCACAACAGAACCAAAACATTTATTGAAAAAATTACATGTAACCCACATCAACATTAAAATCACATAAACAACAAATCAAACAAATCAAAACATAAATACATAACATATTAGCAATAAAATTAATTGTTTCATAACCATTACATTAACTGTTTACCTGTAACATCCATCATTCATACAAATATTAAGGATTACAAACAAAAATCTCCTGTAAACTTTATTCAAACACAACAAAAAACAGAAGTAATCATATACAAATAAAACAAAAAAACCTCCCAAGTCCTAAGAACTAACTTTTACTTGTGTTCCACTGTCATGACCCCCTCATTCATTGGTCTTTTCATCACTACCTCCATCGGAGTCCAATTTAATCAACGCATTCCAATCAACTAAAGCTGAACCCAAACCCAAACTTGAACCCGGGGTATAATCAGATGGAGGAGATTAAGATAATGACACAAATGTGGTGTTCCACAGTTCATTCTCGAAGTTTCTCTTGAACTTCTTCTTCTCCTTGCCCTTGTTGATGCTAGTGCTGGTGCCGGTGCCCTTGCCCTTGTCCTTATTGCACCTTTTCCTCTTCTTGTTGAATAAAGCTGGTGCTAGTGCTGATACTGATAACAATCAGTCTAGGTCCTTGACCACATTTTGGAGATCGGATACACCCAACTCCACGGGTGAATTTTGTCCACGAGAAATTGGACCACATGCCTAGATTTTTCTAGCGGGTCCATCTGTTACTGAAAAAACAGTGAAAGCGATCAGTTAACAAATTACTATAATTAGTCCATCTATACATAAGTGATTATACCCTAAATCATAAATCATAAACGAACTCATAAGTGATTATATCATAAATTCTAAACATTGAAGATTAAAATTATTTCAAACTAATAACTACTAATGAACTAAGAGAAAGCTTAAGAGAAAGAGAAGATGAAATTATTTTTACCAGTTAAGAGAAAGGAAAAAATCGTGCAGAAGCAGATGGAGTACGAATATATGTCCCGAGGTCATCTCGACTTGTAATCGATCGAAGGTTCGAACAAAAATCCGAAGGATGCTGAAACACATGTTCACAACTGTAGGAAATTCACGAGGAAGTCCACCAGATTTTGAAGGAAACGTACGAGAAGTACAGACTGAAAGATATAGCATACTTGTAGTCCGTCATCGCGAAGTTGTAATCGATATTGGGTCAAACTCCTATTTATTTTTTCTGAATAAAAATGAAGGTCAAACCTTCCAACTATTTTTATTGTTATAGAGATTTGAAGTCATAATTTTTTTAAACCTATCGTCAAGTGGCTTTCAGTTCCATCAATTTTTAATACCAATGAAATAAAATAATAGAACTAACATGGGTTTGTCCCATCCTCAGTCTTTAGCCAATGCTTATCTTCATGTGCAATTTCAATCACACTAGAAGAGAGTAGAAAAACTTAAACAAGAGAGCTGCTATACCTGACTAGAAGCCCTCAGTACCAGAAACAATGGGGAGAAGAGATGGTTCTCTTTCTCTTGCACTAATTCTTTTAACATTTGCTCCGTTGTTCAAATTTGTGGATTCAAGATGCCTCTTGTTCAACTTTGGAGATTCAAATTCCGACACAGGAGGGCTCATGTCCGGTCTAGGCTTTTATCTGGGTCCACCAGCCGGCCGAACATTCTTCAATCGGACCACCGGCCGCTTCTGCGACGGACGACTCTACATTGATTTCATCTGTATTTCTTCTCATCTTATTCTCATTTTCTCTCTTAGTTATTTGTTCTGATTTGGCCAAATTTCACTTTGAATACACCACTCAAATATCTACCCATCTTACACATTCTGGTTGTTAAATTGTACTATTAATTTCTCTATCTACTCATCAGCTTTTACAGTTCTTAACATTTACATCTTACTAAATAAAAACACAAAATGCTGGTACTGGTATTCTGAAATTGTTATAATCAACGCCAATTGAGTTGTTCTAAACTTTGTTATTACTTTTTTTCTCTCTCTATGTTACTGCATTGCATCACTAGAGTTCCAATGTATAGGTGAAGGATTGAAAATAAATTTCCTGAGCCACTATTTGGAATCATCCGGATCTGATTTTACGCACGGAGTAAATTTTGCTGTGGCTGGTGCAGCAACAATCACCACAGTAATTCCATTTCCTTTATCCACTCAGGTGCTCCAGTTCCTACATTTTAAGAATAAGACCAGAGAACTTAGGCCACAAGGTTTGTTCTTCTACATCCTGCCTTATTTATATATATATATAGAGAGAGAGAGTTACACTAAAGTACTTTATAAATAAAAAAAAGTGCATATAATTTAGACTCACATCTCACAATACAAAGTGCAAACGGCTGATTCGGACCGTTGAAAATATTGTGCTTTATAAAGTACTTTAGCCTAACTCTCTCTCTCTCTCTCTATATATATATAGGAGCATGGCTAAAATAATATGCATAGTACACCCCATTTCGTACTATGTATATAGATATAGGTCAATAAATTGAGATTTAAGTTGCTCAATAAATTCTTCATATGAAAATATTATAGGAAATCAAATTTCGTGATTTTTAGAGCTATCTTGCTATTTTTTAAATATCTTTTAAAAACAGTCCACATTTAATACTACAAAAATGTCATTTCTGGGCTGTTTTTAAAAAATAGCAAGAAAGCTCTAAAAATTACAAAATTTTATTTCCTACAAAATTTTGATATGAAGAATTTATTGAGCAACTTAAATATCAATTTAATGACTAAATTAAATATAAATGACGGTATAGTACGAAATGGGGTGTACTATGCATATTATTTTAGCCATGCTCTATATATAGAGGTGATCCATTAGCCTCTATTTTTCTAGTCTCATGTAGCCTCTTCATCAACGTCAATGAAAATGGTCAATCCGGACCGTTGAAAACATTCTTCATACTAATATATACTTAGAGACCAAACATTCTTCATACTAATATAGACTTATAAACATTCAATTTTCAACTTGTCCGATAAAATAGTAAATAAATTCAAAAAAATGTCAAATTTAGTCTCCAAGTCTATATTAATATGAGTAATGTTTTGAACGGTCCGGATCAGCCATATTCATTTATTTTGGTGGAAAATGGTGCAAGAGGCTACAAAGAGGAGGCCACGAATCCCCCCTCATATAAATATATATATATATATATATATATATATATATATATATATATATATATAGAGAGAGAGAGAGAGAGAGAGAGAAAGGCTAGGGTGCTCCATGGAGCACCAAACCCCTCGTGCTCCACATTCGTTATATCCAATTTGAAAATTCCAACGACCGATCCGAACCGTTGAACATGATCTACATATTGAAATCTACTTGGAGATTGAATTTTACAATTTTATGAAATTTTTTGCTATTTTTTTAAAGAGGTAGAAAAGTTGCTAATCCAGCGGTTTCTGGACCAACAAAAGTTACAATTTTTCTACCTCTCTAAAAAATAGCAAAAAATTTCCAAAAAATGTAAAATTCAATCTCCAAGTAGATTTCAATATGTAGATCATGTTTAACGGTTCGGATCGGTCGTTGGAATTTTAAAATTGGAGATATGATGTGGAGCATTAGGGGTTTGGTGCCTCATGGA
Source organism: Eleocharis quinqueflora (assembly GCA_964058865.1). Lineage (NCBI taxonomy): Eukaryota > Viridiplantae > Streptophyta > Magnoliopsida > Poales > Cyperaceae > Eleocharis > Eleocharis quinqueflora. The sequence continues at coordinate 4,403 of CAXKVX010000033.1, read as the reverse complement.
GCACCCTAGCCTATCTCTATATATATATATAGAGCAAGGATATGATAATATACATAATACACTACTTTCGTATTATGTGGTTATTAATTTGCTCAATAAATTGAGATTTAAGTTGCTCAATAAATTATTCGTAATAATATCTTGTAGAAAATTAAATTTTGTGATTTTAGAGCTTTCTTGTTATTTTGTAAATAGTTTTTTAAAACAACCCAGATTTAATATTACAAAAGTACAATTTTTGGACTATTTTTAAAAATATTTACAAATTAACAAGAAAGCTCTAAAAATCACGAAATTTGACTTCCTACAAGATTTCGATATGAAGAATTTATTGAGCAATTTAAATCTCAATTTATTGAGCAAATTAAACAAGCATAGTCGCATAGTACGAAAGGAGGTGTACTATGCATATTACCATATCCTTGCTCATATATATATATATATATATAGAGAAATTCTATGGTGCATTATGCAGTCAATATTAATTTTGGCACCATGCTCAAATTTTTTATTTTAAAATACAAATGGTCTATCCAAATCGTTCTATGTGATCTCCATATTGAAATCTTACTATAACCAAAAATTTCATTTTTTAGATTTTTTTTACTATTTTTTAGAGGTGCAAAATCAGTCATATTAGATGATCCATAAATCGTTATATCAACAAATTTCATGCCACTAAAAAAAATAAAAAATCCTAAAAAATGAAAAATGTGGTCTCTAGTTAGATTTCAATATGAAGATCACATTGGATGGCTTGGATCTATTGTTTCAAATTTTCTTATTTGAAATTTGAGTGTGATGTCAAAACTAATCATAGCTTTATAATGCACCATAACATTTCTCTCTCTATATATATATAAAAAGAGAGAGAGTTGTGTTAAAATACTTCATAAAGTATCAAATTGCATACTTTAGACTCGTACCTCAAAATACGAAATGCAATGGCCGATTCTATCTGTTGAAAATGTTCTTCATACTAAAACCTACTTGAAGACCAAATTTTATATTTTTTGAAACTTTTTACTTTTTTATCGGATGGATAGAAAATTCATTAATCTAACGATTTACAAACTTTCAATTTAACGAATTTTTCACTCATCCGATAAAACAGTAAAAAAATCCAAAAAATATATAATTTGATCTCCATGTAGGTTTAGTATTAAGAATATTTTCAATTGTTCGAATCGGTCATTTGCACTTCGTATTTCGAGGTACGAGTCTAAAATATATGCAACATTATGAAATAGTTTAGCATAACTTTATATATATATAGTGCGCGTGCTTAGGAAATAGGAAATTTTGTTGTCTGATTCTGAAAAAAGTTAAGAATTACATTCATGATCCTGATTTCACAATTTTGACAGCTATGATTTTATTTTTCTGCGGTCAACGTTCAAATGTGTTTTCTAGACACATACGTTCAAGAATCGAGGTCATTCGAATTGACAAAGCAAAATAATTTATCAAGTACTTTGAAATATGTGTTCACGTAACACATCGTCAAAGCGTAACGTTCACAATGTTTTCTAAATGCAACGATAAGATGTGAACGCAGATTTAAAATTTTGCATCATACTTAATAATTTTGTCGTTTGTTTTTACAGCGTGAACGCATGCTAGCTTTTAATCTGAACTGTGAAGGCAAAAAAAATAAAATCATGACCGCCAATTTATTCAAATCAGGATCATTCTTATTTTTTCGGTGCTAGTCGAAAAAAAAAAAAGTTCGAAATAGTTCAAATATTCGTTGGCTTCAATCATTCAATGCCTTGTAGTAGCTAGCCTAGTAGGCCTACTTTTTTATATAGTGTAACGGGTCCAGTTGACCTGATCCGGCTTATTGAATATTGACTTAGACCGATCTGAGATCCAAATCGATACGGACCCGGATCTGCTGTAGCGCAGTATTGTGCTACAGCAAATGAACAGTCCGGATCGACCGTCAATTTCGTGATCGACCGCCAGAGTTGAAAATCAGGAGGTCTTTATACTTTGACACGAATCTTGATGCAAATCAGTAAAAATCGGACGGTTCTGATGCTGCGCTACACCGTCCCGCGCAGCACCAGATCCCATTCCAATCGATACAACCCCTTCATGTTTGAATTCAGTTTTTTAAACATAATTCTCTCTATATAAAAGTTGTACATGTTTGACTACAGTTGAAGAATCGTCATGTGAAATATGACAGGTTCGAAATTTATATAAAAAGATTTTAATCATTTAAATTTGAATAACATATATTTCTATTTTATCTCAAATAAAAATTTATGGGGTCCGCAAATGTACTTGCAAATTTATGGAGACCATCTAATTTTCCAAACAAGTTTTAATTACAATAATTGAAATTTATGCAATTATATATTATATTCTTATCATCGTTGTTTTCTTTTATTTCGTCAATTTTCGTCCATCACAGAGTCGGCACTTTCTATTATTGAAGGGTTAATGTTTTGAATTTTTTAAAATAAAATTGTACATAATTGACACTATTCATCTACAGAATTACACTTTTTTATTTTTACGGTTGATTTTTTTAGATAATTCTGGCGATTTTATCTGAACAATATTTTTTATTATTCCTTAAAATTAAATTAATGTGTTATATATTAAATAATTTTCTGGTCATTAAATTTTTCTCAAAAATTTTTTTTTTTTTTGACATTGTGTTTCATGTCATGGAATAAATATAAGGTCGTGGATCAATGATTGATGAAGAAGAATTCAGAGATGCCGTATATTCATTCGACATGGGACAAAATGACATCTCTATGGGGTTTACCAACAATTTGACATATCAACAAGTTGTGGAGACGCTTCCTGCTACTATTTCTCGGATCAAAGATTCAATTGTTGTAAGTTATTTGTTTTAATTAATTTATAATAATTAATTAGCTGAAACTAGTTAGATTAGAACCATATTATTTTTATGTAAATATATCCAGTCTATAATAGCAAATGGTGGGAGAAATATATGGATATACAACACAGGACCATTGGGATGCTTGCCACAGACACTTGCACTGAGGAAGAAAGATAACAGCACACTTGATCTCTTGGGATGCCTTGCAGATTACAACAATGCTGCCATGGCATTTAATGCTTTTCTAGATCAGTTGTGTCATGACTTGAGGTCTCTATACCACCACAATACCACCATTGTTTGCACTGACATGTATGCTATCAAGTATGATCTCTTTGCCAACCACACAAAATATGGTATGCTTTTGGTGTTGCTCTTAGATGTACTTATCTTTTATGTATGTAATGATAAATATATATAAATTTGTAAATATTTAACTGTCTATTTCATTTGTTATAGGTATTGAGCATCCATTAATGGCATGTTGTGGTCATGGTGGACCACCATATAACTACAGAAATCTAATGACATGTGGCCAGCCGACGGCAACGGCATGTCCGGTCGGAACTCGAAGTGTTAGCTGGGATGGTGTTCACTACACTGAATATGCAAATCAAATAATTGCTTCCAAGATTCTTTCTGCTATCTATTCAAAGCCTCCTATTAAGTTATCACGTCTCTGTCATTAGGAGTATTTTTCTTGAATGTTGCATTTGACTAACTGTGTAAACTTTTTTTGAGGAGTAAGACTTTGTCTTACAAATTTTTTTATTAACCAATAAAAAGAGTTTTACAAGAGAGAAAAGAAAAAAAATAGAAAAGGAGAAAACAATTACAACCACCGAGAAGTATAATATCCTAAAATTAAAGATAAAGACGATCACAATTGAATGATCGTTGCGTCGTGATGTTTATCTAGACTATCTTTGCCATCTGATGCTGCTGAAGGTTGAAATTCATCGTCACACCCTCTTGAGTTAGTGCAGCATCTTTCTTTGAAACAGCTTCCGTTGTCTTTCTGAACCACCCTTAACCACCCATGTCCATGGGAGTCATCCGATTAGCTGAAATTTCCATGGTTTGGTTCTCAGTTCCAGACCTGGCCTTATCTACCAGCATCGTTGCTAGTAGATCTGCCACCCACAATCGTCCTTTTGTGGGGTTGTATTATCTAGTGAGGGTTTGAATTCCATATCATCAGACTGCTGCATCAGTCGCAGCAGTCTAACTTCCCGATCGTTGCATCGGTCACACATGGCATTCCTCCTTGCCAGTGCTGACCTTTTTCCGTTAAGAGGTTTGCCGCCAAACCCCTTTCCTTGCCAGTGCTCCTTGACTGATGGCGACGGCGCAACCTAGCATCGACTGGCGGCGGCGGCGCGACCTAGCAGTGGCCTGGCGACGTTCTGGCGACGCAATCAGCAGCGACGTGACCAGCAGCGACACCCCCAGGCAGCATGATTGGCCCGACGCCGTTTTGGCGATGCGACCAGCGACGCGGCACACCCAGCGGCCAGGTCCCAGTTCTAGACCAGCC